>VYXD01012715.1:90145-187047 GCA_013397195.1 Hylia prasina
TTTCCCCTTGCAGTGGTCTCCTGCAATAAGACCAGGAAGGCAGCAGATTCAATTTTTTGCCTCTCTCTTTGTTCCCTCATTTGATATGCTGGAATTATGTGTGCAAATTGTTGGTTGCTCCAATTTCATGTCTCAGGCATGAAAGGAAAGCTCTGAATGGAGCCTTCCCACTTTTGATAAAGCCATGAAAGCTTTTTCAAAAGCCAATTCAATAAAATGCAGTCTAACTAAACCAGAAATAATAAAACCAAAAATGGTGATTAATAAAGATACACTGAAGTTACATTGTTCTGGCTTCCAGACTAATATTTAACATATTCTCATACAGCTGCTAGATTTGTAACACTAAAATAATACAAACTCCAGAGCTGTTTCATTCTCACAGTCAGGCTCAGTCTGTGGGTGAACTCTGGGTTAAAACCTGTCTGTTTTCTGTCTGTAAATTCACATTAATCAGTTGAAGTTAATCTCTATTAGCTTTGTGTGTAAGAGTGGGTGTGGGGAGGGGGTATTTATCAAAGCTGTAGAACATGTGCTGTAATAATTTGTCACAGACCTATACTTGCCTTTTCTTTTTTAATTTGGAAAAGTTGCTTTTAAAGATGCTGATTATATATTCAACAGATGCTAGTTTTATATTACCTGTCCTTATGTCAGAGTTACTCTGTGGCCCTGTGTGCCCTTCTTCTGTTCCAGCTCCAGATCTGTAATCCCAGAGCCCACAAAATGAACTCCTGAATTTAGCTAGGGGGGGAAACTGCTACATTTGTATAGTTTCATCTGAATTTGTCATCTGATTTTGCTGCTGCCTGTTCATCACCTCTGAGTGGTAGAAATAACCCACAGCTTTCTCAAGGAGGTGACAGAGGAAGGACTCCAGTTAACTTGCTATTTATTCTCACAGTGGTATAGACAATTTTACATTTTTAGACCATCACTGGTATAATTTAAAACACTAATGGCTCTGAAAAGTGGTTAGTCAAATTCTTAGTATTAATCTATGTCTCTTTACCTGTTACCTCAGTGCTGTAAAAACCAGAATGTGACATACATTTACGTAGTGTGTAAATTTAATCAGCTCAGATTTCTAAGTGCTCTTCCCAATCTCTTCAGTGTAATACCTTTTCTGATCAAGAAAGGCATTTACCTTCACTGTATTTTTCACAAATACAGGTTCAAGATCTTCTGGAAAACACCAAGTTTGTGAAGATTTAGTAAAGTGACCTAAAAGGGAAAAAATATTGCATTTTTTTCCCACTTTTTTGTTTTTAAGTATGTCTCTCAAGAAGAAAACTTGTATGTAGATTGTGTAGTAGATTGCAGTAAATTTTCACACAATGTTCAGAACAATATAAAAAGTCAGTAAAAGCATAAAGAAGGCAGGCAGACAGTAATCTGTTTTTCTTACATGGTATGCTGTTGATTCTTCATTTTTAGAATTAGTTAATTTTATCTCATCTTTCTTCCGTCCCTAAAAAGAATCTCAGTTATTATTCCACACATAAAGATGTAAAATCTGAAATCTCTTTAAATTGTTCTTTATATATATATATATACACACAAGTTGTGTTCCCAAATATGAACATTAGAAACAATTTCCAGGTGAAGATGCTTTTAAATTCATTAAATTTGGTCTTGCTTGCAGTCATACTGAGATAAATGAACTACACAGTAGATTTCCCAAATGGTGAGCTACACCATTTTTTAATTTGTTGAAGTCTACTGCTTGGTTTTCTAAAACAGCCCTACAAGTTTTTCAGGCAGTAAACAGGCAGAGAAAGCAAAAGTATTTTAGATTCTTGTTAGAAAAAATGAAATTTGAGGGAATCAAGCTGCTTTTGTGATGGAACATGAATAAAAAGCACTCTTTAAAGTCTTTTGTACATGGCCACAAGTCAAGACAAAGCTCCTACTTTTCATACACAAAGGTAACAATATCAGTTCCTTATGTTTATAAAATCTCTGGGTGTTCTTTGCTCAGAAACCTCTGTGGTTTTTGACTGACAGAAAGATTACCTAATAAACCTTCACCACAAACTAATTAATCACTGTGAATACAACACTAAATTGGCAAGTATAAAAAAGCAAATGAGATGGGTGTTAAAGACCGATTTCAAATGACCTTTGTTAAAAACCAAGTACAGAGTGTTGAAAGCATCAATAAGACTGCACTGATGGTAAACTTCCCTCTTTACGAGAGCTGCCGTCTTACAGAAGGCATGTCTGGGTGAGATATTAAGTTGCACCATTCACGAGTGCACAAACTCAAACACATTTTGGTTATTAGGACCACAGGAAAAAAAGGGTGTCACCTCTGCTGAAAGGACATGGGCAGGATAGGGATCTGGTTTCCAGCTCTTCTGCACTCCACTTGCAATTATTATTTGCAAATATTTTTCTCAAAGACAATATAATAGTTATCCTGGTATAGAAATGTCACTGCATTCTTGAGCCAAGGTTTAATTTCACTGCATGAGGGTGACACATTGGCAATGTAGCAAGTGAGGTTCCTCTGGTCACTGTGGCTCCTGCAAGCTGTGAGAATGCATCTTCCCCATGCACAAATTTAACCTTAATAAAGTCACCACAAAGTGATAGTGCTGACAAGTTTATCTAAGTCTGAGGCTTAGGTCAATATAAGATCTTAGTTCTCTGCTTTCTTTTTTCTTTTCCGATGATTGAATACCACCACAGTCTTATTTATGGCTCAGGTATAGTGTATACTAGGATAACCACAGGAAATACACTTGTCAATTTTTTAAGCCTTGAAATTAAAGACAGGAGAAAGCTCTGATGGTTTTTATCCTACTCAGATTGTTCCCTCCATTCAGGGAGACTAATATCACGGATTTTGTTCTGGCAGTCCCTGCCAAGGTTGAGATACACAACCCCCCCAGGAATTCATTGCCTTTGATAGAACAGCTACCTCTGCTGCTAACTCACTTCCCTGTGGAGGGGTGGCTTGGCTCATGGGGGCAGAGGAAACCGCAGCACCAGCAATAGGGTAAAAAGAAGTTGGGCTGCAGGAAGGGATTGTGAAGCTCCTCAGACACTTGGAAGTGTGAAAGAACAAAACAAAACAAAAGTAAATTATGAAAACCAGAATAGTGGGATGGGTGCTGTGGGGTTTTTGGCAGATGAGGGAAGCAGGAGTCATGTTTCTGTCATGTTTTACCTATAATTGCAGCCTGTTAATCTCTGTTTCTGTATCCTTTCAGCTGAGTTCTGCTGCATATCCCAGTTTAACATCAGTATTATATTGCATTAGGGTGCTGGCTTACCCATTCACCTTAAGAGAGGGTAAAATAGGCTTTCTTTCCTGCAGTTTTCCAACCAGTATCTGCAGAGCAGCTCAGTGGCTTGCTAACTTTTTGGTTCTTATCTTCTGCTTCTTCAACAATACTTATGTAAATTCATGGGGAAAGTTTCTGTGTGAGCACACCGGTGCAGTGACTAACTTCAGTCCAGCTGGTACCTCTGCATTTCCCATTCATCCACTTAGCTGCATTTCTACTTAATATAATAATTTCAGATAGGTGGGCCAGAGTTTTGGCGGTTTTTTCTTGCCAAGGCTTTGGTTCATGGTTTAACTGGCTTGTAAATTTTTTTTTGTAAATTAAGCTAAAATCCTAAGTAGGTTGATGGTAAGGGAATAGATTATCATAGAATCATAGAATGGTTTGAATTGGAGGGGACCTTAAAGACCATCTAGTTCCAACTCCCCTGCTATGGGCTGGGACATCTTCAGTTTCTTTCAGCAATCTCTTCCAGGGCCTCCCTACCCGCACAGGTCTTCCTAATATCTCATCTAAACCTACCATTCTTCACTTTAAAGCCATTCCCCCTTGTCCTGTCACTACATGCCTTTGCAAGAAGTCCCTCTCTGCTTTTCTTGTAAGCTTCTTTAGGTACTGGAAGGTTCTCTAAAGTCTCCCAAGCGCTCCTTCGTCTCATGGTGCCCTAATACACACAGACCCCTCTGGTCTCCAACCTCCCAGTACCCTGAAGTTCAGCCCTGTACCTACTCCATCTCAGGAGCTAAAAAATGAAGCCAATTTCCAGCACTGCAAATATGCAATTCAGCTTTGGAGGGCTTCAAACCGGCACAAAAGTAATGGTATGCAATGGGTTGCAAGCTTCAAGCCAGGGAGAAGCTTTAAACTGGGTCCAGATAAGCATCAACCAGAGCTGGCCTGTCAGTTTTCTAAGAGCATTTTTATCTCTGTCCCCTCCCAGTTGTCCACATTGTTTTTATGGGAGTACAGAGGCAATTTATGCCCCCATTTGCCCTGGTAGCGATGGCTGCCTCCTGGGAATGGGGTGGTGTGCTGCTCATCCAGGATGGGTGGGAAATGCCTGCTCAGCTCCCAGCCTGCCTGCTGAGCTCCAAACACACACATGGCCTTTCCCAACAAGCAGCAGTCACTGCTGCTTCCAGGGATTTTAATGAGTTAGCCGCTTTTCTCCAATCCACTTATTTGCCTCCTGCAGCCCTCCCGCCTCCCTCTGCCCCTCCCATCGTGGCTGCTCCCAGGCAGAGGGAGAGAGGAATTATTTATTGTGCGCCTGTTGAAAATGAAAGGCTTTTACATTTTAATGAGCACTAAATAGGAGCGAGGAAATATTGTTCATTAGCTGTAATCTGTGGAATTGCTTGAGTGAACTTCCTTTGGAGGCCACTTTAAACGGTTCACTCAAGTAAAGCAGTTTGTATGGTAATTAAGGGAGCATTTTTCTGTCAACATCTGTGCTGCTATTTATAACACCAAAGGTATCTTATTACTCCACCAGAGAAACATTAAAAGAGGTGGGCAGAAGGGAGGTTGTATTTTATATATATGTGTATAGATATAATATTACTGTTTTCTCTCTTCAAACCCCCTCCCTTTTCCTTGTTTCCCTTTTTGCTTTCTTATGTTGTTCTCACTCTTCCCACCATCCCCTCATTTGCCAAGGAAAAAAAATCCTGTCCACTATTTCCTGATAGTAAGGATTATCATTCTGACATCTTTTCATTAATCACACCCTTTGCTTAGCAGCCAGGCAGGGATGTTCAGCTGCTTGGCAAAAACAAGAGGCCTGTGTCTTTGGAAACCATTCCTCATCCCACTTCTCTCCTGAGGAAAATACATGCCTCTTGGCTGGGCTGTCAGAGTGTCCCCAGAGGGGTAACACAAAATCACCTCTGTCCTCCTGGCATCTCTCAGGTAGCACTGCTGCACCCAAGCCAGCCCAGGCTCCTGGTACTCTTCAGTGAGGGGTGTGAGAGGACAGCAAGGAATGGGGAGAAATATCCTTTAGCATACTCAGTCTTGTTCTGCTGTTTAAAATTTGAAGTTTGTATTTTGACTTTGCTGCTCTGAAGAAAAGGATTTGGTTTTAAGGACAAAACCTGGGGTTTGCATACAGAAATAGAAGGATTTTTATTTTTATTTGTTTGACTTAGTTCAATTAAAACCCGTAATTTTAACCTCACCCAACTACACTGTGTTAGGGCAAAAAGAAGCCATCACCAGATGTAGTTTGACCTTTACTTTTTCTCTATTTGATTTCTCCTGTACTAATAATAATGATGTTTGCACCCTGCAGCTCATCACCTAGGGATATGGAAAATTATGTCCTTTAAGAGCTGGAATTGCTGAAAAAGAGAAGCAACTTACCCAATATTGCCCAGCAACTTCTCCCAGTCCTCATGGCTCTAGGTGATTTCCAAAGACCTGTAAGCCATTTTCTGTCATGGATATGTGCAGTTCCCAGTTTTGCAAATCTTTCCCCTATCATGTCTTCCTCCTTCTCTTTCTTGTGTTATGAATCTCATTTATGCTTCTGCTGGTTTACTTCTCCCTTTAAATATATGACGTGATTTTCTCCCTCACTTTAGTCCACCTTTAGTTTGAACTAAATCCAAACCTGGGGTACTTAGATGGGTTTTTCCTTGGTGTTGGGAATATGCTGTGAAGATTTTACCCTTTTTACCATAAAGAACCTCACAGTGCATGTGGAAAGATGCACAAGGAAAAGCGAGAAGTGGTGTTAAGCTTACTTGAGTGCCCCAGATACATGGCTCTACAGAAATTAAGTATGCTGTGCCAGAGCCAATAACTTGTATAGATTTTTCTCTTCCTGTAATGAAGGAAAAACATAAATGACTATCATAAAAAGTAAACATTAGAGATGGAAAATCCCTTTTACAGCATTCAGTCCATCTTTCTGCCAATAACAGGTTGTTCCCTGTAGTATATTTTTCCAGTGATTCCTCAAGTCTGGCGTTAAACATTTCAAGTGATGGGCCTCCCTGTTCCCCTGAAAGATGAGCTGAAAGCTTAGTGCATTTCAATGTCAGGAAGTTTTTCTTGGCAACTTTAATTTTCTCTATCTCTATTCCTTCATATTGGTCTTCGGATATCCCTGTAATTACATATATGCCTTTAAATTTTCTAGTTGGTGCTGTTTTGGAGTTTTCTGTATCACCATTTCATTAGCCTGCAACAAATATTCCAACTCCACATTTATTTTTCATTCTTGGCTTAGAGTTTAATGAATCAGTAAAGTTTCCTTAATGTCTGCGTGGTATTTACAATAAGAGAGTTTATCATACCAGGCTCACTCTCACTGTTCTTTTATTTTAATGGGTAACCAAATCACGAGACCCTGACAACTGCTATTTTTGGTAACAGGCCAGCACTAGTTTTGGAATCAGGAAAGGGCTTCCAAAGAGAAAAATTACAAGTAGACAGAGGGAAAAAAAAAAAAACAAACCACTGGAGAGCAAAACTGTAAAAGTAAAAAAGGTAAAAAGATTGTGAAATAAATAAATAAAATAGGTCAAAGAGGAAAGGAAAAGAAGAAAGAAGAAAGCTTTTTTTTTCAGAAGAAAGCAGGTGAGTGACAGCCTCTGGTACAGAAATCAGTGGTCTGCATGGGGATTGTGAAGATTTTGTCAAGGGGAAATAGAAGTTTTCCTGGACCCATTCTGAAATGGTTACATCACACCTTGTGTGCATCCACCCACTGGGGACATCTGAGGGGTTACCAGCACTCCTGTGCTTCTACAAGTGGATGTCCAGCTGTTCGCCCTCTTACAAACTGGGATCACAACAAGCCATTCTGTGGGGCTGAGGAATTTGCTCAAGAGTTGGAGCCTTTCCATTAAACCACTGGCAGGAAAAGTAGAGGCTTTTTCCATGGTCCTTGTGAATATAGACCTGCATCTTTCAGGTGTGGCAAGAGGGGAAATGCAGTCCAGATTGTGACATATCAGAGTGCTTGAAAAATTAAGACTCTGTCTGGACTTCCAAATGTCTAATTAACTGTGTGATAAATGCCAGAATATGGATCCTGAAAATTTTGTTAACATTTGGAGTCTACATTAAAGGCCTATTTTGCAGGCAATTGTGTTTGGAAAATCATCTCTCCCAGAGCATCTGAAACCCAACAGACATAGTTATATTACAGGTAGCACTGAGAAGAGACCTTTTTACTGTATGGTTTGGACACAAAATGTTTCAGGGCTCAGCCACCTTCAGATGACTGTGATGCTGCAATTGTATGATCAGCCATTAAGCGACTAAGAAAGAAATCTTCCTAGTAAGTAGTTACCTGTATCTCTTACAAGATGCGTTTTACTTATGTTTAATAAGCAATTTGTTTGGTCTAGTTGTCTAAGAGGCCTCTCAGGGGCATAAAATAGCATAGTCACAAAAGGCAGGAGAAAAGAAACATAATCTGTGCCGTAATTGTTAATTTTCTCCTGAATTCTATTTTTAGATGAGATGCCAAGTGAAGAAACCATTTACAGCACATGAAATATTCCTATTTTTTGCTTCTATTAAGGTAAGCAAACTGTATTTTAGAAACATCTTCCTTTCTCACTTGCCACCAACTTGTTTTTCCCATCTCTTTAATGTGTAGTGTTCCTTGGCATCATGTAAAAGGCAGCCTTACAGACTGGCTGTGCAGCATCCGTGCATTTCCTTCCAGCGAGAAGTTCACACGTGTGCTTATCTTTAGGAACATGTAACTTCTGCTGGAGCTCAGTGGAATTTAAGCACATGGAGAAACTGTAATGCTTTGCTGAGTGGGAATGCATTTTAGTTTATGTTCAAGTATTTCTCAAGAGGCTTATCTATGCATAAGACTTCTTGAAAGGCTCTTCTGGGTTAAAAATATCTGGAGTTCTTTCTAATGAGGATCTATAGCATTCTGCTCTAGGTAATCAAGGCTCACAACGTCTTGTATTTCAAAGTCCTTATTATGAAAGAATAAAAAGGAGTTGCAGTAGATAAAATAAGCACAGGTTAGAGTGAAAGATAAAAATGAAGGAAGGAAATAGTAGAGCAGAAATGTGTAGGCATCTCTTACTGAACTTCTTTCATAACTTTCTTAAGCTACACTCTCTTTACCAATTATCTCTTTAAGACAAGGATTCATCATTATGCAGGTACCTGAGAGGTTGTTCGTGGTACAATTTAATATTTAAAACCAGATCATTTTCTACAGGTTTGATAGAGTTTATTTGCTCTAATACCATTGTGTTATTTATTGAATATCTGAACAGTACAATAAGCACAGACAGGCAATTAATCATAATATTTTCAAAGCTCAAAAACATTCTCCTCCTTTTTTGGAAGTTATTTCTGAGTCTTCCCAGGTAGTGCACCATTGTAATATGGTATTAACAGGTGACATGACATGTTTCAGAGGTCCACTAATACATACTGTGGATGTGCAGCCTCTGCATTCAGTCACCAGAGGGGAGTATTAATGGACCATTAAAACATGCCCAAGAGTGTCTTAATGCTATTACTGTATGGCTCTACAAATTTGAATTTGACTTTTATATAAAACAATTCTTTTCAAAAATACCTTTTTTACTATACTGTGAAACCTATTCAGAAAAAAAATATAATAATACAGGAAGACATGGATTTAAATACCTTTTTTGCTACCATTTTAATACATTCTCTTTTGGTTTTATATTGTTTTATAAATAGCATAGTCCTACAGCCTGATTCGCTTTTTTTTGTTGACCTACCTTTCAGCTGCTCAGGAAGGGTAAAGGAGTCTTAAAGTGCCATAAATGTAAATCACACCCCCAGACTACTTAGCTTGGTTGCTAATTTCAGTAGACATTTCTAGGTTTCCAGGTGAGTAAAACATTTAAGCAGCCTTGGACTTTTGTTGAAGTGGCAAAACGAGAAATCCAAGCAGTTTGCCAAGTAAGTTCTGTGCTAGAACCCTAGAACTAGGGAAGGAAAAACTGGGTCTGTCACAGGTGGTCCTACTCTTCATACCCTCAGCAAAACTTTGTAACTGACCACATCAGTGTCACAGCTAACTCTCAATTTAATTAACTCTATAAAATAATGTTGCTGTTCAGTAGTGTAATTTTATTGCAGTTGTATGCCAATAATACAGAAGATTTTTTTAATGCTAATACAGCAATCATCCATGATTTCATACTGAACCCTGTGTGAGCACATACTGCAAGCTGTGAAAAAAACTTTACCTTCTATGTCACCCTCTCATTTAAAAGTCAGGAGCAGCATAAAGAGCTTGGAAGTACTTGAGCATGAACAGAGATGTCTTTAATAATAGTGCTTTGAAAGAAGGCCACAGACCACACATCAAAAAATTTACTATCTGCCCCAAAATAAAATGCTGTCTTGGGTTAATTTAAAAATTGCATTTTGTTTTAGCCTTTATTTATTTATTTATCTATTGATCACTCTGTGCCATTACACATAGCTGAAGGCAGCAGTCGTTTTGAAATGGAACATTGTTCAAAAGAGATTGTAATTAGGTATCAAAGCCTTATTTTTCTCTGTTTCTTCCTAAAAAGTATTTAAGGAAATTCTTTGCCTCTTTCTGAATTAGTTTTCTGATGGAAAACATGGCAGTGGGGCTCAGCATTTAGACTAGCATCGCTAAAGGCTGTGTATTAATCATCATTATCATAATAACAGCATTATGCTGTTATTACATTTTACTCCTCCTCTGAAGTGTAGAAGGTACAGTGAGCTGTAATTTGTAAATTCCAGCACTGCTTCAGCTGCATTTCTCATTTGCAGTGCTGCAGGAGGAGCACCAGGGTAATGCCACGTTTAGGTGCAACAGCACCACCTCAGAGCATCAGGTCCTCAGCCTTAAGTCCTAA
The DNA here is from genome assembly GCA_013397195.1 of Hylia prasina. Classification (NCBI taxonomy): domain Eukaryota; kingdom Metazoa; phylum Chordata; class Aves; order Passeriformes; family Sylviidae; genus Hylia; species Hylia prasina. The sequence continues at coordinate 100,302 of VYXD01012715.1, forward strand.
CTGCTGATCCGTGCGCGGGCAGAAGGTCTGAAAGGATGCATGGCTGGTAGGAGAGTGGATTCATCTGGAACTCATCTTTTCCTGCTGTTTTTATAAGAGAGTTGTGGTCCCTGTCAGCTTCAGCACAGGAGGATCTGATCAATGTGACTAGGTTGATAATTAAAAGCACTCTAAGAACCAGTTGGATTTGAGAGCTTTTTCTCTGGTCTTCCTGATTTCATCCACTACACTGATTTCAACCGTGGGCAGGGAAAAGCTTTTTTAAGAAGCTCTTTTGAAAGGAGGAAGAAGGGATGAGAGGGAATTTGGGTTTGGGTTTTGAGGGTTAGGGGGATATGACTGGATGCACTGCTGAGTTCCTATACAAAGAAGGGAAGCTGTTATTGATACCCCTGCCCATGAACATACCCTGTATATTCATAACCCAGTGATGATGATTTAGGTCTTACCAGGGCTGATAGGATCAGTGTCTTGTTGTGGTCCTCAATAGCCAGGGCAGTGGTGTTTTTGACTATTGTTTTCCAAGAGGAGCTCGTAGCCTTGCTTGTAGTTAGATTTTCCACTTGTAAAGGAATCCCTCAAAACTACACAAGTGCTGAAATAAACCAAGTTGCATGTTTTCTTTGAGGTTGAAATCATATATACATATAATCTCCAAATGCCTTTAAATTATTTGATCCAATTAGAGCAAGCTGTCTGGTTTGGACCAGGAACTAGAGACAGCCCTAGTTAGGCACTGAAGTTTTTAACTTTGAAGCCTGTGGCTGCCAGAATTTAATTTAATTCAGCAGTTAAATACCTCATCTTCCTCAGTAGTTTAGGTCATATGCTCCCAAACTGTTATCCAAAAAGTGAGAGCCTAGAGTGAGAAATCCAGTAGATTTAATCAATAACCAAAGAACTGTGTCTAAATTTATGACACATTTGTTTTAGGGCTCTTCATGGGTATGAAAGAAGGACTAGGATGTAATGCTGAACCTGATTATGTGAGGAGAATGGGACTGAGAAAAAGAATCTAAACAGAGAAGAGCAGGATAGGAAAAAGGAGAGTGTATAGAGGAACAGGCTGAGACTGTCAATCTTGGGGCAGACATGCAGAAGCATGGATCTGTTACTGACTGCTTTCCTCCTCTGCCCACAAGGGCCTGGATTTTTACCTTTTATTTTACATTTTTATTTGGTTTATGTCTTGTATAGTTATATATTGGATTGTATATTTATTGTATGATTTTATATTCTATTATTATTTTAATCTCATGCATTACTTAAAAGAGGGCCATTACTATTTATAGTCAGGACTCCAGGATCCATCTGTGCTTTATAGCTTATACAACCTTAATTTACTCCTTACAGCCTGAAAAGTATGTACAATGTGGTTTTACCATAACTGGCACAGTAATGCTGCTTCCAATATGTGACTTTCTGGAGACTGCTGTTCCCTTCCTGAAAGGCAGCTCATGCAAGTGTCAGCTTTTAAGATATTTGGAGTTACACAAAAAATAAATGAGGACAATATCGTGCATTTATTGGTCATCATAAAGCCAGGTCATAATTAGTATAATCAGTAAGTAATGAAATAAACAAATACTTGTTCAGCAGTTAGAAAAAAATCAAGACGCATGAAAGTGCTCTGTACAACTAAGTACTGGATTTAGTATTATGATAAATGCAGGTATGACGTCCCTTAGCAAGTGCCAATTATCTCTAGAGTTGTTTGAGAGTTACTTTTGTGGGATTTTCTAGGCATTTCAGGAAAGAGAAGCTTTTTATATAGTATGACACAGAAGATGCCACTGCCCTTATAGATACTGTACCACCAGTTCAGCTGGCATTTCACCCACAAGCCTCGTGGCTTCTTCCAAGATGGTCCCACTCTAGTTGCACCACAGTATTGAGACTGAGGGAAATATTCAAGTAATGTCTTTTTTACAAAAGCAATAATATCTAAAATATGGCATTGTTCAAAACAATGGGGTTTTTTTAATATAAAGGCAGTTCTGAAAAATAATTAAGATTCCTACCCTGAGCCAGCATTGAATTTTAATTTTCCAAAAGCATCTTTCCAGACAAAGCACATTTGTCCCAAGTCCTGTTTTTATCAACACAAGAATGTTAGAAGTTAATTAGTCAGCATAGGTACTTTTCAGAAGTTCTGCAGCTTTTTCAGATTTCCAGATGAGGGAGTGGAAATTTCCAAATAGTTGCATTGAAATGATTTTTTCTACCCAGTTTTGCGTCAGTTTCTGTCATGACAGAAGGNGGGGGGGGGGGAATGCATTCAAGTTCTGATTACAAAAAGCCACATTAAAATTTTTCTAAAATAATTCCCCATGATGTGATCGGAGATTGATGTATAACGATAATAATGCATACAACAGCTCCTAACTTTTTCTCTCAAAGGCTCTGTGATTGCCTCTTACTGGGAGAACAATGTCACTGATACAGTTTGGAGTCCCTCCTAGCAAGTAGTAGTGGCAGCTACTTCAGACATTGACATGACAGATTGAAAGGAAGGGATCTGCACCTCAAACAGGATTGCCCTGAACATCACTCTGATGCAAAGTTTCAAAAGAAATCATATTGCATTACTTGAAATATCATCATACTGTGATAGACATGCTTTCATAGCAATGACTTCATGACAAAATTATTAATTTAGTCATTTGCTGAAAACACATTATCACATTTTAAACAAGACAATAACAGAAATCATCCTTCTTAAAAAATGCATCACCAGAAGACAGATGTGGGGCAGAAGTATAAAACTAGACTGCAGAGTATTTAATGAATTATCTTGAATGCAGCACTGCTGTTGCTGTGGTGCATTAAAATCCTGCAGGGTTCCTGGGAAATTCCTTCACTGGCATGGCTTTAACCTGCATTGAATGATCTCATGATGGACACTGCCACTTAAGCAACAAATACTAACGGAGACAAGATGGGTCGTGAGAAGGGAAAATCAAGAGTATCAATGCACAAATGCTGACTGCCATCTGGCACAGATGTCATTTACTGCTGTTCATGAATCAGGAAGCAGTTAAATTTAACAGATTTAGCAGTCCATCTATCCTTGTGCAATGCTGGGTAATACAGTAATTATTCTTTGAAATCGCAAATTATACAATTCGTAATTTTGTGAACAGAAAATCTGGACTTTTTTTAATTAACATAGTTTTTAGGGTAATATTCTAAGTATACAACATACAAAATCTAATAGCAACATAAACATTTAACAGTAGTCTTTCAGCTCTAGAATATGTGTGTTTCAAGGCCACTTTTTGAGCATTTCTAGCTGAAGGGGGAACTGCTGAATAGGCAGGGGGTTTGATTCACTGCATTAAAAATGAAAGTTTTGGGCTTAATTTTTTTAGAAAAATTCACGTAAATTTTTTTTTCTGAGAAATGGGGTTATGTGGCGAATATCTGCAAATAAAGCTTTATATAAGGCATTATATAGCCGTACATAGGCTTTTAAAATATATTGCATTACATAATACTAAAAAAAATCCATAGCATAATTTCAAATACACTAGGGTGTTTGAATTTTATTTTTTTTAAGAATAATTACATTGCAAAATTTAGTTAAATGCCCTCTGTCCAACATTTCCATGTAAAAGCAATGCTGAACTCTTGAGCTCTTTACAAGCTGCAAATTAATATTTTGAGGAATCATCATTAATAATGATAACCAGTCTATTTTGCTTTTATGTTGGGTAACAAAAAACAGCCTACGTTGGTGATAAACTATATTCTTTTTATTAAAGTTTTCTAGTTCTGCCATCAGCCCCTCAGACTCTTAAAATTTGATGTTGTATCTAGGTAGGACAGAGGTGTTTTCAGAAGTTTGCCTTGGCAGTCGAAGGCTGGGAAACAAAATGACAGTTATTCAAAAGAAAACTGAATATGCTCTTTAAACATTAATTCTGGCCCGCAGATGAGATAACGGCAAAAAACAGGGAAGTGGGGAAGGAGTGAAAGCAAAGGGAAGCAAAGGCCACCACACCAGTTATAAAGCTTTTTTAAAACACGGTTGCTTCTAGAATCTGATGGCATTAACTACTCTGCTAAATGTAATTTCAGAGCAGCTTGGCTATGCTGGGACCAATAATGTTTCAGCAGATGTTAACAGTGAGGGAATTTAAAGATTACAGAGTTTCATGGGTGTAGTAAAGCTGCAGTGGGAACAGAAATATTGCGGTAGCTGTTATGTTCTGAGTGCACCACATTTACTGACAAGTAATACATGAGTGATAGTGAGGACCATGGGAACAGAACTTTATACTTACTGGTCAGCAGCCTATAAATTCCATAAATTAAACAAAGTTTTATGTATTTTTCATTTCTTTTCAGAACGATCTTCTCTAAGGGCCTGTGTTTCATGTTAATTCCATTGACAAAGCATAGCTCTGTCTTTCAGCTTTTTTCATAAAGGGTATTCCCCACATGCATGTTCCTTTTTTCTCCTCCCACTGCCCTCCACTCAGAAGGTTTTCCCGAGCAGCGCTTTTTCCCCAATGATCCTCCATGGGCCAACCCTTGACAATGAACAGAAGAGCTACAGAGAGCAGCTTCTGTAGGAGGGAGGACTCACACAGACAAGCCATTTCTCCAAAATGGGGCCAGCCATCCTGTGCATGACTTCTGCCCACAGGCTCCAGGCAGGGAAACAATCACCATGACCCACTGAGACCACTAGATGTTTACAGAAACTACAAAGTCGATATCTTTTTATTTGCCTCCCTAAAATATTAAAGTTGCAAGCCTCAGATGAGCAAGGCAAACTAGAAAGGTTGTGGAACCATGTAACAGCATCCCCTGCAGTACAATCAGTAAATGGAGAGTGGGGATAAATAAATTGGCCAAACATTGTATACACGTCAGACACCAGGTGCATGTTGGCTTGTGGATGTAGCTAGGAGAGAGCACAAGCCATGATCATGCTACTCAGCAACAGCATGGCTTACTACTCAAAGAAAAAGAAACCAGGCTGTTCAGAGAAATAAAGAAAAGGGATAAAATTTATCCTGTTTTCTACCAAACAATCAACCAGATTATAGTTCAGAGTGACCATTTCCTGTGCAGAAGTGAGGTCAGGAGAAGACAATGAATATATTATTATAATTAATATACTCACATTTTAAAGGCACACTCTCACAGCATATACAATGCCTGCTGACTTCTTTCCTACTTTCAGGTTGGGCATTAGTAGGAAAGGAATGGCCTTTTGTCAGCTTTTTCTGTCTCAGTGTTCACTACAAGGCACCATTGCTGTTGCCTTTCCATCCTGCTGACTGTGCAGAGCCCACTGCCAGTGGTGGTCCTGCCCCAGACCTTTCCCTCAGTGAGCTGGATGTGAAAGGCAGGAACACAGCCCCAGTGCGATGCTTGTCAGAGTAGGAGATGCCAATGCAACGCAAGACAGAGTGAAAGCCTTTTTATTTTGATGGCAGCCTTTCATTGTCTATCATAAACTTAGTGAAGCAGGCTTTCTCTATCCAACTCTCCTTTTATTGGGCACAAATCACCACTGACAGGAAGTTTTATGCCTAAATCCGTTTACTGTCCTTGTTGGTAGTCTTTAAATTAATATTTATAAGCCGAGAGAGGCCTAAAAGGATGCAGCAGTAAAATATCTAAATGCTTCAGTTTGGCTTGAGTTGAGTTTTCTCCCTCTTGACCACTGACATTCCTTAATTACTACTGACCCAGGCATACATTGTCTTTGCTGCTCCAATCCTACAAATCACTGCCCTCCACAGCGTTGGGGCTGGCAAAAGGGGAGGTTCAAAGCAGAGACTAGTTTGTATGATAGATGGAAAGAATAGATGTGGGGACAGGCTGGAGAGAGAAAAAGAAGTAACCTCGGACAAATGCCTTAAGAGAAGTAACTTTGAGCTGAAACAAATGGCTTGGCTTTGAGAAAGAATGAAAAATGTTTGAATTGGCAAAAGCGGCAGATTTAGCTGCTATAATTTTTTTTAAAAAGTGAAAGCTAACCAGAAACAAACCAGAGGGCATACTGAGCTCAAAAAAAAACAACTCAGTTGAGCATATTCACATCTTGACTGGATGATACATAGCACACCCTCAGCAAAATGACCATTTTCATTAAATCAGTATGAAGGACAGTTCTTTTGCATATTAAAAACTGTTGGGCAAGCTGAAATTAGAACAAAGCTGATTAAAAGTAAAATTTTCTTGCATTCAATCTTTCCTTGTTGTCACTGTTTTGATCATTTTGTTCCTTGGTTTCATATTTCTGTTAAAGTAGGCATAGGGTGTGCAACAGGAAAAAAGCAAATATAATAAAAACCAGATCAGCTGTCACCACCTTAGTCCATAAGCACTTAAAAATAATGAGGCTAGATAGACTGAAAAAAAGTAGAGATAACAAATGGTGGGGTCCTCTTAAAATACTATTCCATGGGAAAAAAAACCAACCTGTAAAAGAAAAAAGAGGTACAAAGGATTTTAACCTGCAAGATGTGAATCTGCACGCTCTTGCTGATGCAGTTCAAGTTTTGGCACATGAATCATTTTATGATTGCATAGGAGGATTCCCAAACAAGAGCAGATAGCTGTCCATAGCAATATGTAAAAGACCTGAATCACCACTGTCTGTAGATTGTGTGAAATCTTTTTCATAAGGAATGAATGAGACTTTTATGTACACCAGGTAACAGAGAAACAACTGAATAGTTTGTAATAGAACCACTGAAAAATGCAATAAAAGTCTTTCTAATCTACTACTCATGTCTTTGAACCTATTAGATCTCATCCTAAAAGGAAGGTCTAAAAGACGGATTAATGCATATTTGTTTCAATTTGGGAGTGAAGCCATGCATCATCCTATTTTATTTACTCTGCAAAGACTAATTTGAGGACATAAATGATACTTATTTTGCTTAAAACCTCTGTTGACTCTTTCATGTATTTGCAGATTTGATTTATTACACAAACTTTCTTCTTCATCCCTGACTGCTGTACCTCTGAACCCGTGTGCTGGTGAGTCTTTCATCACCTCTCTTCTCAGGAGTGCTATATTCCATACACACTACATTCATACATTACAATAGGATGTATTTGATACATGGAAAGAAGACAGGAAAATATGCCACTAATTCTGTAGTGCCTCAAAACCGCCATTCTTTTGTGTTCCAAGGGTTAAGCTGCCTCAGGTAGTCTTCAAACTTCTTTATAAACAGTGCTTCTGGCAGCTGAGATAGCTAATGAATGTAACAAGCCTACTCTCACAATTATAAAAAAGGCAAGATTATCTGTTCTATTAGAATGACTCAGATTCCCCCTAAATCCTATTCTTCCAGAGCAAGATAAAATTATAAGACTTGTGGAATAAGCTGATTGTCTGCTGATGGCAACTAACTCCCATATAAGTCTCCCTGCTCTTGGGTAATCAAGCATCCAAAGGGATTCATTCTAGAGCTTAAAGGGAGTTAGCATTTTGACACCTGTGCCACTACCCTGAAACTCCACATGCACACACATGAAACTTGAGGCAGGCATATCCTACATGCATGATGGGATATGTGTGACCATAGAAAGAGAGACATAAAGGGCAGGATGATGCCAGATAACAAATGTAAACTCAAGAAGTGCTAAATCTGCTCATTAACTCTTAACTTGCTATTTTCCAACCTCACTCATCCTCTTTGTAAGAGCACAAATAAGCAGTGATAGATAAGGTTGAAAAGGCAAAATGTTGCAATATTTCCCTTTGCTTCTTTTTCTTGAGTTTTACTTTGGACCCTTTCAAAAACATGAGCACAGGGGTACCTCTTCTCTCTGTCAGTGGTTCTCTGTGCCTGCAAAGAGTCATCCAACCTTCCTGGGCACAATGCCTCCATCCTAGTGAGCCATAGTGACCACTTATCAGGGCTGCATCTCCCCTTGGGCCTTACAAAAATCATAGCTTTAGCCTCCTTTAGTTCAGGTGTTCATTCCTATGTCAGACCAGTGGACTATCCAAATTCAAACAATTTATTGATGCTTTGCTTTTTCAACATCTTTAGGGTTATTTGTCTGCCTGGTTTGGTTCATGCTCTTTCTGGAAGATAAATACATTACTGGAGCACTAAAACAGTTTATAAATGCTTGGAGAAAAAAGAGGTCTAAGTGCCTTAATTTTATTCTAGCTGTTCAGCAGTTAAAATAACACTTTTAATAAATATATGGTTCATTCTTTCCATCATCAGGACCAAAAGCACAATAGTCCTCAGTCATGTTTCCTGAGGCTGGCCTGACAGCCACTGAACTGCACAGCAGTAACTAACAGCTCTTACATATTCAGAATTATTTTTTGTGCGAGGAGGTGCCTGTGTGGAGCTTTACCACTGAAACTTCACTAAAAACTCCTTGCCTTTTAGTGGTGTTTTTCCTCCAAGCTGGATGAAGATTAGGCACGCACACAACCGAGCATTTGTTGAGGGAATCTGTGCCTATGGCTGAGGGAAGCCTGCTAAATGGACTGTCATGCTTTCTAAATGCACTTTCCCTGGTGCCTCGACCTGAAACAAAGCCCCATGGCAATCATTTTCCATAGCTGAGAGACCTTTAAATTGAAATGTTTGGAAGTTGCCTTTCCATTGGCTCCAACCCATTGTTCTCAATAGCCCATTTACTGTAACTTCCAGCTGTCCTAATAGGGATGGAATAGTTGGTTTCCCCTTCCGTGCTGTGCTATCAAATGCCTCCCTGTGTCCTGGTGTGCAAGCTTTGCTCCTTTTGGGGAAAATCCTTTAGAAATTGAGTATTTCTGATCTGCACACCAGCATACTGAATGTCTTAGCCAAGATGTAAATTTTCTGTTAAGTTATTTCGGCTAGTAAGGAAACAGCTGTGTCTGGGCTTTGCATTGGGAATCCTGGATGCTACCCCCCTTCCATGCTGTTATGGAAGGTACAAGAAAGGGGTTTTTTCTTTTATTTACTGTTCTGCTGCATCTCTGCAGGTGGCTTGTTTTTTATCTTGTCTTGGTTCTGTTCGTTTCCCATTGCTCTTCCTCTGCTTTTCCACTCACTATCCAGAACTGGATAGAAGCATCTTTTTGGACTGGATACAATCTCTTTCTGACATTTCTCCACATGTAGCTTTCCAACTCTTTTACCTTAATGCCACCTCCCTGCCTTCCCTCCCTCTCATTTCCCTAATTAATGTTTTGGCAGGGGAGGAGGTCAGGGTAACAGAACTTATTCCTATGAGCTGAGATAAGGCAATATTTGTTACCAGTTTTGTGTGTCCTGCCTGGAACAGAACTTTCTTCTGGTCAGGGACTGCTTTAGAGAGAGGATGGGATTAGGCACTTAGATGCCTGGGAGTCTGATCCTCCGTTTCTTATTCCCCTGAGCTAAGAGATGAAATCTTGTGGTACTTTGCCTAGCGAGGTCTCAGTACCAAGGCTGATGCTGGCCTCGGAGTCTGAGGGAATTACAGCCATCTGTGTTTGGCCAGAGTTATGAAGGGCTGGATGGTAAAGATGCTAAAAAAAAAAAAGGAAAAGGAAGGAATCTTCAGGCTGCAAGAAGGCTTTGGATGTCCACATCCAATCCGTTCTCTAACCAAACTCCTCTGAGGGTTAAAACCATAAATAAGGAGCTCTGAGCTGCTGCACAAGACTTCAGGGCTGCCACATCAACAGCTGTAAATCTGCTCTCAAGCTCTTCTTGCTTACCCTGTAGGGGAAGCACAATTCTGCCTGGATGAGGCAGCAGCATTTGGCGGCAGCACTCTGGCAAACAGATTTCCAGATGTTTGATGAGAATGACAGCCTCAGAGTGGGAGTGCTTGAGTGTGTGCATGCGTGCCACTTTTTAAAATTCAAGGCTAGCTTGCAGCATTTTCAGGGAGTGAAAATGTCAAAAGAAGACAGTGTTCATAGCAGGCATCGCATTTCAGGCCTTAGGAGAAAAAAAAAGAGGAAAGACAGGACTGAAGCAATTTAAAACATAAAGAAGGAGGGGTTTGTAGTAGTTAGAACAAGTCTGTGAAATGTGGAACAGACTGTTAGCCCCAGTCCAAACCCATCTACCAGCACTTGTCTGGCCTTACTGTGCAGTATTTCAGATCTCTGTGCCCCATCACATATATGTGGTACCCCACACCCTTCCCAGAACCCATTTCCTGCTACATTGCACTCAGGAAACTGGGCTCTATGTTCTGCCCTACAAGATCTGGCTCTTGCCTCTGACCTTCTCTTGACTTCTTCAACAAATGTCCTTCACTGCCATGCTATTCCTGCAGTCCCCTCTCATGCTTCTGGGATTTTTGCTTTCCACATGTCCCATTTTCCTCTATCCCTGAGGTTGTGTGTCTTACTACCATCCATCACCTGCAAAGTCAATGCCATTGCACAGCACAGTCTTACATAGTATCCTGCTCTCTCATCCTTTGTCTGTTTGGCCTATATAGGTTGTATGTATAATAGCAATATGTTAAGCTGATCTGATTTATTTTTTCCTTTTTCCCATTATCTAGAACGTTATATTAGTTTTTCCTGGTTTATTACACACCTGAGAGAAAAAAATACATAGATAAGGAAATCTAAGTAGCATTATAATTTCCCACTTTTTTTTCCCCAAGTTTGAGAGCTAATCATGTCCTTAAGTATCTCAGCTGCTGTCATTTCCATATTAGTTTATTTCCTTCTGATGAAAGCTTATGAAAATCACATACTGAGGCCATAAGTATTTACTTGTAAAAATATTTTTGCATTTTCAGTCGGATATGCTCCCTTTTTTCTGGAATTCCTGCTTTCCAAACTACCTTATGTATGTTTCTCATTGCGCTAATGATCTTTGCAAGTCTATGCATTGTAAATAAGAGCTTTGCTGTCCCTGCAGAAATGCAAACCTTTTGCTTCGCAGATAAATATATTACAATCTCCTTTCTTTTTTTGCACTTGAATGTAATTCTCCTGTAATATGACCTAGATATTGCAAAGAGAAGAATCTTGGTTTGCTTTTGTTTGGAAAGCGATTTCAGGTGGATCTGGCAGTGTTGGGAAAGGCATCTAAGGGTCACACCGGCCGTGTGGCATAATTGCACCTTCTCTGTGAGCCATGCTGAAACAGGGGTTTTGACAAAGTACTCGTGCATGGTTCTGATAACCAGCTGCCCTTCGTGTGGAGCGTCCGCACTGCGCAGCTGAGGAAAAGGGAGCTCATGGTTCAGCGCACTGCTCTTATTCCAAAGCCTCTGCCTTCTTCCCTAAATAAGCACCAAGGACTGATGCTTTCCCTGGTGTAACACCACTGACCTCTCCGAAATTACACCAGGCATGAATTTGATCAGATTTGTCATCAAATCCATTTTGTACCAGCAGGAGCAGAGACAAGTGAGGCGAGCCATCCCGCAAGTCCCATCCAGGGCTTTTCTGTTGCCCCTGCTATTACCCCAGGCTCCTTCCTCACCTTAGGCTGAAGGGAATGATAAGGTCCAGCTTGTCAGGACTTGTTACTTATTCACAAAACTATCACACCTTTGACACATCTGTCAGTTTTTATACAAAAAACGAATGAGCAAGGATGCTGAAGTTTCCTTTCAGCACACTGGAGGGCAGTCCTTTTTACCACACCCTTAAGGCTTCCATGTCAGGGCTTAGTTGCAATGACAGAGCAGTGTGAGAGAGCTATCATTTCGTCTGGCCATACTGTGCTTTCCTCTGGACAGATTATACTTGCCCCCTGGTAATTAAGAGAATTAAGCTTTCATCCTTTATATAAAATATAAATAAATAAATGTGGTACCTAATTGTTATAAATATCTAACATCAAACATCCAATTTACCTTGGTTGCAGATTAGATGAAGATGTATCCTTTTTCTTTTTTCAACATTTCCTAAAATAAATTTGGCTCATTGCCACATCATAGAAATCAGTCTTTTTGCAAGAGCAATAGCAATTTTTTTTCTTTTTTTCTTCTTCTTTTTTTTTTTTTCCTAAAAATATGAAATCAAGACAGGAGAAGCACAGAATAGAGCAGTATCTTTTCTAATGAGTTTGTGGTCAGATCTATTTTAAACTTGACAGTGGAATCACAGAATTCAGATTAATACTGAGGCCACCAGGGATCTTAGGAAACATTATGTTCGATAGAGTGTATGGCTAATGGTTACAAAGTACAAAGGATATGGATAAGCATGGCTGATTTATGAAAATTCTGTCAGTATACCAAATGTATTTATTCCAGCATTTGGGCTTTGGTTGCATTTAAAATGAAAAGGAAAGCTGCTTATTAATTTTACATGAGCTTTTTTTGGCTATCTTATTCAAGACTAAGTTCCAAGTGATTTGCTGCATCCTCCTCTACACACAGTTATTACATGGCCTGAACTTCAAAAGTGGTTCTAGGTTTCCAATGGTTTGATAATCCGTTTCCACAGTTCCCATTTTCTGAAAATCACCATAACTAGGAACAATGCATTTTAGTACTTCAAATCAGTAATGTCCCTGCAGAACAGAAAGGAAAGGGCCATGTATGACAAAGTTCTTCAGTGCCAGCCTGCACTTCACTGTAGTCTGAGCTTTTCTTCAGAATCCATAATGCATTCCAAACCTGAACTTCACAGACTTGACTTCGTGGCATGTTCCCATGCTGGCAGTGGGTTTGTCATTTCTTGTTGAGCTCATTTGGCTTATCTCTGTTGCAGTTCTCATGAGTGTTGGTGACTTCTCCTTTACAAGAGAGGATGCCAAAAAAGGGCAAGGATTAAATGATAGTATTTCCCTTTTAGATGTTACGAAAATAAATATCTACTAGTGTTGTATACAATTGGGAGCCACCTTTCGTAAAAGGGTAAGGCTTATTCAGTCACACAGTTTGCATGTTTGTGTACATAGTGTATTTTAACATGCATTTTAACATGTCTATGTTTAACTTATTCAGGTTTTATTCTCTGTGGTGATTTCAGACAAATTTGGCAGAGCAGGAATCTTTAAGATTAAAATAAAATCCTGTACTTGCTGTGGAAGGATGAAAGGAGGATGGTGAAGATACACAATAAGGAGCCTGCCTAACAACAAGACTGCAGAGTGAGTTCATGCATTATTAACCATAAAGAATCCACACAGTATATCTATCTATATATTTCTCAGAGAGTGTGAGAGATGGACCATATGTGCCCCACCCCTGGGAAAAGCTTCAACTGTAGCTCACAATTAATGAGGCAAAAAGCTGTAGGAAACAGGGCTTCATTAGTTCTGTTCTTGCAAAACTACTTATTTATGCTTTTATTTTAATTCCATGGCACTTCTGAACATAGAAATTATGACACTTGAATCTACCCCAGGACTTCTGTAGCAAGTTATTTTGCTATCACTTTTCAATCTGTGGTTAAAAAGAATGAGCATATACATTAAATAACATAAATTGAGTAGAGTTATTCTTCTTGTGCACCTATTGCTCTCTTTGTCCATCTCACCTCTTTAGTAGCAGCAGCAGGAGTAGTAGTAGTAGTAGTAGTAATAGTAATTTTAAACCCCATAAACTCTCCTCTGTGATGTCAGAGGAAGTCAAGTTGTTTCAAATATTAAAGCTAGCAAAAGCCAATTCAGGAAAAATAAAGTGGACTGACCTCCCCAGACAGTATTTCTCAATTTGTGTATGTGTGTTAGCACATAAACATGATTTTCATCATCATCCTTAATATCAATGAAATTGAACAGCCTTCCTTACTCACACTGGTGGGTGGGTATGGATATGGAGAAGGGAAAGGATGGCAATTGCAATAAAGAACATCTTCAAATGAGCCAAAAATGTTGTGTGAAACAAGCTCTTCTCCCTGCTTTGTACTGTACCTTCATTTTCCACTTATTGGAGAGATGAATGAAAGCAGTACACAGAGAGAATGACAAAATGGTTATAAAACAATTACATCATCAAAACTAACATCATATGCTATCTCCTAATTGCTTGAAATGTCGTGGTCCAGAAATGATGTTTTAGTTCCTTCCTCAAAGGATCCTGACCGCAGCTGAAGTCAAATCAATTTTGAATCAGCTAGAGCTTTGTTACAGTGCTTTTGTTGGGGAAAAACCTCCCCACTGCACTGCCTTTCCCATTCTTAGACAACTCAGTCCATGTACTACTGCAACACATCTGGAACGTGGTCCTGACCCCACTCCCACTGGAGACACCCTGACTTCAACTGCACATGGATCCAGAGTGGAATAGGAATGAGTTCTGGATGTTTAAGGAATGTATTGAGTCCCAGGCACTGGTTTTGCACAAAGCAAAAGGAAGTTAAACAATGGTAAAATAATGATTGTTGTTTTGAAAAGAAGAGAGCAATGGGTGAGGTAAAAGAGCAGCACTCTTTCTAATTAAATGACAGACATAGCAGGATGCAGAAGTGTGTGATGAGGTCCTGCTACAGCAACGTAGCTAACCATAGGCTTAAAATTAAGCATTTATTTAAGGGTTTTGCTGAATAAGGATGAGATCATTCACATACTTAAAGTTAAATGTATGCTTAAGTGCTTTGCTGAATCTGGGCCCAAATACATAAACCATTAAACACTCACTTTAAGAAAGCAGTGGAAAGCTGTTATACAATTTCTAGACCTTTTAAGTTACTTCTCCTACATATCCCCTACCTCTCTTTTATTAGCTCAAGGAGGAAGTTTATAAAGCTCCAGTTCCCAAAAAAGATAATGTTCATTGCTACCCGATTGTAATTCAGACTGCTTAGTGCAGCCCCAAGCATTTGTTCAAACATATAATCAAGCAAACAGGAGACCTGAGACTTGCCAGTTGGAATACTGTCAGTTGCAGATGCCACACTTTTATTTTTTGGTGGTGGTGGTATTTTTGTTGTTGGCTTTTTGTTTTAAGTATAAATGAAGAGGGGTAGAGAGGTTGATAAAAGCTGGCCTTTGCTGTCCATTTTTGGCACTCTGTTCCTGTGGCTTGGGTTATTTGGGTACATGTTGCTTTGTGTCTGTGAGGGCTCTTTTTTTTCCCCTTCCCTCTCTTCCCCCTGGTCAGAGAAGCTGTACTCATCACCTGGAGTGAAGGCTGACAGGAATGAACATAGGCAGGAAGCAGTGTGACACACACATTGTCATGCATGACTGACCAGCAGCCATCAACAGCAATTAAACATTGAGAGCACTGGATCCTTTTGGACAGGTTCAAGTTTCCTGGCACTGCTGTGATTAGATGTTTTGCACTGTTTCCCTGTAGTCAGTATGTGACACATTCCCTTTTGCTTGCTCTTTTCTGATATTTATTTTTGCACTGTCCTGGTGTTAGCATTTTCTCATGGAAAATTTATCACTTAGAAGGGGATCATTTTGAAGGAGACTTGTGAGGTGGGTGAAAGAGCAAATGGATGTAAAAAAATCAACTGGGTGTTTATTTAAACACAAAATTCCCCACCTTCGGTTGAACATTATAGTGTTTAAGCATTTTTGAGTAACTATAGAACTATAAGTGTGCATGAGAGAAAACTCTGTGAATGGCAGAAACCAGCAAAGAACAATGTGGGCCTTTGGGTTTACCCAGCTGACTGCAATTTTACTGTGATTTAAGACGACAAAACACAATGTGCTCAAAGGCAAGGCTGAAGTGAAGAGCAGCTGCAGTAGTGCTGGGCTTGTCACTCGCTTGCCCTCATTTCAGGGCTGAGATCCAGAGCAGTCCAACTACCCAGCGTTTAAGGCTGGCCCAGACGGCCAGGGCGAAGTCTGTGGTTGGCACGAGGTGCCACAGCTCCGGAGGCTGGGGCGAAAGGCCTTTTGGCACGCAGCGAGGTCTCCTGCCTAATTGAGTAGTCACAGGGTCTAGGGGCCAGAAGGGCTCATTAAGGCTCCGTTCTGACCTCGCGGATTGTCATCCTCTCCATTCCCCCGGATTGAGTCCAGCAGCTTACATGTGAGTAATTAATTGCTTCTATTAATTTGCACTCTCCTGATCTCTGCAAGGACCAGGGAGGTCCACTAATAAGTTGTAAGGAGCTGCCGGACTTCTGTGTAGGAAACCTGCGTGCCTACACCCTTTCCATCTTTCATCTTCTGTGTGCAGGGCATGCTCCAAACCCTAGTTTGACCATTTGGAATAATGGAATGAACGAAGTGATCAAAAGTGGCATGGTCTCAGCATTCTGCAAGGATTAATGTGAGAGGGCAGTGTGATTTAAATGGGCTGTGCTCTGCTGTGCCACCACCAGCCCAGCCAGGCTGGGAGCCAGTCAGTGTGTTTGGCATTTTCCCTGCTGGTTCCCTCTCACACTGTTAATGTGGGTTGCTCCAGCCACGCATCTGTGTTACCTTTATATTCTTGCACTAGCATTTAGAGGCCAGAGCAACCCTGGGGCTTTGATACTACTGCCTTTCACTGATAATACAGTTCTTGAAGAGATTTTTTCCTCGGGTAGATGCCTGGGATCGTGAGGGCAGGTCTAAGAACTGCTGTGAGAACTGGTTCTGAATTTGTTGCTCTCAATAGTCACTCCAGATTGACATATTTATTAAAATAATTCCACTATTTTGTGAAGCATTGTGTATTGACAATAAACCTCAGAAGAACTGTGTGAAGCAGAAAATGTAATTATTTTTTCCGTAATGCAGATACAGAAACAAAGGCACGAAAGGGATGAGCAACCTGCCCAAGGTCATATAGTAAATCAGAAGTGTAAATATACCAGAACCC
This sequence comes from Hylia prasina, assembly GCA_013397195.1. NCBI lineage: Eukaryota > Metazoa > Chordata > Aves > Passeriformes > Sylviidae > Hylia > Hylia prasina. The sequence goes on from VYXD01012715.1 coordinate 116,967, forward strand.
CAGCCACATCTCATTTCTTTATGGTGTGGGTATATTCAGGAAAAAATAGCTGACTTGATTCCGTGATCTTTTCCAGTCTTTCAAAGGCTTTCTACCTTTCTCTTTGTAGGCTTCCAGGACGTCCTGGTGGAACAACACAGACACTTCCATAGACTAAGGAAAGAGCATCAGGTGGTAACAAACTCATGCTTGAATTTCTGTGACCTAAGTAGATGGCAATCTATGGACTGGGCACCCAAACCTGGGATGTCTTCTTTACTCGGGAACTAGATTTTGGACCTTCGACTTATGTCTTGGCAAACTAACTGTAGCAAAAACAATGACACTTTGGATTTCCAGCCTAGGGAAGCAGCCATTGTACAGATTCACAGACAACTGTCCAAACATAAATGACGATGTGCATGAAAAGAGCTCATGAAAAATTGAATATGCACTGGAGAGACAGCACTTAATTCATTAAGTAACTTCAGCATTGACTTCTTTAGCTCTGTGAGTAAATCCCTTAAATCACAGCTGAGATGCATCAGGTTTTGCTCTAAGAATTGGAGCAGAGATATATAAGAACACAGCAAACCAGAAGATTAAAAAGTAGTACTGCGTAAGTCAACTGCTAGTTGCTGACATCAATAAAATATTGTCCTTTATTATAGTCATTAGGGAACCTTTTAACAGTCATTAAAATTTCTTAATGCTGTAGTAAAATTTTTAGCTGTTGCCTGGAAAAAAGAAGGTACTCTGAACTATATGGCATGCAAATATTTCAAACAAATGCTGTCATATGATGGAGACATTAACAAGTGCTTCTTAGAGGTGATGGGCTGGTTTTGGAACACACTCTGGAAGAAAAAAATATATGAATATATGAATTGTATTATGTTTATACAAGAACATTGAGATTTTTCTGGCAACAAAACAGGAACAAATGATTTAAGCCCTTTACTAGAGAGCTGATACCTATTAATTACGAAGTTCTAATACATACTGATTGGGCTTTGGTGTTGGTTTCAGATCCTAGATAGTGTCTTCCTTTTTTCTTCTGCATTCTATTTGAAAAATATGAAATTAAACTGAACAGTTTCACAAGCTACAGGAACTGTATGATGATGGCACTAAACAGGGTAATAGTATAGGAGCATGGCTATTGATTAGGAATGTCTTTGAAAAGAGGTGGTTTAGGTAGACAAAAGGAATTTTTTATTATTATTTAATTAATTTTTTTGGAAATAGAATAAACTGATATTCAGTGCTACCTGTATAATGTTTGCACTTCAAGTGCAGGCACACAGAGGCAGAATTGTACTCTTAATACTGTAATGGCAGGAGTGTTTCTCTACTTTGACTGAAGTGCAGTTCGTATGAGCTTGGCACAGGATGTGTGAGACCAGCCATATGATTTTTTGATTCAAAAAGACAGGGAGCTTAGAGAAGCTTCCTACCTGCTCTGTGTGCTGCAAACACCCCACTGAGACTATAAAACTGGGTCATATTCTGATGTATTTTAAATCACAACTGGTAGGAGAAGGCAAGGGGAAGCATGACACATCCAACAGCACCAGCAAGGATTAAGGCAAACAGAGCATAAAGTTTTTAAACAGCATGTTGGCTGGGCAGAGGGGTAATGACTTGAGCCTGGTAACATCCTCTGAGACCTTTTACAGCCTTAAGTATTCAGGTTACACACCATGGGAAAGAGAGCACTTCTGGACCTGCAGTGCCCCACAGAACAGAGTGAGAGGACTGATGAGAGGGAAGACTGACCAGTGGCTGCAGAGCTGTCAGCAGATAATTTCCTACCTGGGAAGTACAGAGAATCCCTGCTCATTGCTCACAGCTTTGACTGCAGAGGGGTCTGGTCCAGATACTCTTAAACTTGCAATGTCTGTTTAAACAGGCTTGTTTCTGGTCTTACTTTTAATCTTATCTGGAACCTAAGTGAATCTAAAGCAGTTAGTAAAAATTATATCAAATACATTTCCTTTCTCATAGCAAACCATTTATTTTTAAACACACAATCCACACATTTTCTCAGTTCTGAAAAATCTCTGTGATTATTCGGATCTAAAGTAAAAACAACCATTTGAGGGAGGAATTCTCATTACACCCTCAAAGAAAGAGGTGACATCCAAGAATTTTGGATGCAATCTGAGTGTGATGTACCTGATTTCAATCGCTCTTATCCAGTACCTAATTTTCATCAACATTTTGGGACAGCCAAAACTTTCAAAATTTAAGGTTCTGGTTGTATCTGCAGCACAGCTCGATGCAAGATAAACAAGTGCAGGAATACCAGTGCTCTGCTACAGATCAGAGAATTGGATAGGGATTTATTGAAGTTGGAGTAAGCGTAGGGTATTAAAATGTGCCATGTCCAACAAAATTCACGTATCAGCATGTCCTGGGAATTCATCTTGCCTTTGAAGTTTTTTGTGAATGGGTGTTACAGTAGAGTTGTTTTTCAGGGGAAGTTTCCTGGTTTGTCTTTCTCACAGTTAGGCCACCTTATAGGTGGGATTTTCTTTAACAACCAGGAAAGTCACTGTGAAAATTTTCTACGGGGAAATTTCCAAAATATTGGATGAAAAATTAAGAAAAGCAAACAGGGTTGAAGGATGCATTAGCCTGTCTCTGATAATTTTAACTCTATTTCATGTCCTCATGGCACATTTCACCCTGAAAGAACACTCTGAGAAACATGGAAGATCACAGTGATCAAATGAGGAAAAAGAAAATTGCTACCCAGGGGCAGAGAAAACAGAAATTTAACTTAGGTTAGTGTTAGTGATTAGCAGTGTTTTGTCCACATCTCCAGCTCACCAGTAACCTCCATTTGCTGACTGTTGCCCCCAGTTGATGTGTGGGCAAGCCCTGTCCCTTCTTCTGCCATCATGAGACTGTTACAGATCTCAGGAACATGGATGAGGTTATTTTTTCTTCACTCCTTCCACACTGCACATAACCACAAGCAGCAGTGGGGCAGCAGTGTGGACGAGGATCCCTTTCAGCTCCGAGGGCCGCCTTTCCACTGTGTGCTCTGTTACTACCTAGTTTAATTAACATCTGTGCCAATCAGAGCAGCTGCCTATAAGATAGAGAAGGTTATCCGAGCATTCAGGAAGATAAATGAGACAAGGGGTTGCCAAGGGGATGGTGTGTCAGACACGTGCCGTGGCTGCAGCAAGCCTACACAGCCCCGTTAGCTGTACTACTCTGGAGTCTGGGGGCAGAGCTGAGGCTTTGAGGCAGGGATGATACATACTTTAACTTCACATTTTTTATCTTTAATAATGGGAATACAGACGTATTGGCGATTCTGAAAGGGAATGCAACCACGTCAGTCAACTTTAACCCTGCATGAATAGAGCATTAAAGCATCTAATGGAAACAATTAAATATTTGACATCTGAGAAAGATTTCAGGACTAGGCATGGTATTCCCTTCAGGAACTCTAGGAACTACCTATGTTCAAATGCCACAGTATCTAAAAATTAGAACATTTAGAATATCTTGCAATTTAGGGTTCTTCATTCCAACTGCTTGCATCCTATCCCAGAGTCACAGGACCCAACTGGTGCTATAATAATATGGTAGAGTCTGAGCTTATGTGCCTTACTAAATTGGAGTGCCCTTCCCAAACCTTAACAACCTTCAATATTGTTTTTGTATTTTTCAGTTCTTTTTATGCTTTTTTTCTTTTAAATTTATTGGGAAAACAAGCTACACTGAGATCATCATATCTGGACGTATTAGCTTCAGAATGATTGCAGTAAAATCTTTATGCCCCAGCACCCTGACAGCATTGTAATGCAGTAGTCAGAGGGGCTAGGCATACTGTGGAATAGTTTTACCATCACGATCTTGCATCCAAATGGCCTGATAAGACAATCCCTGTAGACATGCAATGAAATCCTTTCCTCCAGTGACAGCATCACAAACTCTAATTGTTAGGCATTATTCTTTCTTTGACATTGACATGAAACCTGTACTACAGAACACAGATCTCATGCAGGTTTACATTGCATTAGCACACTCCATTATTTGCCTATGTACTAATTATTCTTCAGTTACACTGAACTTATACAAATATTTTGGCTTCTCAGTGTTTTCCTGGCCTAGGTGCATGACAATGGTTTTGTAGGGAAGAAAGCCTGCTCATCTGAGTTTGAATAGGGAATGCTCTTGGAAGCATTCTAGCAAATGCAGTTCTACAATAGAAAATTGTTTCTCCTCTTTTTTTTTTTTTTTTTCCCCAGAAATCTAAATTGTTCATAAAGCAAGTAATCTCAGGTTTACTTACTGCAGGATTTGCATTCTATTTTTCTCCATACCCACTCATAAAGAAATCCTTTACATGTAAGTAAGGTAAGACCTACCGTGCACTTCTCTAAAGCTTTTTCTGAAGTGACAAGGAATATTAACCCCTACTTTCACTTATACATCTGCAGCAGCTACACATTCACAATAATTTATAAAGGCATAGGGGTTTTTTTAAATATTTCTAATTTCCTCTCAGCATTTCCTCAAGAGCAGATGGTTGGTCTTGGAAGCTGAAGCACACAGACAGTGTTAGTGTGCTTAGCTCTACTATTGATTTTCACTATAGTCACTTTGCTTCAGCAAAGGCTGAGCACCTCTGTGGTGGGGAGCACAGGCCTCTGAGGAGACAGAGGATGTATGTACAGAAGTGGGCAAAGACAGCTATTTATTCTTTTACAGCAGATGTGCAGTCTAAGTCAATGCTGTTTCTAAGGATAAAAGCTGAATGAAAGAGCCGTCATCGCCCCAGTCAAACTATAAAATCTTTCCTTTGTTGGCATTCTCATCTGCTTTTGTATGTGCTCTCATCCTTAAAGGGAGCAAATTTGGGAGCCACCCTAGTTGCACAGGGCAACCTGAAGTGGAGAAAATCTCTTCAGTGAGTCTCCCAGGGGACCTTGATTGGTACCTTGGAGAAGACCAGGGAGCAAACATTCATCATAATGGAAAAATCCTAAACTTCTCAAGTTTGGAAGAGTTTGCATTTCTGTAGACTTCCATCCACATAAAGAGATATTCACACACTGTCTATGTGGTGCAAGCTGTAGGCAACGGAGGTGGCCCAAAAAATTTTGCTGACATCTGGACTACATTTTATTTGGCCATACCATCAAAGGCTATACCCCTAGCTAATCTAAGTTTAAAACACTTAGTTTTCCTTTGCAGTGAGCAGGCAGATGCTGACAGAAATCAAGACAATGCAAGCCTGTTTTTAACTACCAGAAGAGAGTGTGGGTGTTCCATCAAGTCCACTACATATCCGAGCATCGTTGTTGATTTCAGTAGCAAGACACTACTCCATCAGTCCTGAGCAAGCAGTACAAACCCTCTAATAAAATGTCATAATGAAGAAAAGTTCCAGTGAGTGGCAGGCACTTAGGCTGAAATGGAAATATTGGTCACATGGGAGTATATGGTTGAAACATGGGTGTTAGCAGATGAAGATAAAAGAGACACTGCCACCACTCTCATGGTGAAATTGTGTGTTTTTATCTCAGAATAAGACTACTCTGAAGGTTTTGCATTTGAATATTTTCACCCGTGGAGAGGAAAATAAGTCTTTTCATTAGAGTCCCCCTATATTTTAAAAATGCTTTGGTACCTTACTCTAAATTTAATGATGCGAGTACATTTGCAGTGGACTCATTTGGGGTGCATGCATGCATACTTTGTGGCTAATGAAGCCATCAGCAGTTGCTTGGCTTACTGGATAACTAAATAGGTACTACAGCATTGTGAAGAAACTAAAATAGCCTGCGGCTGCCCTATTTCATGCATCTGAGTTTTCACAAACTAATTCTGCATTCATGAACTGTTGCTATTTGTATCTGGCAGGATGAAGCTTCCAATTTTTTACCCTTTTCTCAGCCTGTTTGGAAATTTTCCTCATTTCTTCTGTTCAAATAAATGAAGTGGGAGTTACCCTTCATATGAAGATGCAGGGAGGGGATAATGTACACATGAACACAAAGAGTCCCTCAAAGGGCAAATCACTTCTCAATCTGTTTTATGATAAAAGCACTTTTCAGATGAATCATTACTAAAATACAGCTTCTTGTGTATTAGAGTAACTCAATTGTTTAATTCACTAATGTATCCACTTGATGTCACTGTCACTGCCCAGTAGAATTGTTAATGTCAAAGGGTTTTCTGGTCACAAAGACTGCACCAATAAGTGACTGAGCTGCACAGACAGCCACCTTTTGGACCCTTCCAGGTAGCTCTATCCCTGTGACCATCTGTTTTGTTGATGTGGACACTTCTACTTGCTCCTCCTCTTCATTCATGTTTGGCATACGCCTGAAATACAAATAATAGTTTTTCAAGTGTATTTTCAAGTGTATTTTCCTGCATAGAAACGTTCAATCATTTTATTTTTCTTATAAGTACATAAAAGCCTTGTAGCATTACTTTAATGGCTTGTTGTTATTCATTTCTTAAGAACAATGACAATTTTTCAGAAGTCAGTCAACAGCATTTGTTTATTTATTTATTTATTAATGACATGAAGCAGAATCAGAGCAAGTTTAGGTTACATATCAGGAAATGTTCTTCACCTGGAAGGTGGCTGGGCACTGGCACAGGCTCCTCAGCACGTGGTCACAGCATCAGCCTGACAGAGTTCAAGAAGCGTTTGGACAATGCTCTCAGGCACAGGGTGTGACTCTCGGGGACGTCCTGTGCAGGGCCAGGGGCTGGAGTCAATGATCCTAATGGGTCCCTTCCAATGCAGCATATTCTGTGATTCTGTGTTCCATCTCTTAGCATTCTTTTCATCATTAGACTTCTTAATTTTTCAATGAATGCCGTAGATTTTGCAGTTTTGCTCTCTTTCTCGTTCCAGCATGTTTTTTGTCTTCCTGCCATCTCCTATAATTTTGTTTACCCTCACAGAAGCAAAAAGGTGATGTACATCTATTCTGTCTATATTTCTTTTCATAATGAAAATAGATGCTTCAAATATATATATAAAAACCTAATTTTTAGTTATTTTTGTATCCCTTTCTCCTAAACTTATCAGACTGAGAGATCATTATGTGAGAGGGAGTAGAGCACTTAACCACTTTAAGCTGGGATTTAGGCAATCATCCACAGTAAAACACAGCTATTGCATATGAACTGTTCCTTGCCAAAGCCCGTTGGCCAGGATCAAGTTCTCTGGGGACAGCTGTATCCTGGTTTAACAGGCCTTGATCCTTTCACTGTTATCTTCTTGCTGCTCAGGTCGTAAACACTTTCTGTCAGTCTATAGCTCTGTCTTCAGTGCCAGAATAAAGACCTGACCTGACAAGTGTTTCAATATGTTCTTTGCTCCTTGTTCTGGGTGTCAGCATATTAGCTGCCCTCCTGCCCCCTCTCTAATGCCACTCTGTTGGAGCCCTTGGAAGGGCTGGAAAGCTGAAGAACTGGCATGTGGTTCTGCATATTTGTACACGGGACTTTTATTATTTTTTGTAGGTATTATTGTGGGGGCTGGAAAAGAAGATTGTAAGCATTTCATGGAAACATGAACTCAGAGCCAAATCCTCATTAAAACCTGCCTTAGCATCCAGGCCAGGAGAGAATTGCAGGCACAAAGATTATTTGTGTATACTGCATTTTCAGAGGGTTACTGAGATTCATGTTCCTTTCTACAACATCTCAGACAGTCAAGCTTTGCTCTAAGAGGAATAGCCAAGATTTTCCCCTGTGGAGCTACAACAGCCTTACACTGCAGCAGAAGACCAAAGAGACCTTAAAACTGGTGAAGCAGGAAATAAGAGGATTATATTATTGCAAGAGACAACTTAGAGATGGCATTCTCAAAATCAACACCTCACTTTGCTGCCAAAACAGGACACATGGCAATGGTGTTGCTTGCCCCAGTTCACGCACAGCTCTTGCACTGCTGCCCTGTGGGCTGTTGGTAGCCAGTGTTATTTAGAGCCCTCCTCATGCTTTGGACTGCAGAGCATATGCTTGGCATGCAGCCACTCCAGGCTCTGAAGATAGCAGAGGCCAATGCTTCTGCCCTGAGCTGTGCACTCAGGCCGTAACAAATGATCAAGATCAAAGGTTTTGTCTTTTTTTTCTTCTCAAAGCTTTGGGGTTAAACTCTTTTCCCGTGTGAGGACTCCCTTCAATATATTCTTAGGGACTGTTTTAAAGGCATTTCACTCCCTCCCGTGGATAACAGTAATTGCCAAGTTGTGCTGAACTGTAATTTTGGAATAGACCATTAGTGGGTGGCTGTAGCAGTACACCACCATTCCCAAAATTTACCCTTTATCACACAACGTGAATAAGAGAAGGACCCACATGCAGGAAACTCAAGTCTGTCATGCTTAGGTGAGTGTGCTTTCCTTTTTTCCTTCAATATCTTTATTCTTTATAAGTTATTTGTGGCCTTATTAGCATTGCTTTGCACCGTGAGAGCAGTACAAGGAAGCTGGAACTAGGGAGAGTCTGGTTCACTGCCATGAACAGGACAGCAGATGTAGCACTGTCCTCAGAGCAATCTGCCTTGCTGCCATGTCAGCTAGTAGCAGCTGCAAAGATGGCAATTCTCCATGTTTCACTCTATTCATCACTGAGGTGTGAACTTGCACGCCCAGATAATGCTGTTGAAATGTTAGTAACTATACAGTTGGGATTTATTCCATGACTCTTGCGTCTACAATCTTTTTTATTGGACCAAGGGTGAAATAAGAGGTGGAATATGAAAAAAGGAAAACTTATTTGTGAACATTGTAGAGAAGAATGAAAGAATGAATCAGTTTTAAAATTTTATTCATGTCCATTGCAAAATTGCAGCAGAATGAATCTTCTTAACACAGAACAATTCAAAAGCCAGTTGTATACAAAATTTTATAGACCACGTTACATCTAGCTCATCCCTTACAGGTTTCTGCATGACCTGCCTCACTGTGCTTCTCAATGCAAAGGTTTTGACTCATAAGTCTGACAAATATTACCCCATGAAAAGTAAATTCTTCAAGGCTTCACCTTGCTGTGCAAGGCCTGGCCCAAATATCAAGGAATAATAGAGAGGTTTTGAAAGATATGTTTATAGAGGTGCATCACATAATGTTTTCTGAAGATCATCAGTTTTAAGGATTTGTTAGGTTTTTCTTCCCTGCATTGATGGGATTTGAGAACACTCTGCTAATAACGCTTTGGCTGACCCCAGGGTCTGACAAAAGCAGTATAATTCTAAGCCTGATCTAAGAGACAAAATAATGAGTTTAAAATGCTATGAGAAAAATTAGTTTTATACAGATTTGGGTAGAAAAGATTAAGCTGGATGTTAACACACTTTAACAACACATTGTCTCTACTGACTCCAGTAGAGTGAATGGCCGCTATTAAAAGCTGGCCACAGAGATGGGGTATATTCTTCTATGCCTACTGGAAAAGCTTCTCAGCTGAAAGGGTGGTCAAGCATGGGAACAGGATGTCCAGGGAAGTGGTTGAGTCACCAGCCCTGGAGGTATTTAAAAGATATTGAGATGTGGCACTTTGGGGCATGGTTTTGTGTTGGGCTGGGCAGTGCTGGGTTAATGATTGAGCACAATGCTCTTACAGATCTTTTCCAACCCACATGTTTCTATGATTCTGTTCAACTGACTCTATCCACAAATAGCACCAGCTAGTCTTTAGCTAGCCTTGTCTCTTGTATGTTTATCTCAGACTTCCTCGGTGCTGTGTAACCACCAAATATTTCACGTGGTTTCCAACACTCTCCCATCTGATTGCCCTCCAGGTGTTTACAGTTAGAGAGGACACTCCTAAACCACTTTTAAAAACCTGAAGGGAGAGCAGCTAGAATAATTTTGGTTTGTTTTTCCCCTTCATGCTTTTGTGTGAGAAATAAGCTGCAGGGGGAACCTGGGAGCATGCATAAACATGGTCTTGAAGAAGTGATCAGAAATCTTTTTTTCTAAATTGTAAAAAAGTTATGCCCAAACTATTGATCAGCCTTTCACCAGTCCAGCTCTAATTCTGGGTCCTAACCTGGTCAGCTGATGATAGAGGATCGCTGGAGTCAATGATACCTTCTCATAGAGATATGATCATTGCTCAGTTTATTGCACAAACTTTACAGATTATATAGAAAATCAACAGGGGCTCACGTGATGGTTAGTACTTTCTGATTGGATACAAAGCTCTGTTTATGTAACATCAGGTACAACTAAACAATTGCTAATTGGTTGGCAGTAAATTCTTCTTTGTTCTTGCCTTATGAATAGCGTTCCTGTATTCAACATCCATGAGAAGGTAGTTAGTTGTTACATAGCTTTAGTTTCTGTGGGGAAGCATCTGTAAAAGGATTACATTTACTACTTTTAAGGCAATTCAGGAACAGTACATCACAGAACTGTATAGTGCAAGCACAGGACAAAAACCTCATAGTGTTCCCTGATAGCAGGGATTGTTCAGGCCTATCAATAATCCATGGCCTCTTTCTTCCAGATATTCTTCTACAGTCAGCAAGTTTATGAAAGCAGCAGCTGAGGCATTTTCTTTCAGCCAAGAGTAGCCTCAGGAGCTGCAGATCTCTCCAGCTTACAGCTGCTTCCATGTAGATTTTATTTGTTCCCTGAAGAACAAATAAAACTGAATCTGTTTCTTGTTCTGTGGGACAACAAAGGTCTGTGTGCTGCAGCATTAGGCATACCACAAGGAGAATTTCTGCTTCCAAGAAGCAAATGCTTGTGAGTATCTGAGCCAGGCCAGAGAGAGATCGCTTGGATCTTCAGGTTTTCCAAACTCTCGTGTCCTACAGCCTCCGGCACCAGAGAGTGCAGCAATGTAATGCAGCATGAAGGAACTATGACACTTTAAGAGCCAGCAAGGCAAAGTGAGAGTGTGAGGGGAACAAGTTCACACCCTGCCTTCCACTGGGTGCTGGCACCTGAACTCTCAGCAGGAAGGACATTCCTTTGTAGGGAGCCCCCTCTGAAGTAACTTGTTAGTGGAAGCTAGACCCGGCAGCATTTCTTGGAGTACCTCTGCCAGGCGGGCAGTGCCCTCCTGGGTGACTGCACAGCCCCTCAGTGGCTCTGGGAAGGGTCAGACAAGCTGTCCTCACTGCCCAGCCCAGGCCAGTCCCGTCCTTATAAACTCTCTCCCACAGCACTGCCCTCCTGCAGGAGCATTTTTCCAGCATGCCTTCCCAGGACAGCTCTTCCTGTTAGGCAGAGCCAAGCAGCTGCACCTTCAGCAAGCTGCCTCCCGGCCACCTGCTGCCCATTTTGGTGGTCCAGCTGGTGAGCATTCCTAGGCTTTCACCCCATCAGCCTCTCCTTACCCCCGAGGTGATGAAATGTTCTCACAGGGGGCCTCAGACCCATAACTAATGAAGCAAATTGTTTTTGGAACTATTTCCTGAATATTGGCAGCCTTGTTCCTTTGCATCTTAAAAACAAACCCGGATTTTTAATATCACTGAGCAGTCTGTAAACTCAGGACAACTCTCGCATGTCAAAAATGGTCATGCTCCTACTGTCCGACAGAATGATTTTTTGTTAAATCCCCACAATACACTGGAGTTCCCTAATTTGCTTTAAAACCCCTTCTTTTTTGTCTCAATGTCCTTAACAAAGTATCTAGACAATGGCTAAGCCCTTTCCTAGGTAATTCCTCTCTCAGTTTTCAGAAAGCAGAGGTGAAGACCTCCCACCCTGTGGCCATTATCCCCATGGCAGAGCCGCAGCTCCTCATGAAGGAGTTCACCCTGGAGGGTGCTCACTGCCACGCATTCAAGGCATGCTCTGGCCATTTTTGGTTTTTACATACAGCCTCAGTACCAGGGGACTGTTCTGGCTGAGAGGTGGCTACAAATCAGGGCTAAAATTATTTCAGATGGTTCAGCACTCATTGGGAGGCAAATGTATATGAGCTTCAACCTGGTTTGCTTTAGCCTGATTAGGTGCTGTCTAATGAGGAAGGAAAGACTTTCTGATGAAGCTGAGCCATCCAGGGTGGAACCCCTCTGCTGCCAGCAGGTAAAGTCTCTCTTGAAAGTATTCTTCCAGTCTCCTCAGAGTGAGTCACCACACCAAGAACACCTTGTGCTCAGGCTGGTTAATTGAGTTGTGACAAGCTTGTATTTTCACAAGATTATTGAGGTACGCAGAATGGCTGGAGATTTTTCTTTTTCTTTATCTTGTAGTCAAATTTGAGGCAGCCTATTTAAAAACCTTGGTTGTTTTCTTTACTCCCCCCTGTTAAGGGAGAAATATGGGCCCCCTTTGGGACATGTGAGGGGATAGATATTTTGTGTGTGGCTTTAATAAGGAAAATCCAAGGTTAGAAAACAGTATGCTTGACTCCAGAAATTTTGGCTTATGCTTTTATCAGAAAATATACTTTTGTGTTGGATTCTCTGTCAAAATACAAATACTGTAGATGCTTTTTTTCTTGGTTGGCAAATATGTTTGTGTCGCTAAGGAGCAGGACCACAGATTAAATCCTTGTGAAAACATTGTGAATGATTGGGGAAAAAAAGAGATTTTGCCCAAGGTACCCAACAGCAAGAATTTATTAATTTTTACCTTTCAGTTTTATGGTTTATCTGAGCTTCCTGGCTGACTTTGTATCTTAATTGTGCTGATCTGCTCCAGGTTATTTGGGTTTTTCTCTATTATATTTTTAGTTGCTGCTTGGGCATGTTCAACCTCTAGCATAAATCACTTACTGTATTTTGAAAGTTGGATAATGTATTTAATGCAACCAACATTGAAAATACATATCTGTTTTGATGTTAGGTGCATCATGGCAGTAAATAGTGTCATTTATCTTAATACTTTTCACTTCATATATAAATGAGTAATGAGTTTACATCCATACAGACATTTGTAAACAGCATGGTTTGGTGGTTGTTTTTTTCTTTTTTCTTCTGGGTTTTCATAGCACACTGTTACAAAGAAACTTTTTTAAAATGTATTTTTAAGTTTGTTTTTTCTTTAAAATTTCTGGTGGTTCGTTAGCTTATCTCTGCTTTGCCCTGATACATCTCCACTCTGCCTCCAATTAGGTTGCATTTTACACTTTTTGCTTAGCATGGATGTTTCTGTGGTTTGTGGTGGCGCATTCTTAGGGTTCATCACCAACTGAACTTTGTCCCTGGCCTGTCTGAGCCCAGAGCTGCCATATATGTGTGTCTGCTGAGGGGGGAGGACAGGGGCAGCTATCCTGCTTTCCACTTCTTCACTGATGCCAATTCAGCATGGGAAGGGAATGCAACAATCTAGTTACTGGGTTAAGTACCAAAGCTGCAATTTTTATTGAAATACAATAATTCAGGTATCAGTGGTTCCTGGCAGATAATAGACCCCGTGGTAGTGAGTGTTCATAAAGCTTGAGGCCACCACATGCCCTGGGCTGCAAAGCAATGTGACCCTCAAGAACCCTGCCCCTTGCTGCCCTTCTGTCTCCCAAACCACAATATTCTTGTCAAGCTGTTTAACAAGAATCATGTTTTCTCATGGTAGATTGAACCCATGCACTATTTTATTCTCTTCTTCGTTCTCCCTTTGTAAGGATATAGGACTAGAAGAAACCTCTTGGCTTCTGAAGCAGTCTGTACTGTCATAGGTATCTATTTCATATTGTTCTGTTTAAAAATATAATAAAACCACATTATAAGGTAGAAAGAAAATTGGGTTGCTTGCCCTCTTACTGGGAGACAGCTCAGGACTCCTTGATTTCTGAGTCTCAGAACCTTAGCTCTGGTTTGCAGACTGAAGTTATTTGGCCCATCACCCATTTCTTAATATATGAACACTGTCCTCCAGCTTAAGCAACGTTTTTGTCTCCCTGGTGTCTACTAACAATGACATGTTAGGAAACATCATTTATTTCCATCCTTGCTCTCTTTCTACTAGACATACCGAGACCTTTAATTCCCACAAAGTGTCCCTACTGTATAACACTGAGTAAGAGGTTTGTGGAGTCGTGCAGCACCTGGCCTGACACCACCACATCCCCCTAATTTCATGTCTGACTCCTGCAGTACTGGGGAAGGTGTTCCTTCGGCTCGTAATTTACTGCTAGCAGACAAATTCCCTGATAATGAGAATCTTCATCCTACTTTCAAAGATGATTGTGAATGCCTCTCCCTGCAGAGGTAGTCCTCTCAGATCACAAACCAGATGTGATGCTAAAGGCACCATTTGATGTTGGTACCAACTCAACCATTACTATTTGCTTCCTAATTTTGGTTCTTACGCACTGTCAGATTTGCATCTGTAATCATCACTAAATTAAGAAAATTAAATTAACAGCACCAGACTGTGTGGGAAGGGAAAATAGGAATAGGATACGTTCTAAGTCTCTCTTCAGTTGGCTTCTACTTTCTTGTATTTAATCACTCAGATTGTGTTGGCTCTCCTGGACACCATCCCATATTTTATATAGTTTTTATATATATTTACGTGTGTGTGTATTTTTCTTATTTTACATATATAAAATAGATGTGTGTGTGTATGTATAGAGGGAATTAGAAGTTCTCTCTCTGACATCAGTACCTTACCACATGTAGTGCATGGTTCACAGTAGATGAATGAGAATTGTATAATTTTCTGTGACAGAGACTGAACAGCACTAGCCCTATCCCTGTTTTCTCTGTACATTTCTGGGACATGCCATGTGGTAGTGACATCATGCCAGAGAATCCACAAATACTCCTGTTGGGCCAACAGACATCATTCAGAGCAGATTAGTCATTACAGCCATACGTTTTCATTTTTTTAATGGCTCAGTGTCAACATTTCAGGAAGGTTGTACCAATGAACCTGCAGAGAGCTCCAGAGTATCCTGAAAATAGATAAAAGTCAAGCTCATCTTTCTTGTTAAACTTTAAGGGCCACTGCACTTCCATGGGTTGGTGTTTCCAGTTACACAAGTGCTTGCATCTCAGACCAGCTGAATTCAGGGGAGTACAAACCAGCCTGACACAATGGATGTGAAATCTCCCAGATGAAATGAGTTTGGATGCCCTTGGTCCCCCATTGTACATGAATATATTCAATAAAACAGCAGTGCACTGGCAACAGCTTCTTGCTTCCAGCTGTGGGAGGCCCACAGGGTAGGAGGGAGAAGAAAGAAATTTCTGCCTGAGGCCAGCAGTGAGTAGTGGCCCAAGGTGAGGTGTGAGCCTTGGCAATGCATTGGTGGATGTTATGAGAGTCTCACTGTGCAGCTGCTCTCCCTCTTTCTAATCCATCCAAAGAGAAATGGGGGAAAAGGCTTGTGTACCTCTTATTTAATGGCACCTCTTGATAGTGTCAGGGAGATCTGCTCTTGCAGCCAGCAGCATGTAGGCAAACTGAGATGCTCTGCCTGGAGCCATGGAGAAGTCCGTGGGGCTCAGTGTGGGCAAAGCAGCCTGGCCATAGAGTATCAGTTTCAGGACCAGAGCCTGGAAAGAGATTTTTTTACATCTTTAATGCAATTTCAAACCTGCAAGTAAAGCAGAGTAAATTAATTGCTGAACTAAAGGTACCTGGGGATTCAGAAGCGGCTATGTGTGTCCCTAGCCCTGTTGCAATCAAAAAGCATTTTTGCAACCTTGCATCAAACTAGGCAGACCAAAAGCATGTGATATTTTTAGTGGGGCTGCAGCACACTCTGCAACAGTACTTTTTCAAGAGATGTGTTGTTGTTCATCCTGCCACTGTACATATGCACACTAATATAGATTTGCCTGGATCTTTTATTCTTTGTTAATGGATAATGACTTCTTTCTCTATTGTGTAAAAATGTCTCTTGACTAAATTCCTTGAGCTATGAAGCAGTTTAAATTTTTTTCACCTATATCCTGACGGACAGCAAAATCCAGGATGTGACAAATGACACCTGACATCCAGGAAGGAATATATCCTTAAGAATAAATCCATATCTCCAAACTTTCTCTAATTTTCTGGGACAGCCTTTCATTCTAGATCCATATCTAGTGCAGTTTCACAAAGACTGGATCTTATTTCTCAGTTCCTGTGAATTACAAGCATTACAAAAGTTCAATTACAAAACAAAGTTTCTGTTTACTCCAAAAACCTGACTGAAATTCCTAGCGATTCTTCTGTATTTTGTATTTAGTTTCAGAATGCAAAATGTAACTTGGAATTGTATCCATAATTTGCATCAGAGAGCAAAAGGCATACCTCATCTAGAGGTATGTTTTGTATGTAGCCCAAGAGATCCATGGTTTTTTGTTCAAGTAAGATTCACTTCTTTTAGGGTGGAGAAGGTATACAAGAAAGGCTAGATTGAGTGATTAAAGTATTTGAGTATAAACTTGCTGTGTTATTACTAGGTTTACTGGAATACTGAGATTTTAGCAGTTGTTACTGAAGTGCTGGAGAGGGAGAGAAACTGATCTTATTTCCTTTAATTGCTTGACAGAGTTTGAAGAATTCCTTAGTTTGAAGAATTCCTTAGTTTGAAGAATTCCTTAGTTTGAAGAATTCCTTAGTTTGTTATAAATGACCAAAAGTTTTGCATGGGGCAGATAGATGTCGTTATAAACACTCATCCACGCTCCATGTTTCTGAAATCTCTCATTACAGTATTGTATCAACAGCTGTGATAGATGGACATTAATTTCTTTGCTGCAGCTATAAATCATTCTTCTTATAACACTGAGAACACTTCATTCCCTGCTGCCTTCTTATGGATGTCCTAAGTTTTCTAATTGAAGAGGATTTTATGTTTCCTCATCTGTCTTTATAATCTGGGTGATATCTACAGTGTGGTTTAGTGGTTCATCATTATTTCATCACAGTGTTTTGGAGCTACCCAAAGTTTTGAAATAAAAAGGAATGGGTAACAGGGAAAACTGATCCATCTGTAACAGAAGGTAGAAGAGACCACGCAGAAAAAGTGCCACAGGTCTTTTACAGAATGCATTCAAACAGTATTCTATTTCTTTCTCTGGATTTCTCTGTGTCTTTTTCAGATGCAGATTTCTTTGCCTTTGATTAGCAATGAGTTTCTGACTGGGGTTGAAGGGAAGAATCTTAGAGGGCAGGGAGTGCGGGTGTTGCACAAGCCATACATGCTCTGCCTCGAAAAACCTGTCAGAGGTTTGCAAACATGAATACAACAGAAAGGGTGTCTGAGAGGTGGGTCAGAAGTTAACAGGATTTTGCCCTACTATGGAAACTTAAGCCTCAGATCGGAAAGTGTTTATGTGATATCACAGTTTGAGTGACAACTGTCAATAGGTGTTGGATGGAGGTGAGGTCAGTATAGATTTTTTCAAAGGCTGTCTGCTGGTACTGCCTGTCATGAGATAGCCGTCATTTCCAAATCACTCCATACATTCCATAAATGTAAGGCATCAGCATGCGGGCAGAAACACTGAGGCAGCAACTGTTATGAATTTATTTCTTAACGACAGTGGTATTCTTTGAACCTTAGTGAATGTAAATTTTCTACACTTATAAAATATTTGGGAGGACCCATAGATTTAGTAAAAGCATTAATTAAGGTATTTTACTTAAATTTGTGTGTGTTTGGTAAATTTATAGTGTGCAAATCAGTTCTAAGACTTTTAATTAAGTACCCCAATGTATTTTATGTTTCTTTTAATGGACAGAAAATGACTTTTGCTCAAACGGACTTCATTGTACAGTGTTATGCATTTTTCATCTGATGTGGGGAAAAATCAATTATTTTAAGAGTTCTGTTCCTCTGGCAGTTCATTTAAGTGAATTCTTACTGTGTTAAATGATCATCAGTATTTTCTTTTTACGTAGCAACTCTTGTAAAAGTATTGTAATGCACACAAAGAAGTGTAATTTGCCATCACATAGAGAACATTCGTCTTGTGCCTTTTATGGACTCATGAAGCTCTCAGTTTCAGCCACAGTGCTTTAATTTCTATTTGGGTAAAGTTTGTGGGGAAATGAAAATGAAATATTAAGTAATAGAAAATTGCTCACAGATTTGAATATATCTTTTATTTATTGCAGCTAAAGGGCTGTAATTCTGATGAACCCATTTGTCTCACTGTAGTTCCAACAAGTCCAGTGAAATAAATGATTGCCTCCATCTGACCTCAGAATCAGGTCTGCAATAGTTACTATGTGCTTTGCTGTTGTGCAGAAATATTTGTGTTGAAAGTAACACCCAGGTAAATATAATAAAACTTCAAAGAGAAGTTAAATCTGACTTTGTTGCTACTGAATTATGGTTTTGACAAACATGTGAGTAAAAGATTATTTGGCATTTTGTCTAAGAATTTGAATTTTATCTTCCAAAACCACAGAAAGAAGTTGGAGGTTCCACCTTATCTCACTCTGGATTTCTTAGCTCAGGGGCTGTTGCAGATGGTTGGTTTCATCAAATCGTACATTTCTTGATATTCACCCTGGGGGGAGGGTCTACAACTCTGAGAAAAACCTTTCTAGAATAATAACATGCTTTTCAACTGCCTTCACAACTACAAAATGAGAAAGGTAATTGCTAACAATGACAGATTGAGCAGGCTGCAGTAAGTCTTACACATACGTGGGTGCAAAGTATTCTTCTAACATGGAAGGAATGGAAACATCTCAAGTATAAACACACCAAGTTTTCCATCCTGCTAACTATCTTTGGTTTGTTATGAAACTTTGTATTTGGAGTAATTATAGTGTTACAAGGCATTTTAGTAGGAGTGAGCCTTTTTAAAAATATTTAAAACAATTCTCCAAACATAAAAATTGGGTTGGAGACGTGAATTTTTAATGTATTTCCAGGATAGTGTTTTCAGAACTTTGAGTTACACTTCCTAATCCTAATTTTCTATGAACAGTCACAAAGTGTAGCGTACACTACAGCAGTCCCTTTAGAATAAGAGTACTGCTTCATATGTAGAAATTTGGGGGTTGAGTTTTTTGATTTGTTTTGTTTGGCTTTTTCTTTTTAAAAATATGCAGAACTGTGACTTGGGTATTGTGCAGGTTCTTTCAGGTTTTATTTTACAATGTTTACACCAGGACAGCTCAGGAAGAACCAGATGTCCAAGGGTTGCAGGCTCAAGAGGTCTGATGATTCATGAAGAGGTGGGGTCAGATGTTCCTGTCCCAGTGATTCATCCCTCCTCTGTCCTGGCAACCAACTCTGTGGCATGGCCAGAGCTGAGGGCCTGGTACCATGGTTTAAATCATTATTGATTTCAGTTTACGTGAATATCCCTGGCTGTGAAATGCTGCAGCTGAGGGCTCTGATTCACAGTCTCTGTCAGGTTTAGAAGTGATGTCTGAGGAGTTTTCTGAGCACTTCAGCCTCATTACCAAGTGCATCCAGTGCCATAGAAATTGGGACTCAGATCCTGGATTACTTTGCTACCCTTTTGAAAATATTTATTGTGTTCTGCTCCATATTTGTAAGCTGGAGTGTAAAACAGACGAGAAATACACTTGAAAAACTACTTAAAATAATGATCTCAGAGAGTAGAAAACGTTCATATTATGGGAAAAAAGTGGGGCAACAGGCACGTGTTCAAACTCTTGATCATATCAAGAAACAGCAATTAGTTTTTTGTAAGTTCTTTTAAATGTTAGACATATTCTGGTGGAAGAACCTTGTTTACATCTTGGTGGGAAAGAAATAAAATGGCAGAAGAAAGTATCTTTTCATGGAAGATCAGAAACTTTCTTCTGCCATGTTCTTCCTATGGTCAAGAAATTTTTTTTTTCAGCAGAAAAGAATTCAGACAAACTTTATAAAGTAGATGCCCAAATGTCATGAGGGACATTGTCTAAAAGGAAAAAGTGTGTGTTGGGGGAGGTTTGTATGTGCAAACCAGTCTTTTATTGAGACCAAGAGTCCAGGGTCCATCAGTCTAGTAGCTGTGACAATCTCACCTGTCTATAAACCCACATACAGGTAAAATAAGTAGATGGCAGCAACCTGCTGAGCCATATCTGTAGATTAGATAGAATACGGACCCTTAGATCGTGGTCACAATCCTACCCCCCCCCCAAACCTCAAAGGTTGTGACATCTTCAAGACAGAACTGAAGTTTCAAAGGGATTTTTTCTGATTTGTTATTTCTCCATAAAAACACCTCACAGTTTCAGCTGCCCAGGTGCCTTCCAAACCACAGTGTGCAAACAAAACAAAGCTTGTTTTGCCACGTCCCCCTGGCACCCCACACATATTAAAAGGACCATACTTCAGTGCCTGGGCAGATAACTTTGGTTATTAGCCTTTTTAGGCAACTATTAAAGATGTTTCTATATTCTTTCACTACATACGATGAATTTGCAAGCTGACAGACCACTCTTAGTCATGACCTTATGATGGCCAGTGCACATGAGCAGACAAGAAATTGGATTATACCTCAGACTTCCTTTTCCTCCTCTGCTCCTCGTTTGCTCTGGGGCAGAGTCTTTGTCATCTCCTGTGAATTTCTCTGTTCCTGTCATGCTGGGCCTTTCGGTCAGCATGCGAAGAGGTGCAAACCCAGGCTGTGCCCACTTCTTCCTGTCCCATGGCTTTCCTCTGCCACTTTCTGTCCCTCTGAGACCACCTGGAAACAGTCCAAAGGAGAAGAGTAAGATTATCAAAATTATTTTAACCAAATATGGCCTAAATTAGAGGAATGGAAGAGTTGTGTGGTTTAGTACAGTGAAGAAAATGGGAAATGGAGGTGCAAGGGCAGGAGGTGGTAGCAGCCTTCAAATCTTTGAAAGCCTGCAGCAGAGAGTTGAGTCTGTAAATCACCTGGGCTTTGTTTCAGGTCTGCAACAGGTGAGAGGCAGTGGTTAAAGTGCAATAAGACTTTGGAAAAAATGTCTTGTGTTTAAGGTAGTTGGGCAGTGGGATGAACAGGCTGTGGTATCTCCACATTGGATGCTGTTACCAAAATTTTTGGATGTTCTTCTGTCATCAATGGCTGGTTCTGCTTTGTGACAAGGGAATAGATAGTGATCTTTTGAGAAGATCCTGATTTGTTCTAATCCAGGAAATAGGGTCAGGAAGGGGTTGAAACAGTGGTATGGCAGGGCCATGCACAGAGTAAGATGAAATTAGGCTGCATGGAGACCAGTATTGTTGATAATTCAAGTATGAAATAAGCCTGTACAAAATACTGGTTGGGCATCATGTATCTTTACAGTCACATTTCTGTCCTGGTACCAATGGCAATCATCACTGGGGAAGGGGCAGGAAGGTGTGATTTCTTTCATTCCTGTAACACAACTATTGGATGTGAAAATTGCAGCCCACAGCTTCCACATTTCAAACCTGCTACTGCACTTCATTTGGGGAGGTATCCTTGACCGCCCTGGAATGGGTTGGTGACTTCCTGCTTTCTTAGTGGTAGTGGTATCTTGACCTGCTTCAGACTTGCATTTTATTTACAGGTTTATTTCAAAGTGCCAGGTTTGATGTACAAACCTCTTTCCGGATTGGATCGTGTATATCTCTGAATTTACCTGTCTTTTGTGTTTTGCTTCAAGAGTTCAAATTACCTAGAAATTTTTAAGTTAGGGTGCCTTAAGCACTACACCATAAGATGCTGTTGGTAGGTTACATTAGCTGTGTAATACCTTTCCTCAGTCTGTGTTGCCCTTTTGGATACCTTTTCTTTTTCTCTGTAAAGGAAAATAGATATAGAGAGGAGCTATGTTTCATTTTCTTCGGTTAACCTGAAGACTACCTTCATGTCAGATGAATTCAGGCGGCTGCTTTGGTTAGGTTTTTGCATTTTATTGTAAACACATTCTTAAACATTCCATGTGACTCATTACGTAAATAGGAGTAAATTAACTAATCAAGTAAATAGGAGTAGTCATGTTGTAGGTAGCAGTACACTGGCTCATAGTGTTTGTTGGAGTTTTGAAATCTCTTTGCAGTGTCACCTGAAATCTTTGGCTGGACATTTAAACATAACTTTTTCTCATGGACAATTGGAATAGAGCACTGCCAGCAGTAGGTGTTACAATCTGCTAGGAAGCCAAGCAGTATTACATATGATGGTGGTGCACAGATTTTTTTCAGTTGCCTGAGTTGCTGAAATGAGCCATTTTACTGTTGGCTAAAAGCTGAAAGGCTCATCCAGGTTGCAGAAGATGATGCCTCTGTCCTGGGACTGGAGGCCTCTGAAGAGGAGCAATGTCAAGAACATCCATGTGGTGTGCATAAGGCAGTGCTTCTCCAGGAGCTGATTTATAATTTACCTATTCTAGCCCTAGGCTTTGAGGATGAAAAGTTCTCCACAGCAGTGGAGTTTCATTATGAAATAGCACCAAATATTTGCTGTTTTAGGGTCATTCTTTGGGTGTGTTTATCTATTGGTGGCACACCTTTCTTCTCTTGAGGAATGACACTGCCTTCTGGTGACTTGCTACAGCCATGCTGCTTCCCACAGACTACTTCAAAGTGTGCCAGGCATTCATTTCACTGGCTGTTTAAGGAAGCTGTATGTATTGGTCTAAGGAGCTGGTGGTGACAGGGATTTTTTTAAAAAACACATACCAGAAGATGTTAACTGCCAGCTCTAAAGTTGAAAAAGGTTTGTTCCAGTGTCATTTATTTTTAAGGGGAAGAGGGAAACAAAACCTTCAGCTACATTCATATGTCCTAGAGCTGCTATTATTTTATAAACTTTTAAACTAAAATTTTATAAAATTTTAATCTCAGCACAGCACATTTTTTAGGTTTTTCCTAGGGCAGTTTCTCATTGACTTGTCTTCTTAACAATGTGAGTTACTCCAAATGAGAACTGGGACGTCTTTGCAGTTGCAGCTCTTCTGTGTGTTTTGGGATATATTTGCTTGAATAAAAAGAAGAATTAGAAAAAAAAATATTGAAACAGATTAAGGATTTCAGAACTTGTTCTTCTTGAATATTCATATTGACAAGAGCCCTGCCATGCTAATACATATTGATTGTCTTTTTTTTTCCCCCCTGTTCTTTCAATCTTTGATCCTTTTGTTTGGGTTTTCTCTTGAATTACATTTTCTGCAAGCTGCAAATGTTAACAAACTTGCACAGGAGAAAATAGAACAAGTAAAAATGAAGAGGGGAAAAAAAAAATCCTTCCCCATCTCTGCAGCTGGCAAGGACCCCTAAACAGCAGGACCAAGCTGTTCTGCTCTGTGTGGGAGGAATAACTTGATAGCTAGTTCAGATTCATCAAGACAGTTTAAGCAATGCTCCCAAACCGCTTTGATGTAACAGTTCTTCCTTACCAAAAAGAAAAGGTGGCAATCGTCTGCACTGACTTCTGTCACGTGTTCACCAGCCAGGCCATGTGGGGAAGGAGCGGGATAGAGCTGGGGAAGACTGGCAGAGCCAGTTGTGCTACCGTTGCTCCTGTCGCTTCCCATATGCCTGGAAAGGGTCCAGAAACACCCAGGAAACATCTGACCTCGAGATATCAATGAGCACTTCAAAGTGCCGATCTGTTCATTCATTCTGACTGTCATCATGGCCAAGGCATTGGGAAGATGACAAACCTGATCAGGACTGTGCTGTGTATGTTCTCTGAGATAAGGCAAATGGGAAAGCTGCATAATCATGCTGACAACGGTGATAAACTTTGCTCTTCCCATGCTAATGATATTGTGACTGAATAATGGAATACATACCCAATTCATGCTTGCTTTAGACACTCAGAATTGGATTGAAAATGCTATTTAGCAGTTAAATGCAGCCAATTCCTGGTTTTTTTTCAAACTGGTAATTCAAGATGTGACCAGTTAACGTTAGGGGGGTGGGGAAGACTTCTTTCTGCGTTTGTTTCGTTGCCCAAGTTAGAAAAGCCCAGGTAAATTTCACATAGTTTTATGATACCCTTAAATGGCAGGTGTGATAATTCTGGCCAAGAAAATGCTGGCATAGAAAAAGCTGAACATCTTGGTAATGGTTGAGGATGTGCACAAAACCATACTGTTCTTGCCTTGGCTCTTAAACAGCAATTTCTCAACAGTTTTGAAGAACTTCTGAAAAGCTCTCAAAGTGAAAACTACAGTGTTTGGGGGGGACCTAGGGTCATAACATCAACTGCATGAGTTCTGGTGGCTGCTCTTGGTATGATTCAACAATGTATGGACAGCATTTCTGAGTTTTCCTGGCGCACTGGATGAAAGAAGACAACTTTTTGTTCCAGCCTTGTTAGGTTTGCTGCTAGGAGAGGAATTAAATGGGTAATGTGAGTTTTGCTCAAGGCCTGGACCCTTGATAGAGTAAATCAGCTCCCTGTATTGCAATGACTAATACCATTGATTATCATCAGCTGAGAAGTGGGCCCCAAAGAGTATAAAACAATAGTGGATTAGAATGAGCAATCTATTTTCATATATCCAGAATGATTATGTCTCTCTAGAGATGGAGCCAGGCAGAGATACAGTCAATTATCTCTAGTTCCTTTTCATTGGAAAAATAAAATAGAAATTGTTATATCCATTCATCTTTGTGCTTTTTTGTATCAATACTGTTTGTAGCTTAATACTAATAGATACTCTGGAAATCAAAATGCTATCCACTTAGATTAACAAGTGTGTTTATATCATTAAATTCTTCTTTTCATTTATTTGCCATCACACGCTTGATCTTTGTTTTCCTTAGAAATTCAGACTTATTTACACTATTTTGTGCTTCTCATACTGATTTTTTTAAGTTACACCTGCAGATTTTTATCTGCTTTCCCTCAGCATAAAAGCCTTGGGATCAGCACTTTTCCATTCTCCCATGAAAAGTGATGAGGTCTTGCAAGGGCTTAAGTCATATGATCTGTCTCATCGCTGCTTCAACCAGACACCAGGAGCAAGAGCATAAAGCCAGAGCTGTTTTGGCAGCACTTTCTTCAAGTCCCTGTGCAGATGCTCTGCATGTTTCACAGCAGAATTAGTAACAGCAGTCATTGTCGAAGGCCGAAAATGTTCCTGTTCGGGACCGCTCCTGGCAGCGGGCGGTGACAAATCTGTTCCCTTCACCTGGCACTGTGAGATGTCCATGCACCACAAAGCCACCAGTTCTGAGACACTAAATAACATCCTGGGAACAAGCACGACTTGGCCCTGGTACCCAAGGCCCTCCTTGCTGACATATTACACTGTCAGGCTTTACAAGGCACAATAGATCTCTGCATTTGGACTCTGCTGAATGCCCCACTCTTTCTCTGTAATTTGTCAGATGAAGTTCTCCATTTTCAGAGTACATGTAATCCTGATCTCTACACAGAGAATTTAGCAAGGGTTCACTTAAAATGTGTGGCTTGAATAGATAAGCAGTCTTTTCTGAAGTGGTCTTTGATGAATTTTAAACAGCAGCACTGACTTGTACAGTTGGAAATAAATTTGAAAAGCTTTCTTCTACCTGAAACAAAAAATTGCTCAATAACTGTTTGCAACTCTTAGGAGTGTCCTTAAAAGTACAGGTTTTATTACGAAGTTAGATATCTTGTCTGTAACAATGCCACTTAAAATTTCTCAGTCTCGGCTAGGGTATTTTAGTTATTTTATAGTAACAATATGTATTTTCAAAGTTTCTTTCAGAGGATATAGCTAAACTGAATAGTTGGTTTTTAGTGCACCACAGTCTCATTAAACCTGACTTCAAATCCAAAAGTCTGTTAGTTGCTCTCCATACATTCAATTCAAACCAGTATTCATTTATAAAAATGGGTTTTTAAAAGGTTTACACTGTCAAAAGAACAGCATTCAGAAAGTATTTTTTTACTTTCCAGTGTGACAGTGATAGCTTTAGCATATGTTCTAAACAGTTATGTATTTTAGATGACATTATTTTTATGACTGGGCTTTAAAAGATAATGTGCATCTCACTGTTGTTTATATCGATTTTGCTTCTTTGATTTATGGAAACCAGCATTAAATGGAATTGGGAACTCTACAATATTAGATGTATTAAGTATTTCAGTATTTTATTCATTGAATTGTGGCCTAACTGGATGCAGGTTGTCGATCACTGGAAGTGGCCAAAGCTAAAATTCTGTAGAAGGCAATGGGATAGAGGCAAAACAGAGTGTACTGTGTTTTGGCATTACCCCATGAAGACAGTGGAAGTGAATGCATTTGTGTATGGATGAGTTAACTCTTGGTCCAGAAACCTTGGTTTCCTGTATCTCTTTCTTTTTCTTCTGCCACACCGAGGGTAACAAATGGCACAATGCTAGTTTAACTCATTCTGAAGACAATGCATGTGAAAAATGAAAAGAGACTTGAATACTGAAATCGAGATTTGGCCATTTGACAGTAAAGTAGTTCAGTTTTACCAGTGAAATGATGATGCCTTCTTTGGATAATAGCTTTTCTTTGCAGTCAAGAATCTTTCCCTTCCCATCCAAATAATAATAGTTTTTAAAGAGTCAAAGCTGGCATAGTTTTTGGTACTGATTGCAAAATTAGAAGAAGGAATTGGAGGAGCCCATCTCAGTCTTAACAAGTAATTATGTGCTTATTGACATTGAGCTGAACACAGATGATCTGCTTTTCAGCCCAGATTCCAGCCCACATTCTCGGGGTTGACTCATGTGACCAATGGGTTTGTTAATTGTAATCCATGGAGATTCTTCAGCTTTTCTCTCTATGTCCATTCAAGAGGACTGTTCATCTTGGACAAGATTAGAGGGAAGGTCTAATTTCCAGATATGTTTCACCTTTTATTACTTCTCCTTTTGTGGTTGGGGTGTTCATCTTTATTTAGTAAGAATTTTTCAATGAAGTACTAACATTAAACAAAACTGGAAGATATTCAAACTAAGAAAAGTAATTTAAAAGAACAGAAATAATTTCTAAATTTTGTTTTAAATGGAGAAATAACAAGGTATACACTGCATGACTGTAATTCTCTCTAATCAAATTGCAAGCATCCCTAGCCGAGCACAATGAGCTCTT
Organism: Hylia prasina; assembly: GCA_013397195.1. Taxonomy (NCBI): domain Eukaryota; kingdom Metazoa; phylum Chordata; class Aves; order Passeriformes; family Sylviidae; genus Hylia; species Hylia prasina. The sequence goes on from VYXD01012715.1 coordinate 143,834, forward strand.
CTCTGCAGCTAGAGGTCCTTATAGAGCCTTGCCAGGGAGGTCAGAAGGTTTAAACCTGAAGTGATCTCTCTCTTGGGCTGTATTCCCTTCTTTGGCTGGATCAAAGGCCATCAGGTTGCTGTTTCTTTACATGTCTGCTGATGAAGGAGGTCTTCATACAGCCCCAGAATCTGTATTCATCTGAGAAAATAATAATGTCAACTTCAATATTTGCAAAGTAAGATTTTTTTCCTCTTTTTTTTGTGTTTGTTTGTTTTGTTTTGTTTGTTTTGGTTTGGTTTTTTGGGTTTGTTTGTTTGTTTGTTTGTTTTAATTTTACAAACCCTTGAAGACATAAACTATAAATCCCTCTGCAGCAGAAAAACTCAAAAGCTTTTAAAATCCAGGGTTTGGGCAACTCACTGGGTTTCTGTGCTCCCTGTAATTAGCAATACCATAACAATTTCATATAGGAATCTGCATGCTCTTTCTTACTTGGTTTCTGCATTACTTTTCAGTAGGGTGGCTTGTTTCTTTATTATGTTCAAATTTTTATTGTTTTTTAGTTACAGAATAGAGACAGAGATGCAATCCCTAGTGTCATATTGGTTTCCCATTATGTGACTGCAGTTTGTCTGTTGGGGTATCAAAGTAAAAAGTATGTGAGATGAGAAGTAGTAAATGAAAGTAAAGCCTAACTTTTTGTAATGGAAAGGTCATATTTTGCAAAATGTATACTTATGATGCTAGTTGGAGATTCCACCTGTAAGTTTTCAGAATGGTTCGCTGCAGCCCAACCCCTTTTACTATCACGTGTTCACAGCAGTGCTGAATTTTGGCTGTAGACCTTGATGAAGGCATCCAGAGCGGTGACATGTTTTTTGCCCAGGCTTTTTCTGTTGTTTTGTTTGGCTTTTTTTATGGGAAGACTCAGAACCTGTAATTCTAAAGAAGCATGATCACCATTAGTACTATGGACTAGGCACAGGAGAAGTGTTCAGGCACCACAAGACCTCACTTTTAGGTTGATCTCACTATGGAACAGAGAGAAGGGAACCTGATAATCCTGAAGTGTGAGAAATTGAATTTCTGCCTTGGGGATGATTAATACAGCTTGTAAAATTTAGACTGGATTTTAGGAAAAATGCTTTACTGAAAGGATTTTCAAACACTGGAACAGGTTGCCTAGGGAAGTGGTTGTGTCACCACCCTTGGAGCTATTTAAAACACTACCACATGTGGCACAAACTTACTCTTGGCAATTTAAAGTTATTTGCCACCACCTCTGAAGTCCAACCTACCTTGGGACAGCATCTCCCATCTATTGTTCTGAGCCTTTCTTTTTGTTGTGACTCTCACTGCTTGATGAGGCATTGTGGCTGCTTGTTCCTGCATGTCATTTGACCACAGAGGTGCCTGTGCCTTCTCAGTAGAAGGGCCACATCTTGTGGAATCATTGATCTCAGTTTGCCCTATAAATTACTCCACAAGATTACTTTGTCCTGTCCAGCTTCCTGTATAGCTTATTATTCTAGGCTCTTACCATGTTCAGTCTTTGGATAAACCAGAAACATTTAGGAAGTGTCAGCAGTAGAATTTACTAATACACTCACTAGTTCTAGTTAAATGGTAAGCAGTTAACCTGAAGCATAACAGTCTGTTCTAGAAAAACATACTAAGCCAGTACTTACTATGAGTTCCCAAAGTACTTTTTGTTGCTCTTTCTTCCTGAACACTTTGATTTCAGTGGGGAATTGAGTTAGGTTTTTCAAATGTGCTCAGCTCTACCTCACCTTTGAAATTTTCAGCCTCTTTCTCCCAGTCAAATATTCTAGAAAAGGAATTCTTTCCTGAAAACTGTTGTGTCAGACCTGCTGAATCATCATATTTTATTATAGAAGACGTCTTCTGAAATTTAAGAAAACTGTCCTTTCTAGGGAAGTGAGTTAAGAAAATAGCTTCTTTTTGTCATTAATAATCTCATATTTGAAATTATTATAAATTTCTTGAGTTTGAAATAGTGTTAAAATGAGACCCTTCTGTGTCATTCTCATGGCTCTTACTGAAAAATATATATCAGATGAAGAGTATATATTTCTATTCTTATATGGCTTGGTATTAAAAGACAATTTCAATTATTATATCAGCCAAGCATAATTTAAGTTCCAAAAACTAAAATGACATTTTGGAAGCTCGCTCAGGCTCTCCAGTTGTGATCCTCACCAGGGTTCTTCTCCTATGCCTGTCCCATTTCAGTAATAAAAGCCAGGCTACCCTGTCTTTTGCAGGAACTTTTTGGCAGTGGGTTTCAACAGCACTTGAACAGCAGACGACAGTATTGTATCCTTTTTTCTGTAAGATGAAAGCAAGGTGCAGCAAATCAAATTATATGTCCCCAAGGTCATCTATCAAGGCAGGGGTAAAGATAAACTTTATGACTCCAGAGAAGTAGCACAAGGAAACGTTTGTTAGAAGTCACCACATTGGCTTTTTCTGTGTAAGATTTAGTTCTGAAGACATTCATAATAACAGTAGGTTGTGTCAAATGTTTTTCTTTTTTTAATAGTAGAATGTAGCCTTTGTTTAATCCTCTCTTTTTTCGTTCTTTACAAAGAGATTGTTTAAACCACAAGTGTAGCTTATGTAATGTTGTTTTAGATCATGTACTCTGTGTTCTGCTTGCTGTATATCATTGGAAATCCAGAGGACTTCAGCACAGGAGTGAATGTTTTAGGTTTGCACACATTTGTGAGAATGTTAATACCGCATTGTGGGAATAGTGCTGAGTTCCCTGTTATCATGCAAGCAATTGCTAACTGTAGACCTCTGACTTTGTAATTTGTTCTTTATGGACTAGCCTGCAGCCAATAAGCAAAATCAATAGTCTTTGCTGAAAAGTAAGCAAGTGCCAGTGTGTTATGTGACAGGTGAAGATACATGTGCTTACCAGGGGTCAGGGGGCCACATCAAATTTCTCTCTGACTTCTTTTCAAAAAGCTAAATCCATTTAGGGAGCATTCGTCATTGGAAAATGTTGCAGTGGGGAATTAGACAGGCTCCTGCTCTTCTTTTCTCATTTAACGATGTTTGTTTTCAACAGTCTGTTCAATAATGTCACTGAGAAGAAATTATGTGAGAAGAATAAAGTGCTTATAGTCTATTTATTTATTCATTCATTTCTGTAGAATAACACTAGCTGTTGCATTCTCATGTTTATTAATGCTATTGTGGCAGTCCAAATATTTGTTTGTTCTCCTTTTCCTTTAGAAAAAAAGGTGGGACAGAGCAGCGTGGAACAGATTACTTCCTACTTAAGCCTAAGGTGAAGGTTACACAGCTCCTAGCAATGCTATATAATATATATATATAAATATGGTTTCCTATACTTGAGTACAGCATCTAAATATATGCCATAAATGTAGTACTGCAAAGTTTGGTAGCAGAGTGCGCAGAGTTTCCAAGGAGAATGAGCAAGATTGAGGCCACTCAGAAGTCTGCTGGAAAATAAGGCAGCAGCAGCTGAGATAGATGTTGCTGGCATGTGATAAAATATAGTGGATGATACTGGTGTCATTCCCTCTTTTGCATTAAATGCTGGCAGCGTTAAGTGTTCTGAGTTCTAGGGAAGTTGTTGTTCAAACCTGCCCCTCTATCTCAACACATCAGGCTACATGAAAGGCAAAAACTGAGAGGGAGTTTTTTTCCTGGAATCCCGAAGTAGATTAGGTTCATAAGCTACCCAAGAAAAGAACTCTGGTATTTAGAAGTTAAAGTTATATTGGCTTTCCATGTCCAAGCTCCAAACTTACATTCTTTTGAAAACTTTAGATTCGGTCTAATAGCAAAAATGATAGAAATCTTAATGCCATTGTTTGCTTCTTATTGAAGGTAGTTGCTCCACTTAATAGCCTGGCCTGCTGCCATGGTACTATCACATACACATGTGCACTCCCAGTCAGGAAAAACAAACAGTCACCACACCAGTTCAATCAGATTAAAGGTTCCCTGTATGAGAGCTGAATATCAAAAACCAGATTGGTGTGTTAGATTTCTCTTGTGTCCTGTTTGATTTTTTTTTTTTTTTGCATGCATAGTAAATGTCTCTTAATTTCTCTACCCAGCTTTCTCTATGGCTGTTTGTTGGCTGCTGACTGCACAGGTTGTCACTGTAGCTGGGCACTAAATATGGAGATGCTGAACAATACTTGAAGCTTCCAGAAAGCTGTAGTTGAAGCCCTTCAACCTGGGTTCTGACATGCTTCATGGCACCTTTTAAATTCAGTTTGAGGGCTCACAGGCTGCTTTTGACACCATGTTGTACCTAATGAATGTCCAGGTTCAGAGTGTTCAATAAGACAAATTTTGAAAGTGACTCAGAGCCTCTCAACCACCAAATGTAAGAATTTAAGAAAATTCGTTTTCAGCATACTTAAACAAGACCATGCCTTCTTAGCCACAAAATACTTAATTAACACATTTTGGATAGAAAACCTGTGGCCTCTTCAAAGTTCTTTACCACTAAATTCAGTTACTGTAGAAACATCCCTTCCTACTCTATTTTAGAGTGTCAGGGTACAGTTCTCTTCTTGACAAATATTCCCAGGCAAGATCTTCAAGTTCTGGTTGACAGCTGAGGAAAAGGGGCAGGGTGTGGATCTTGCAGCTGATTTCTTTCTCAGGTAATGGGTCTGTCAGCAGACTACAGACAAATCAAGAACCTGCCTTGCCATCTAAGATGTTGCAAAAATAAACTTATAAGGGTTTTTTATAGTTTGAGAACTGAAAAGATAAGCAAATAGCTACTCCAACCTTCCTTTCCTCATTTTCTCTTCAAAGGGTAGCACAGTTGCTGTTTTGCAGTGACAAGATGAGATAAAACTCAAGTGGCTTGAGAGATCCCCTGAGCTCCAAGCTGCAAAAGGTTGAGGTTAAGCTTGAGCTTTGCCTGCTCAGCACCTTTTTTCTTTTTTTTTTTTTCAATTGGGTCTTAAACCATTCCCACACTAAATAAACACCCTTTTATAGGCCTTTTTTTCTTCACAAATAGCAAGTTTTGTAACTTTATATGAAAAAGACTAGTTGCTGATTCAAATTAAATGCTCCTTCATTGCCACCTCAGGGTCCTCTGCCTCTGAGGATTGCATTTCATACTGGTGGTTGGCAGGCCTTCCTGGGCCTGCACTGGAGGTTTAGGTCTAATCCATTTTGTAATTCCTGTCCTGGATGTGGTTTTGATCACTTGGAATACACCTATTGATCTTGTGGCATGAGACACATCATCCAAGTGCTATGCACCTACCTCACTGCTCTGCCTGCACAGCCAAATGACTGTGACTGTAACATGGTCAGGTGTGCACAGGCTCTCTGTAATTCAGCTAGCCCAGATAATGGCAAGAAGGCAGAGGACACAGGTTCTTTTGGGGGCCAGCAACTGTAGCACCCAGAGGTCCCCAGAGGGCTTATGCAGTTCCTGTCTGTGCTGCCAGGACCTCGCAGCTGCTTTTGTTTTTACCGCTTTGTTACCACGCCATCGTTTGGCTGCCAAGACGTAGCATCCAGTCCAGCTTAACCAGGAGTCTCTTCCTTTTAACTCTCCCAGAACCCTATCATTTATTATCTTGTCTTTTTCTTGCCTTTATACTTGTGAGTATCTCATCAAAAGAAATTACCAGCAAAATTTCTCTGGTGCTTGTCGTTTCCTATTTCATCACCACCAAGCAACATGTACCATTTACAATAACAACTCCTATCACTGGTGTGATGGCAGAGCTATGCATTTGGTGTGACACATGCAAAGAGAGAGCAGTGCAAGAGGCAAGCAGCTTGTGTTCTAATAGATAACAAAACTTTGGACATGCATCCTTCTTGGCAGTGGTCTCCAAAACTGTGTTCTGTTGAGATTTTAATTTTGAGGGCTATCCAGATCATGTCATTTAAATTTATTTTCTTTTCTGCCCAGCTCATCAGCTGCAAGATGTTCTTTTTTTGATATCTTCATTCTGGACAAGTTAAAATCAAACAAAGTCATTGTAAGAGGAATACTTTATCACAATTTTATTTTCCTTTCTTTCTCAGGGGGTTGCTATGCCACGTGTCATGAGGAGGGTGGGTTATACATGCTTGCAAGATCACCTACCGAAAATGTATCTTACTGTTGACTTAGGCCTTTCTCTGGAAGGGAATCAAGTGAACCTGTCTAGAAATCAACACAAGGCATCTTCCATATGGTTACCTATTGCATTATTCTATATTAGCCTGTTTGCTTTCCTTTAAGCCACCTTAAACTAAAGTTGATTCATTTATCTTTATTAATGGTGCTACAAATACATCATATATCATTGTCACATTTTACTTTTTACTATTTCTCTCCTTTTCAAAACACACTGTAAGGATTTCCTACTTTATACATGTGTTCTCGTAGTGCATAGCATTGTGCTATTGAAAAGAAAATATTAATATCTATAAAAAGCCTAGAGAAGAACAATTTGCTGAATCTTACCTTAATCATTCAGAAATAGTTTCATGAAGAATCAGTGGATTGGAATACTTCTGTGATCTTTGTTTGCTCACTATATAAAATGATTCCTGCTGACCTTAGTAGATTTCAGAAAAGGTTCCTCGAATGGCAGAATGGAAACAAGAATGAAATTCATCATCAAAAAAATTTCAAGAAACCATGTGTAATTGTTTTTTAACCATATTCTTGAAGGTTTTTTTTCTGGTAATTACAAATGGGACAAATTTATTCAATTAATTTAGTTTTTTCAGTTTGTAATAATGTGTAATAGTCTAATGATTCATTATTTGAAATTCTTCCTAGAGCAAATTCTTCAGCTGATACCTTTATTCATATACAGAACAACATTTTTAATCACATGAATATATTTTTCTCAAAGTAAACCTTTTGTCTGCAGTTTTTTTACAGGTAGTTCATTACAAATGCTTAATAGTCAACATTTTTTTATAATGGAAGATATAGAGCACATGATGCATAATACTGAATTGTTAACCATAAACACTCCTACTGATATAACCACTTCAACTGATTCTTAAGCCTATGATGACACAGCTTAGTAATTTTTATACACATACACTGGTAAAACTTGCTTTACTTTAATATTGCTATTTTGCAATGCTTTCTACCAGAAAATGAAATACTTTGAAAAAGCAAGCTCTATGTAATTAAACTGCAATTAAAATGGATCAACTTAAAAAGAAAAAAAAAAAAGCTCATGCACTAGGTTGTTCTTCCATAAATAACTTTTCTTTAAAGAAAATATGAGATTAGGCTGTCAATGGGATCAAAATTACTCAAAAATGGATTAAAATTTCTTGACTAGATTTCCAGTGTGAAAAAGATTGAAAGAACTGGTAGTTAAGAAGGTTCTTCTAATAAGAAATGTTATGTCTGACCAGCTTTCTGGAGAAGTTCTGCTGATCTCCACTGAGCAGTAATGTTCACTTCATTTTGTATTTCTTAACAGGCTGGAAAAAAGGTATCAATGTTACCCAGCTGTGGTGCAAATAAATATTCATAACAATGGCACATGCATAGCTAATTGAACAGTTTTTGTTAATATTATACTAGATATTCATGGACATGTGCCTTTTTCTATAATGAAAATACTGCCTAAGGCTAGCTTTGTTTTTCTTGTCAAGAACAATTTATGTGCTTTCATTTAAATGAATATAAACTTCTATTCTCATGACAAAATAATTCACCATTAATTTGGGCAAAGAATTTCTTTATTCCCTTTGTGGTGCATTTTATTGGAAAAGAAAAACCTAAGTGTATCTCTGAAAATTTCTCTGTGCATTCTGTCCAATTTCAGTAATAACCAGTGTGGATATGTAGGGATTTCAGTGATTACTTGCTAAGTAAATATGGGATGTGGGCATATATTTGATTTTTAAAATTAACCTGAAAAGAATTTTCTTGAAGTAAATTATTCCTTAAAAAATGTTTTCATTGATTTACACATACAGTTTAGGAATATAAACATTAAAAACACTGCTCTTCCCTTTTCTTATTTTAGTTCTTCCTCTATTATTTATAGCTGAGGTTCTGACATATCTCTGAGGCATGTTTTCAAAGATGAGTAGAGCTAGAGTGTGGCAAAACCAGATCTCATAAATGTGACAGAAAAACACAGCTGCTGAGAAAGGTTTGAGTATTTTTTTCCTCCCCTTTAGTGTGTAGCAAAGTCTATATCCCTTCTTTCACAGGACTCTTATTTTCTCATCTTATTAACTGTTTACACAATCCTCTCATTTAAATTTCAGTGATGTTACTTAAAGGAAACTAATGGTGCTACACACTGATTTAACTAATTAATTAATTCTGTTCAGATGGCAAATTAAGGCTCCCTAGTAAATAGAATTTAACTTTTTCTATTGAGAGAGTGATCCTTAGGCTACTCTGCTGTCTGTGCCACCCAGGTTACTGGCTACATTATGATTCTTTCACCAAGTGCTTAAAGTGCAGTGCTTGGCAATGTGCTTTTAATCAAGTGTGGATTCTCAGTGTGGAGTTCAAGCACCTAAAGAGGGAGAAAGGGAAATGTGGAAAAAGCAGGCAAAGATTGACTGTTACTGAAGATGATGAATCTAAGGCAATACAGGCAGGAAGTTCCTGACTTACTTTAAAATTACTTTTCAGCATTATAAATTGGTACTTTTTAAAAAGTACCAGATATTTGGCTTTCAGGAGTGATAGGCTCCGCTGGCATAGTGGTTTTATAAGTAATTATAATGCAAGGCATTATATATTCTCATAATGCAGACCTGCAGTGACTCCTTGGCATGTTCTCTTTTTGGATTTGGGAGCCTATTTCCAGCCAGGAGATATTAGTCAATGCTTCCATCACAGACATCTCATTCAGGGTGAGGGAGATGACACTTCCTTTGTGACATGTAGCCTTACCTCATGCTGGATTTCAGAAGGTGTCTCAGAGTAAACAAGCTGCCTTCATTCTTCTGCTCCTGACATCATTTAGACCAGTCAGACATTAATTAACCTTGAAAACTAGAGAGGAAGAGATTTTCCCATTAGGAAGGGGCAATCTAATGTGATTGGTATGGCCCATGGCTTGTGCTGCCTTTAAGTTCAGAGAAGCTATTTTAGGTTAAACATATGCTACATCCTGACAACCTGCACAGTCTGCAAACCTCTGAGTGCACAGAATATAAGCACAATACTCAGTTTACAAGAAGGCAAATCATGAAACGAAATGGGGTGTATTTTGGCATGCCAGATATTTAGAAAATCTCTCTGATCTCTGGACAAAAAGGATTGACTTATTTGTGGCCTGCTATTTTTCTTACAAAAACAATACATTAAAAAACAAGCAAGCCACCCTGCATGGAAGGGTGTTCTCGCTGAGCAGGACATTAAGCAAATCAGAAGATGTTACCAAGTTAATTTAAGAAAAGGCCATTTAAATTTGAATTGAGTTGTCTCTTATTAACAAGTTTTCAAACCATATGATCACAATTGTCTGATGGTTTTTTTTCCATTTAAGAGCTATTGTAGATGGGAAGAGTGTGTTTTAAAATAATTCTTAAGGACAATTATGCACCCACGAAGGAGTAGTACAATTTGAAAAAAACAGGAAGTCTTAAAACATAAAGTTTGGGTCTTCCCCCCTCTTTTTTCTTCCCCCCTCTTTTTTCTNCCTTCTTTTTTCCCCTTCTTTTTTCCCCTTCTTTTTTCCCCTTCTTTTTTCCCCTTCTTTTTTCCCCTTCTTTTTTCCCCTTCTTTTTTCCCCTTCTTTTTTCCCCTTCTTTTTTCCCCTTCTTTTTTCCCCTTCTTTTTTCCCCTTCTTTTTTCCCCTTCTTTTTTCCCCTTCTTTTTTCCCCTTCTTTTTTCCCCTTCTTTTTTCCCCTTCTTTTTTCCCCTTCTTTTTTCCCCTTCTTTTTTCCCCTTCTTTTTTCCCCTTCTTTTTTCCCCTTCTTTTTTCCCCTTCTTTTTTCCCCTTCTTTTTTCCCCTTCTTTTTTCCCCTTCTTTTTTCCCCTTCTTTTTTCCCCTTCTTTTTTCCCCTTCTTTTTTCCCCTTCTTTTTTCCCCTTCTTTTTTCCCCTTCTTTTTTCCCCTTCTTTTTTCCCCTTCTTTTTTCCCCTTCTTTTTTCCCCTTCTTTTTTCCCCTTCTTTTTTCCCCTTCTTTTTTCCCCTTCTTTTTTCCCCTTCTTTTTTCCCCTTCTTTTTTCCCCTTCTTTTTTCCCCTTCTTTTTTCCCCTTCTTTTTTCCCCTTCTTTTTTCCCCTTCTTTTTTCCCCTTCTTTTTTCCCCTTCTTTTTTCCCCTTCTTTTTTCCCCTTCTTTTTTCCCCTTCTTTTTTCCCCTTCTTTTTTCCCCTTCTTTTTTCCCCTTCTTTTTTCCCCTTCTTTTTTCCCCTTCTTTTTTCCCCTTCTTTTTTCCCCTTCTTTTTTCCCCTTCTTTTTTCCCCTTCTTTTTTCCCCTTCTTTTTTCCCCTTCTTTTTTCCCCTTCTTTTTTCCCCTTCTTTTTTCCCCTTCTTTTTTCCCCTTCTTTTTTCCCCTTCTTTTTTCCCCTTCTTTTTTCCCCTTCTTTTTTCCCCTTCTTTTTTCCCCTTCTTTTTTCCCCTTCTTTTTTCCCCTTCTTTTTTCCCCTTCTTTTTTCCCCTTCTTTTTTCCCCTTCTTTTTTCCCCTTCTTTTTTCCCCTTCTTTTTTCCCCTTCTTTTTTCCCCTTCTTTTTTCCCCTTCTTTTTTCCCCTTCTTTTTTCCCCTTCTTTTTTCCCCTTCTTTTTTCCCCTTCTTTTTTCCCCTTCTTTTTTCCCCTTCTTTTTTCCCCTTCTTTTTTCCCCTTCTTTTTTCCCCTTCTTTTTTCCCCTTCTTTTTTCCCCTTCTTTTTTCCCCTTCTTTTTTCCCCTTCTTTTTTCCCCTTCTTTTTTCCCCTTCTTTTTTCCCCTTCTTTTTTCCCCTTCTTTTTTCCCCTTCTTTTTTCCCCTTCTTTTTTCCCCTTCTTTTTTCCCCTTCTTTTTTCCCCTTCTTTTTTCCCCTTCTTTTTTCCCCTTCTTTTTTCCCCTTCTTTTTTCCCCTTCTTTTTTCCCCTTCTTTTTTCCCCTTCTTTTTTCCCCTTCTTTTTTCCCCCTCTTTCCCTTTACTTGTGAATGAGCGTAGCAGAACTTCCCAACTAGCCTCCAGAGAAGATTCTCTGAATGCTGCTACTTTGCAAAGGGAGTTATGAGCTACAATGAATTGTGACTGACCCGTTTTCGTGTTTCCATTCTTTTCCTATTCTTGTTCATACACTGCTCTGAAAATGACTCTCATCCTGAGAATGACTTTTGACTTTCTCCCTTTTCCTTTGCTCCCCCATCCACCTAAAGTTTACTGTCATATCCAGGCTTTCTACTTTGGGGTGGGGGGTTTAATAGAAAAATACATCCTTTCCTGGTTTATAGGTTCATCCTTTTAATGATCAATGGCATGTTCTATAGATCATATGGAAAATAAGAACCAGCATGGGATGGGTGGAATATGCCAGGAGTTGTCCATAGCAGCACAAAGCCCCACTGGCACCCCTGGCCAGCTCCAGTCTAGGCCAGCACAACCCAACAGCAAACAGGACCCTTCTCAAGGCCAACATTTGCTCCCCAGAGGTTCACCTGCTCAACAAATCTGTGAGCAGATGCAGGTTTTTATGACGGTATAGAGCAGTGCCAACCTGGTGATTTTTCCATCTCTTGGCCAACTTCAGCTCCTGCCCTGTTGGTGAGAATTTACATTTACAGTGGAAGGATTTCCACTGCTGCAGGAGGCTCTTGGAAATACTGGTTCATTTGTTTTCTATACATTGTAAGCATTATCCCTCCTCCTATTCTTACTCAGACTTGCTTTTTTGCATTATTTAGCTTCCAGCCTAGCAAGTGCTATCAGTGTATTGGGCTAATTGTATTTGAAGGGTAGTTAACAAACAAACTGAGAAAGGACTAATTCAGATTCTCCAAGGCCAGATCATGCCTTGAAGATCACCAGGAAGAGAAAATACTGTGTAAATAATGTTGCTAAGAAGAAATAACTCTGTAAAACCTCATATTGAGTCAGATTTCATGGCATTGCTCTGTTCGTGCGTGTTAAGTAAACCTGTGAGTATTCCACAAGAATTACCACCTTTTCAGACCAAGAGGCACATGTATACTTCTTCCAAATCAATGGCCATATATTTCAATTCAAGTTGATGAACCTGTCCAGGTTGCCTAAAACAAAGATTTTTTTTTTCCATATATAGTGTATAAAAACATGTTCATATAATTTAATATAAAACAAAGAGCTTACCATTAAATCCTGTAGGATGTGGCTACATCTTATTTCTTGCCCAAAATGTTCGTCTAAAAGCTATTCAAATACTGCTTCAGAGAGAAACTGTATTTGGCAGAGAAGCCTTTTACCATCAGCAAACAGAAATGTATTTTTTTTAATGTATCAGGAAAATGTTTTTGTACAGCAAATGCAGGAAAGTTTCATATAACTCATTGAACAGGATAAAAAGCTGAATCACTGTGCACTGCTGCATCCTTTACTAAAAAGAGGTGCTGTCATCAGTCTTAACCTTGCATACAGTTGAGAACTGAATTTGATTCTTCCTGTCTTACAGTCAAGCATATTGCAAGAAATAGATCTGCAAACAGACGATGTTCCTTTCATTACAATGCACTTTGTAATGAACTAATGCACTACAGTGGGTGACTTTAGTTTTATTTGTTGTGTGGTTCCATGCAGTAACAAAACCTGCATAACCCCTGTCATCAGACATGTAAAAATTAAAGTAGGAATCTTATGAAGATGTATTCCTGTTGGGATTTTAATATTCATAGTTTCATTAACATAGGAGGAGGGTTAATTTGTTAATAGTAAAAGCAATATTGATTAAGAGGTGAGACATGGTAGAGACCATTGCTGGAAAGACATATCTACTTTCCTCTGATGCTGCCCTCAGGAGTAACTTAGATCACAGCTCATCTTTTCACAACATTTTTTTCATCTGATAAACGGGAACAAGGAGTCCAGTGTCCTTCAGCAATGGGCCCAGAGACTTACTGATGGGAGTGTTCTTTTTGGTTCAGTTAATTTTAGCAAAGTAAAAAACATTAGACCATATAATTCATATTTCCTCTCTTCTGCAAGGCTGCAAATAGTTGTAGAAAGTGACAAACAGGAGTAGTTCTGTGACTCTTGCTTTGTAAAACTCCTGATCCACTTGTTTGGAGATGTTTCGTGGAGATAGGTTTGTTCATGGCCTTCACATGTTCTTAAGAGAAGAAAAAATTGTTTCTTTGCAGCAGTGACCTGAATGAGAGGATCAAGTGCACTCTCAGCAGGTTTATAACACCAAGCTGGATGGGAATGTTGTTCTATTGAAGGGCAGGAAGACTCTGCAGGGGGATGTGGATCAATGGACCAAGGCCAATTCTATAAGGTTCAATAAGGTCAAGTGCCAGGTCCTGGCCTTAGGTCACACCAACCCCTTGCAAAGCTTCAGGCTGAGGCAGAGTGGCTGGAAAACGTCCCAGTGGAAAAGGCCCTGGGGGTGCTGGTGGACACCTGACTGAGCTGAACAAGCCAGCAGTGCCAGATGGCCAAGAGGGCCAATGGCATCCAGGCCTGTACCAGCAATAGTGTGGCCAGCAGGACCAGGCAGGGATTGTGCCCCTGTGCTCAGTACTGGTGAGGCCATACTTCAAATCCCGTGTTTAATTCTGGACCCCCCACTGCCAGGAAGACATTGAGGGGGTGGAGAGAGTCCAGAGAAGGACGACAGAGCTGGTGAAGGGTCTGGAGAGTCAGTCATGTAAGGAGCTGCTGAGGCAGCTGGAGTTGTTCAGTCTGGAGAGAAGGAGGCTCAGGGGGATCTTATTGTCCTCTACAACTGCCTGAAAGGAGGAAGGTCAGTCTCTTCTCCCAGGTAACAAGTGACAGGACAAGAGAGAATGGCCTCAAACTGCATAAGAGAGGTTTAAACTGGATATAAAAATTCCTTCACTGAAAGGGTAGTTCAGCCATTGAAACAGGCTGCCCAGGAGAGTGGTGGGATCACCATCCCGGAGGTGTTCAAAAAATGGATTAATGTGGTGCCTGGGGATATGGTTAAAATGGTGAACATGGAGTAGCTGGATTAATGGTTGGACTCAATGTTCTTAAAGGTCTTTTTCAACTGTAATTATTCTATAATCTTAGGAAAAATAGTGAAAACTCAGAGTTTTGCTTGTTTATTTGATAACACTGCAAATGGAGTAACAGCTGAAGTCCAGCTTGCCACCTCACACTGCATTAAAAGTGCTACACCATCACCCCATTTAATAATGTCTTTTATGGCCACAATAAGATATTTAAAATGAGAGACTTAAACTTTCACGTTTCTTAATTAAAGAGATTTTCTAAACTAGTTGTAACCTGCATTTGGCCTTATGATGCCTCCCAGAATAACAATGATCTACCAGTTAATATGTAAGGGCTCACAACTGATTGTTGCTTCTCTTCTTCTGCATATTAAGTAGTGTTCATTAATTAACATTCAGCTTGCTTGCTTCTTGCACACAGGACATCATCTTTGCACTGGGCTCCCAGTAGACAAAAGAATAATTGTAGTTTAAATGAAAAGCTTTAGAGATCCCTTTGAGTGGGGTGTTAAGATTATGAACATGAAAAAGAGTTCAGGGGCTAAAGAGATTTCAGATTTTTTTAATATAGTAACAAAAATGTGGTTCTAACTGGTTTGGTTTGGAAAGTCAAGCTACCTGTTATCTATGTGAATGTCCTAAATATAGTCTCTACACATTATAGAAACTGCAACCAACTGATTGAAATTTATACAATCGGATAAATCTGTCCATCCACAATCCCACTGATTTCTTCCAGAAAACGTTATATTTTTAGAACTGGTTTTGAAAGAAATCTTATTTTGTCACTTACTTGATATGCACTTGTATAAGACCTGATTTATCTGGTTTCCAGTTTGCACAGATGAGATCTAAGTTTTCAAGTCAAATCTATTTCTTGTTGAGCTGAAGAATAAAATGCTGTACACAATCACTTTTGTGGCTTTCAACTAATTGCTTTGCCAAGACTATCAGATGGCAAAAGCTGTTTAGTTTGACAACTCTGCAGAAATTCTGAAAAACAAACGCAGCAGCTCATCCCAGCCCTCTCCCTCTGATAGTTAATATTGAGTGCAAGCATGTCTTATTTTGGAAACATTGATTCTACAGTAATTCCGATACTGAAAGCAAAAGTTATAAATAGATCTGATTTGTGTGTGTGTGAGAAACTAACCCACAAAACACAAGCTGCATTCAAACATCCTCAAACTACTAGAGAATTTACAACCACATTTATACACTGTGGTCTGACCCCATTTGCAGTCACTTTCAAAAGCAAATAAAAATACATACATTATGAAATTTGCCCCACCACAAGCTTAAAGTTTAGTTATCTCTACAGTCACCAAGGAGGTCTGTTTTGCAGCTGCATGTTATTTTCCTTATTTTTAAAGTACCTCCCTCTCATGGGACCAGGAATCTTTTTTGTTTTGTATCTGCTCACTTTTTTTCTCTTCTTTTTTCCCCACTTTTTTTAAACAATATGTCTCCCGCTGGGACATGTCACTTGAAGCTTGTGTTTGTCATGCTCCTAGTGCAGGGAAAAA
This sequence comes from Hylia prasina, assembly GCA_013397195.1. NCBI lineage: Eukaryota > Metazoa > Chordata > Aves > Passeriformes > Sylviidae > Hylia > Hylia prasina. Next base: position 159,474 of record VYXD01012715.1, read on the forward strand.
ACACACACTAAATTCAATCTTTAAATTAAGCTGTAACCAAGCTTGTATATTCATTAGAGGAGAAAAATTCTCTTCTGAGAAGTTCAAATTGTTTATTGATTTTCATTTCTGTGTTCAAGTGAAGCTTGAGTAAGTCTGTCTCACTGCAGTCCCTCTGGGGCAACACTGCCAACAAGTGCATCACATTTCAAGTGATCAGTTAGCAACAAAAATCTGAGAATTCCTTTAAAACTATATTAATAAATAGTTAGAGGGTTAGATATCCAGTTCAATATAACTGTTTGTTTTGCAAAAGGAGTAACAGACTTGAATTGCAGGCTATAAATTACAATCTTCTTGAAATGCCTTAAACTTAAAAATTAGGTGAGTGGCAAGTGCAATTAATGCAGTGCTGTTGGGGAGAAATGGTTGGGGGGAGGCAGCTCTGCTACATCTTTCTTAAAATCATGTAATGTCATATCAACACAATTTTGTCCTGATGTAATCACCTTGTGAATGTCTCAGCAAGGACAAAAATACATGTAAGAGTAGTTACCAGCACCAGGTAGCTCTTTTTTCAGTCTCATCTTAAGAACACGTTTCAGCAAATGAGCAGCTTAGGAGCTTACATAGAAGTACTGCTTACACAAACCCAGAGCCTGCCTTGGAGGTGGGTGCACTGAGTGGCTGAGCTTAGTTTTTATGGTACTGATATCTCCTACAAACCATTTAAATATCATGCTGAGCTACTTCCCCTCAGTTTCTCAGTGTTAATTTCAATTTTAAAAAATCTAACTTAATTAATTTCCATTTATTAAAGACATCTGATTTTTATCAGGATGGGGTTTTTTTTTACCCCTTTCCAAGTTCCTATGTGGGTAAGAAGAGCTGGTTTTAGAAAAAAATGTTTGTATGATCTGGTCTTGTCACTGGTTAGGAACAGTTTGTGTCAGCAATATGCAATAAGACCATGAAAGATAATTCCAGCTTCTCTTCATAAAGTTGAGCAAGGAAAAGCAGCATTTTGTGAAAAACAGAGAAACATTAATTCAAGTACAGAGGGGATCCCTTTACTTTTGCTGCTAGTCTTAGGGCAAAACTGAAAATATTCCTGTGAGAAATTACCAGCTATGTTCTTCAATAATCCAGAAATTAGTAGAGAATGTAAAAAACTAATTAAAAAGAGGGGGAAATATGAATAATGTGGGTCTCTCTTACACTGTCTTGTATTCTGTGCAGGAGAGAAGAGAGTAATGGCTGAAGTTTCTATTTGAGGAAGATGTGTAGGGATCAGTGGGCATTTGTTTTGTCAATCTTGTGGACAGCCACTCTCAGCCACTGGCACCATAGCAAATGGGTTGGCCCAAAGGAAATTATGAGGTTGTGTTTCAAAATATGGATGGTGTGTTCATATTGTCATAATTTCAAAGCATTCTGTGGGCTTTTTTTGCTCCTGGGATATCCATGTTGCATGTAGAGTGTGAGGGTTTGAAATATTAATTTCAAATGGCTGTTGATTAAAGTATAATGGTTAGGTCATCTATTTCTGAAAGGTCTATTTTGGACAAGATTTATTCAAGAAAAATTAAGTAGGATTCTAAAACTTGCTCTGAAGATTAATTCTTTTGCTTTAAGAGGGAGACTCAGAAAATGCTTGAGTGATGACTTCTAATTACTAAATTATTTTAAATGCCAAGTGATGGCTTTTAATTCCATTTAATTTTTTCAGCTAAATTATTTAGGCACTTTTCAAACCCCTCAGCTCCCCACTGTTAAAGTGTAGGCCAGAAGAAAAAGCAGTTGAGGTGTCAATACCAAAAAACTGCTCAAGACCCCATTCTCATGGACACAAAATCTCTGAGCTGAAGGAGACTGACTACTTTCCATTATCCCTCTCCTCCCTTCTACCTCAGCAGACAGATTTTGGGTGCTCACTTGCTTCATCTAGGTTCAACAAGGTTACTTCATCTTCTGTCTTTTGTTTCTTACTGACCCCATGTTTCATCATTCTTTTGCATGGCTCTTGACATGGATTAAGATGAGGAAAAACCATGTGGACATCCCTGCTCTTGTGTGTGGTGGTGCAATAGCTGCTGATGGCTGTGCTGGAGCGTCTCTCCCTTCCATCTTTGGAGCTGTCCTATTACATGAATACATCACAAAATCTAGATGTGTGTGTAGAAACGTTTCTTGCAACAGACTGTTGAAAATGTGTCTTCTACTTAAGTATTTGTTTGTTGGAAAATGTGTTACAAGGAAGAGTTGCACTTACATGAGAGATCAGCTGGGCTGATAGTTTGATGGTTATGGCTTCCAACCAGTTCAACAAAGGGACCTCAGCTGGTCCTCACACATTCCAGAAAGTACTCTTAACTGTGGGCAACTCTGAAATAGCAAAGCTACAGGCAAAGGAGCTGAAGGGGATAAAAGGGATGTTCAATCCCTATTCAGCCATTTGGGAATGTTAAAATTTTTCTAGGTAAACTGTCAGCCATAATGTTTGTAGGTCACGATAAACACTTGTGATAGCATCAGCATCTCACTTTCCAGCTCAAAACAGACAATATTTTGCTGGGAAATTTCCAAAATGGTGTTATTTAGTGTCACAGTGACTGGTCAAGTGAATCTGCAGATCCAAAAGTGAAGGAAAGCTAGAAGTGAAATGAGACGATATATGTCCTCCATCTAGCAGGTAAAATAAAAAGTGTCACAGGGGAACTGATGATTGCTAAATCTCATTGGCTTACCTTCATTGCTTATGATTTACTAGGCTCTTTATTTCTTTGCTCCTTCACAATTCTCCTTTCATTTTTTCACGTATTCTAGACTGTTCTGGTCTGTCGTTGGATCTTTTTGTTGATTTGCTGTAATGTTGACATCTAAATTTTACAAGATGTTATATGAACAAAGACTCCAATGACACACACAAAAAAAACACGTTCAAGGCATTTTGGACTCTCTTGGTTAGTGCATACCAGAATTAGTCTGCCAAGCTGGCATAGAGCTGAAGGGAAATTTAGAATTCCTAGACATGGCAGGGTGGTTTGAAAGGTGAATGGGATTGATTCAACCAATCCCTCTAAGACAGAGAGGGTTGAGTGTGTCAAATTACTTTTCTTTATATATATTAAAAAAATGTTTAGATAAGAAGATGCTTCTTTTTTGCCCCTGAGTCCTCCAGAGAAAACATTCTATCTCCATCCACTTTGTGCAATGGCTTAGGTCCCTCCAGACCATCACACTCTGAGGCAGAGCTTGGTAAAAGCACTGTCCTTCTCATAGGCCTCTGTCTCCTGTTCTTCCCTTAACAGCAGCTTGCTGCCATTAACTGGATGCTTCCAAACACCTCTGAAGTCCTACAGCATCTGGTCCTTGGGCCAGATGCCATAAATGCTAATTTGTGCTGGAGAGAGCCCCAAATCCAATTATTGCTGCTTAAGGACAGATTCTTTTTTTTTTTTCCCCTCTGCCAGTGCCATTTCTTCCTTATGCTCTGCCTTTTGGCCACAGAGGACTGAATCACTCTGAGTAACCTAGATGTGCAAAACAGTTGAAGCTTCACCCCATAGCACTTCATCATGAGGCACCTATCTGACTAGCTGTATGACCAGTTACCAAGATACAGGGCATCTGGGGTTTTCTGCTCAATTGTTTGCTTAAAAAAAAATAATATCTGTGTCCTGCTGTTTCATTTTGTCCTGGTTATAATGAGTTTAATTTAGTTATTTAGTACAACTTGAAGTTTGCAATTTGTGTTGAAGGGAAACATTTGCATGACCGTGTCTTCTCCAGGACAGTGATCATTCCTTTCATGAGGCCTTATCGAAGGGCAGGGAACAAAAATCAGTAAGGAGAAGGACTCTGCTAAAAGGCCTTTTCTGTAATTCAGTAAATTGTTTCCAGATCCTCTGTTTCACAGAACAGCAGCTAACTTCTCTTTTTTATCAGCTATGATGCTTTTTTCAAGCCTTTCCCATGCATATGATTTTCATGGGGTTCTGGAGGGACAGTAATTTAATTCTTTCAGAATTTTTAATTTCTTCTCCAAAGCTGTTCCTTTAAGTGTATTGTCAGCTGTCCTAGGAAAATGTTATCTTTACCCATCCTCCTCATCAGCCTTGAATGTGTGTATGATGGTGATACTACCAAGGCACAATTTTTATGTGGTGCAAAACACTGCACAATTCCCCATCTGCTGTCTCAAGTGCAAGGGTTTACTTGTCATCAAAGAGATCCATTTTTTTTTCAAAAATCAGTTTTTATGCCTGCCAAAATTAACCATCTCACCCTGAAAACTCTTGGGCTTTTTACTAGCTGATTTCCATGAAGGCTCCCTGAATTACACCCTGAGAAGGGACAGAAATCAATGTGCAATATCTTTAATAGTAAGGGGATACTGAATATATAGCACCATTTATCCAAATTCTGCCAGGCAACTGTCTCACAAGGAACTTTAAAAAAAAAAAAATCTCAGAATTAAAATCACTTTAGATTAGGTGAAACAGGTAAGGACGTAAATTTTAAGTTTTTGTTTCACAAGGAAGCCTGTTTTGTTGCCTGGTGTCAGAGGCTTTTAATTACTTTGGATATAAGTTTTTCCCTCTTCCTATCAGTCCGTGTGTTTTTCCTTCAATAAGTACAAAAGTCTGTCATGTTTTTACAGTGAGCATGTTAATCTGAACACTGACCTTCACAGCGTTGTCCCTGGCTATGCTCAAAGCTGACTTTGTGGGAAGCATTTTCATTGCTTCCTGGTGTCAAAAACCTTCAATAATTAAAGTTACTATCACATGTACATTTTTTCCTTGTCTTGTAATAAAAGAAGTCTCCTCTAGAGCAAACAAAGAGAGAAAAAATTAATTGATTTGACACTTGAGCTGAGAAGACATGCTTTAAGGAATACTGCTTAAAGGAGAAGGAAGTTTGGAGTCTCAAATAATTAAAATAAGAATTTGGCCAAGCAAATGAAGGCATCTTCTTGCAATATACTACTTCATGTAGACTTGCAAAGTCTTTCTAAATGTCTTTTAATACTGGACCTTATTGCTGAACTTTAGAAAAGCTGCACGATTATGCTCAGAGTACATTTTCCTGTTAGAAAGGAAACAAAAACAAAATTACAACTATGCAATTTTATCCAGGATGTGTAAGGTATGAAGAATTTCATTTTCAGCCTGTTCACGCTTGCTCTGTTTTCTGTAAGTCTTCAGTAGACTTGGATACTATACAGAGAACTTATCTGCATCTTCAGAGTTAAATTGCCACTTACCAATACTTACAGCTTTCTATAAAAGCAACCACTACCTTGCCTAAGGAAATTTTATGAACATGGGAGAATACATTCCAATAAATCAAAAAAGACTTTGGAAAATGAAGGTCAAGGGGTGGAAAAAAGAGGGGGCAGGGTGAGGGACAAAAACAAAAACACCCTCTGCTTTGGGAATGGATTGATAATTAATGAAAGAATTAAGCCCTTGTTATTGAAGTGTTTAGATATTCTTTTTGAGCCCTTTATGATAGCAATTCTCTTTCTGCAAATGCGGGCCCTAAGATACAGAATTTGAGATATGTGCCATCTATGTACCAGTCATGTTGTTCTATCAATCTTTCTTATGTAGAAGATATTCATATTCTTATTTCATCTGTTTGAAGTCCTTCATGTCCAGCTGTCTGTAGAGGTTAATGCAAGGCCCCAAAACTTTTTATAAAGGCAGAATAAGTCAACAGTGTTTTACTGTCTTTTTATCTAAACTTGGAATTTTTTTGATACTGTAAACTCCCTTTAAACAAATGAGATTTCCTGTCAGTAAGAAGTTATAAGATAAATCTTTAACAAAGTATCTATCGTAGCATGTCTTTATCTCGGCCCACGAGTTCCTTTGCAAGCAGTGAAGGAGCCTTAGCAATATAACACTAGAGAATATTGTCTTTGATTATATAAATAAATAAAAAAAGACAGACATTTGAAACAAAATCACTCCATCAGTTTGTGGCGCTCCCATAAAAGGGAGCGAGGAGAAGACAAACATTTATAGGAAGGGAAATTTTCTCCCCATATAATGGCCACCATAAATTTGTATTGTGAAGAAAATTGTATGGTGAAGAAAAATAAATGTGAGGAGAAGACATGCTCACCTGATGTTGAAGGAAAGCCTGTTCATGCTTAATACCCTGGAGAAGTTGTTCAAGAGCTGCTCATCCATGTTAGAAATTATTACCCCTGTAATCCTGCCAAGGACAGTGAGACCTTATGTAGTTGACTGAATAAGTACTGGTTGTTCAAGTTGAAGTGTCACAGGGGCAGCTGTAATTTATACACCCAATTTTTTGACATATCCAAAACATTTTTTTAATAAAGAGGCCAGAATCTTGGACAGCATAAAATGGTACAGCTAATTAAAGAAAATGGCTCCATTTCAGGTTTTCTGAGCTGTGTCTCTTGTCTACAATGCACCACTTTGCCAGTTTGCACAAGCTGATCACTTTTAGCTTTGCCTGAGATCTTGTGTGCTTCTTTTTGTCAGTTGTAACAATCATGGAGATTTGTTTCATTTTGATTAGGACTGGACTAAAAAAGTGCTAGTCTAAACTTACATGAAAAGCTGAAATGCTTGAGAGGGTCACCAAGGGCAGGACAGAGACCTTAGTGTGAGCAGGATTTATTGTGATTAGACGAGCTTTATGCCAATCACCATTGTTATCAGGAACTGTATTGCAGGTCAGCAGCCAACTTAGAAAGACGATTGACCATATGGACATAAACCTAATGGATTTGTGTTTTAATAAACAGGACAGGCTGACGTAAAAACAGAGACATGATAAACTATCTGATGCCACCTTGCTGGTTTGTAGGTCTCAGAAAAAAAGAGGAATCATAAAAAATGCATATTGGTGTGCAGAGGAGGGGAAGACGATTCTGGCTGAAGGGTCACCAAGCCAAAGCCCAGCATATCAGGTCCATGTCAGCACATTCACATGAGCTGTGAGGGTGGGCTGTGCCCAGTAATGATGGGTCTCAGGACTGTGGACAGACTGTGCGAGACTTTGCTTTTGCCTGCTCTCTACAGGGAGGCTGTGTCTCTGACCATCTGATCCTGGTTAGTCCTGGTCCTGAGATCCATCAGATGGAGAAAACAGCACCAAAGTCTTTTTGCCACTCACCTCTGCCCTCTGGGTGCCAGCACCCAGAGTATTATGAATTATCTACTCTATGACAGCAATGACAGTTTAAATGATCCATGTTTCCAACTGCTTTTCCCCTTGCCAAAAAGTCTCTGTGTCTCACTGTCCAACTGGGGTTGGCACTCACATTGTAAACCAGGTCAAGAAAAAGATAGGTTTTGCAAAAAAATGCCTTTTAATTTGGTTAATTGTTGTTTCCACAGAGTAGAGCAGAGGTTTAAATCAGTTCAGATAAGAAGGCAGTAACCTATATGGGGGAGGGAGTAAGGGATGCAAGAGGACTGAAAGGTCTCTTTATCACAAAAGAAAGTTCAGTCTGGATCCAGAAGATTTCATGGCCTGGACTTGTTTGCAGAAATTTGTAAGTGTGTTGGTGTCTGCTGCACAGCAGGTACAGAACATAATCTGAAAACCCAGAGAAAGGTGGGGGATGTGTTGAGGCATGTTGAACAATCAGAGGAATTAGAAGGGGGGGAGGAGGAAATTAATTACTTGAGAGTTTGCCAGCAGAAAGTACTTTATTGGTTAAATACTAGAAAGATTCTTCACCCAGGGAGTGGCTGAGCACAGGAACAGGCTCCCTGGGGAAGTTGTCACTGCACCAAGAGTGTTTGGACAGTGCTCTTAGGCACATGGTGTGGCTCTTGGGGTGTCCTGTGCAGGGCCAGAAGTTGGAATTTAATGATCCTTGTGGGACCCCTCCAAATCAGATTATTCTGTGATTGTGTGCTTCCCACACACTGAGTTTGTGGGACTCAAACAAATGAGTTTATACCCATTTATCTTTTACAACAAGTCATGGTGTTTGCATGTAAACATTGATAACCTTCTACCTGGTGCCCCAGCTATCAGGGTAAAGCCGAGTACCAGCCTTGGCTCCTGCAGCTGAGCCAGAACCAAGCAAGTACCTGCCACCTGCAGCTACTCCAGACCAGGGAGTGTAAGGTTAGGTCTGCTGCAGATGTGAGGGATGCAAGGAGCTAATATTGTCAAGAGAGAAATTTCTTTCTCCTTCATTTCTGAAAGTTAGAGTGGAAATGTTTCGCACTTTGCACTGTGCCCTTTTGCCATCCCTTCCTTAACTTTTCTTCTCTTTTCTTTCAGTCTGGTCTCTAAAGACTGCAGCAGAAAGAAAGGGGTGCTTCTGCTCTCCTAATCAGCAATTGCTATGCTGTAATAAAAAAGTGTTAATACAAAAAAGATCAATTCCATACAGAAACTGGGAAAACACAGTTTAGTCCCCATACTTTTCCAATCAAATAAATGTGAGTGCATCCACTTATCTAGTCAGCCAAACACAGAAAGTTTCCAGAAGCTATATAACTGGTAGTAATGACAAAAAGGTTTCACATTATCTACCTCATCCACATTTCCTCAGAGATCAATATAGCTAGCACATCTTCTGCATACTTCCATAAGGAGACAAATATAAAACTTAGTTGCATCAAATGTGTTTAGAAACCAGTTTTTAAATTGAAAATAAGGGAGGGAAATCTAAAAGAATATCAATACAATGTTAGAATTACATTATTTGAAACAAGGATGAATGGGATAACACAAAGTCAAAAGGATTTACTCAGCAACTTTCCAGCGGTGATAAATGATCTTTGTTAAAACATGGTTGGTACAATACATTTTACTAACATTTACTAGCATTTTACTAAAGTGTTTCAGTTTGGTCATTTGAAAATGTCCCAATGATGAAATTCCTCAGATGGCTTTGCAGTGAAGGGAGGGGATATTCAAACCTATTATGTGTTTTATTTTGCTAATTTCAGGCAATTTCTAGGCCCTTGAAGAGCCATAATTATTTGGCAAATTTGGGCTTCACTGCTTTGCAGTAAGCACAGTAAGATTTCTGCTAGTATCCTGCAAGATGGTTCAATGGAGGTTTGGGACTGGAATTTCTACAGCCTCTGTTTAGAAGCCCTTTTTGACCTCAGGCAAAATACTGTGTGGGGGAGGAACAGACTCAAAACTACAAAGAGGCTTGGAGGCCTCAGGGTGCCACTCACCTCTCTGGAAATGTCTGTCTTGTATCCCCTCTGCATGAATGGATAGCAGCCCATCCGTGCTATACAAGGGTTCCTGAGCTAATTAATGCCTGTGATTCATTATAATTGCACTGCAGATTTTTTTTTTATTTTCTGTGTGGTCCCGTGCTTTCATACCCATGGAAATGCTAGTTTCTCTCTTCTTCTGTCCCGTATTTAATATGATTCTTGGGCGTGTGTTCATTGACTGGTTTTAAGGCCATTGTAATAACCTGGATTTGTCTTATGGATCATAAAGCCCATGTGAGGCAGTGGATCCAAGTGGATGCAGTGTCTGCACAAGCTGGGTTCATCTACTACACCCTCCATCACACACTTGGTTTGGCCAAGTAGATACTAAAGTGTGTAGGACAGCCAAAAAAGTCTGGCTTGCAGAGTCACCAAAAATATGCCATGACCTGTGCTGGCTTCTCATTATGAAACGTGAATTTGCCCCATTGAAAAACCTTCAATCAGTCTTCACAGCTTTCTAAAACAGTGTGAAAATTTCAAAGTCTGCACTGTTCTATGCAGAGCAAGCAGCAGGCCCCACACCACTGCTTTTCTTTAGGAGTCCTGGACGGCTCACAGATGTCTGAGAGAGGTCATTTGGGTGTTAGTGCTCTGGTTGGCAACGTCTTGATCCTGTAACTTCTACAACCAAACCTGCATTCAAAGCCAGGGCAGCACCAAGTCAGTCTGCAGGATCCTACCTCTGTGCTCCACAGGCTACTGGCGAACATTCATGTTTCTCTCATTTTCCAGTGCTAATTTTGTTCATGGACTTGGACTGAAGCTTCCAGTTTTGAAGCTGCATTATGAATAGGGATGTCTAAATGTACCTTATGGTTGGATTAGGAATAGTAATTTTTAACTTAAAGCTATATTTGTAGCCCATTATTTTAGCAGCCAGCCTTTAAATCCCCACATCCTTATGTCACCACTGTGCCCCTGACAATCCACACAAAGCTGCAGTGCATGCACAATGTATGTTCTAGTGATATGGTTATCAGCCTTGTTTCTGGAAAAGGAGGGGGAGATCCCTTTTCAGTAGAGCCCCACAGCAGGAACAAACAGCACTGAGTCCATGCAGCAGTAGGCTCCCAACATGTTTCATTAAAACTTATTCGTATGACAAATTCACATTAGGATAAAATAAAGTCTGGAGTTTCTCCGGGGCACTTGAGGGAAAATTCATGAGCTCCTGTTGTCGATCAACTGCCATGACCTCTCTGCCATACAGAAGTGAAAAGGAAGTCATAGCAGATCTGTTTCCCATCTTGAACTCACAACTAGCAAAGGCAGATGTAAAATGAAACTGGGACTTCTTTATAGCCTCTGAAATAAATAGATTACTTGCAATAACAGCTGCAGCAAAATGGATCATTCAGAACACAATGTGTCATTCTTCAAGCTACAAAATGTGTGGCCTCTTTATATTTGTGGATGCCCTACTGCTCGTGATAATGGAGTGATGAGGCAGAAGAGTAAAAGATTGTCCATTAACACAAAAAAGTGATTTTTTAGCTTGCTGCCTTTGTCTTCATGTCATGGCATGAAAATAACCAATAACATGATTTTTATTTATCAATGTAGATGCATGGCCTTTTAAACATATTTCATAAAGAAAGATTAGATTTATTTCCCATGTCTTAGGAAGTTAGTTTCAGTAAAGCCAAAACAAGTTTTTGGACCCATTTCTGCCCATCTTAGTTTTATTTTTATCTTTACAGGTTAAATAAATGTGTGTTACTCCAGGAGTAATCCCATTCTAGACTATAAAAAACAGAGCAGAAACTGATTCACTATCTTACCTGAAACAACATCCAGCACTATTGTAATAAAAATATTTAGTAACAGTAGCATAGATTCTCAGGAACACTCATGCAGTGCAGAACTTTTCTATGAAGAGATAAACATTAAATGTGAAACGTTTTAATCAACTTTGACTTGTCAAAGAATAATCTTTCATGAAAAGTGAATATTGATTACACTTCTCATTTACAGAAAAATGTTTGAAACATTTTAGAACTGATAGCTATCACTGTTTTGCCATGGCTTTTCATTTCACAGCATGTGAATTAATCAAGAAAGCTGAAAAAGAAAAACTTGAAATATTATTTCAAATTCTTGTAATTGAACTATATCACCTGAACAGCATTTTCTGGGGGACTGGGGATGTCAGTTCAAGAAATCAATCCTAATTTTTAACTGTTTTCTCACAGACCTGGAGGTAGAGTTTAAAAATCTTTATTAAACAGGAAAGAGATTGTTTCTTAAGGTATATGTGTGAAGAACGGGAGCAAAATGTGGTGGATGTGAGCATACAATATATTGATTTTTACAGAGAAATCTTTTGATTCTTTTTCTTTCTTTTAGGGAAATGCACTGTTAAGCTTAGTTAAAGGAAGAGAGGCAAACCAAATCCCGAGTTGTCTCTAATGCAGCTTTCTGAAGATGGCTTTATAAAACCAGAAAGCAAAAAGCCATTTTAAAGTGATTTGCTAAAAGGGTATATACCTCTACAGAGAAATCTTGGTTTGGGTCATTTGGATTTCTCTCTTTTCCCTGGAAGCAGCTAGTCAAAACTGTCTGCATGCAACAGAAAGATAAAAATTTCAATTAGGTTGAGTGCTGTCATAAGCAGACTACATAAGAAGGTTTGAGATAATATGCATTACATATTGATGTCTATCAGCCCTGAGAACATAGCCATGTTTTATTCCATGCCCCTTTTGTAGGTTTGGCAGCAGTGGCACCCAATAAAGGCCTAATCATATTAATTTATGCCCCTATCAATTATGCATTCAGATTCCCCCGATAGCTTGTCAGTTTTTATTCAGTATTTTCTGAAAAATACGCCTATTACAGTTACTGAGCAAATAGGAGGACTGTCAGAAACTGAGATTTAAAGAATATTACTTAAAAGGGGTGGGTTTCTTTAATTTATAAATCTTGTACTATCTGTCATGCATTTGTTAGTTTTAAAGGAGGTGACAGTGCAGGGACAGATGTCACGTTAAGGACTTTCTGAAGAACAGGAGAAAAGTCTCCTTAAGAAAGCTCTGTGCTTTATTCAACTTTTCTTGGAAGATAAGTGTTCTGTGGTCTGTAGACATAGTAAAAATGGATCATCTTTGCTGGTTTAATATGAATTTGATATTTTTTTGTCTCTCAATTGATGTGTATCCATAAAGAACTTACCAGTTTACAAGGTGAAAACACTTTTGTTTTCTAGTATTGGCAACAGTTTTATAGCCAGCAGTGGGGCAGTGTCTCAAACTGTGTTCTAGATCCAGCTCCATCTTCAGGATTGTCACAAGTGGTAAATAAGACACAAAAATAGTTGTAGTTAGTAGAGAACCCAAATTGCCCAATTCAGTGACATCTACCAAGGAGTTGTGGGGCACCCTGTGCTAGCAACTTAGAAGTGTCCTTGGTGTCACTGTGGGCTGCGAGACAAGTCCAACCTAGCTTATCATACCTCCCACACTGTTTGAATGTGCCTGTCAGAGCACTCTCCTTAGGAGTAGGAGTGCTCTTTGGAAGAAAATCTCCCAGGTTTATCCACCTACCACCCTTTGGTTCACATTGCTGGGCAGTCTCTGAGGTGACAGTCAGGACTCTTTTCTGTGGGACTCACCTGGCAATAAAAGCTGCAGGGCAGGGCAACATTTTTCAGCCAGGAGTGGGCATTCAGAGCTGGGTGATGGTAGAACTGGTCTGGAGACAGGACTGGCTGTTAGTCCTTTCCAGTCAAACTAGTAAAAAGGACTGAGGTTTGTCCCCAGATGTTGGAGAGCCTGTTCAAATCACTGGCCCCTCAACTTGTTTTCTCAGGCTTACTACAAATGTACTTAATGAAAAGAATAGATGATGGCACAGATTGTCACAATTCTCTTAATACTTGAAACCTGACTGCTGCAGTTTCACCTGCTCCCCACCACTGACCAAGAGAAATCCCTTCTTTTCCTGCCTCTGGAGGCATCTCACTCATTCCAAGACCTCCACTTCAGCTTCTCCTCCTCTTCCTCCTTCATTTCCAGCCTCTCCCTCCTACTTTTAGAGCATCTAACCTGATTTCACATCCTGTTATACCACTCTCTATGCTTCCAGGCTTTTCCTCCACCTTTTTTTAAGAATGTGTTTTAAGAATGTTTTTAAGAAAGGCCTTTAAGTGTGGAAAAAAACTTTGGAGAAGGGGAAAAAAAAAAAAAAAAAGTGGGGGGAGGAAACCTCAGAAGTGCTAATGTTGCTATTTTATCTTATCTGATATTCTGTGTGTGGGATTTGCCTCTCTCTGGGTGAGCCCAAAAATGCATTCCTTCTGGTGTAAATGGGGCTTAAGATGAAGGCACATTGAGAGAGTTCAGGATTTTGAGCCTAAAGAAGAGAAGGCTTGAGGGAGACTTTATAGCACCTTCCAGCTGCCATAAAGGGAGCTACAGGACCAGGACAGCTGGAGAGGGATGTTTTTTGCAAGGGGAGATAGGACAAAGGGGAATGGCTTTGAACTGAAAGAGAGTAGGGTTAAATTAGATATTGGAAAGAAGTTCTTTAGTGTGAAGATGGTGAGGCACTGGAACAGGTTATCCTGGCCTGGAAGTGTGCTAAGGCCAGGCTGGATAGAGCTCTGAGCAGCCTGGTCTAGCAGGGAAGTTGGAACTAGATGGTCTTTAAAGTACGTTCCAACACAAACTGATATCATTCTGTGATTAAGGATTTCAGGACATTGGTGGCAGGCCCAGAATCTCCAGCAGAGGTCCGGGGGCTCTGACTTTGTTCTCACTGCAATAAGTTCAATGCAGTCACCAGAGGATGAGCTCTTTTCCCAGTGGCTTTACTGGGCCCTTTTCATCTAGAGGGATTTCCAACCCATCTCTCTCCATGCCACGACTTCTGCCCTGCTGGGAAGTTCAGCATTGTCCTTTTGCGTGATTTAGTGCTGGGGAACTCTCAGAACATCTTGTGCTGTTTTGGAGAAAACAGTCTCCCCTTCCTTACGGGAGAGGAAGGTCTGAATGGAGAGGACTTCTTTTGACATTTGTGTTTTCACATTACACAGGAAATAAAAATAAACCCTCAGGTCTCTCCTTGGAAAAGTTCTCTCTAGCTCCAACACAGGGAGTAAGTGAGGCTATGATTCTTGTTTTCTTCACCCAGCCGAGAATGTGTTGCTTTTCAGCACTGTCCAACCACTTCAATAATTAATGAAGAATGAACTCTTGCTAATTAACAAACTTGTTCTTCTTCCCCTACAAATTCACCCACCCTTGCAAAGTGCTTCACCTTCACAATAGGCTGTACCTTCCCTTTCCTCTTCTGTTTTGCTCTTTGTTCAGTGAAGTTCCCCAGTTCCAAGAACATGTACAGCATTACCTAAATCATGCAGTGTTTATTTTAGTCTGATGGTGTTCATGAGGCTAGATGTGTTACAGCATTTAAAATCTTTGTAGTATCCTAAACATATTGTATCTGAAAGTATCCCCTTCAGGTATGTAAGTATTATCCAAATATATAAATGGAGAACTAAAAACAAATGTTTAGGGATTTGCCTCAGGCCACGCAATAAGTCAGTGTCAGTGCCAAGAGTCAAACCCATCTATTTGTGGTGAGTCAGCCCACGCTGGCAGGGTTTGGTGTGTTCCTACCATGGAAATCAGCCTATTCATTGTGCATAGTACTCATTTCAATGATTTCATAAACTGGCTCTAGTAGTTGCCTTCCCTTTAATAACAACTTTCCCAGAAATGCTTTTGCTTGCCTCACTCCATATACTTCCTACACATCAACACAGGGAGCAGCATGTGGTATCCACAGCTTGCATAGTTGCTGGGGTTGCCTGTGTTTTGGGGCTTTTTTTCTTACAAAGGCCAGAAATTAGGTAGAGGGGACTGTGTTCCTAAAGGGTTATGAAAATTTCCTCTGTCTGTCCTTGAAATTAGAAAGTATCAGGACAACCATTTACCTTGTGGGGTTTATAGTAGTTCACACTCCATAATTTTATTTCTCTACTTTTTAAGAATTTATCAAGGCTCTTGGAGGCAAGGAAGTGTGCATGTGAAAGGTAGAAAAACATACAGGGTGCAAATATGTTTGAGAACATTATGCTGGGAGTCAGTAATCCAAAAAGTGATGAAATAGTAAAGTGACAAGACCTGGCCTGAACATCTGAAACTTTGATGAGGTTTGGCAGAGAAAATGAGACCAATTAAAGGTTGCCTCTGGGAAGCTTTACCTTGCATGACCAGAACTTCTACACATCTTGGCGCACTCTTGCTTTGACAGGGCTAATACTCATGTGAATATGAATGGGTTTGCCAGTTTAGTCATCCACAGGAGTTTAGTCTGCTCTGCCTCAGATGTGTTTCTGTAACACCTTTTGTTTTTTGAGAAGACCTTCTACTAATGAGCAGTTCAGCCTGACCCTCTGCTGTTGTCTCTGTTCCCCATTCACAGTATTTTGAGGTATTCACGGAGTGAAGGATCCTCTCTTCTTCACTTGCTTTCTCAAACTTCCCCATTTAAAACTGAAGTGCCTGAGGGTCACTGGTTGGTGTTTAATACCTACAGTAGCAGCTTTCTCTACATCATTATGCTGGATTTTTATACTTCAGTATATATGAGTCTTAAGTGTTTTCCTTCACTGGCAGCTTGAGAATTATAGCATAGCACTCACAAAAAGGATAAGATTGACGTATCTTTTAAATTTCAGGGACAAAGGCACAGAAAAACATTACTGGATAGTACTGAGATATTTTACCTCTAAAAAACCATGTAAATACCATCAGTAGCATAAAAGGACCTAGAGGGAGCAGAAATGTAGTTAGATAATAAATTAATCTATTTGCAGAAAAACCAAAGCTGATAATAATATACTCTGGGAGACAAAAGAGTTTCTGGGTGGGAAAAAAAGAAATACAGAGACCTCTTCAGACAGCCTCTGTTTACTGTGAGCTGTAATCCATAGTTGGGAATAGAGCTTATTTGAGAGGCATCTGGAGAACTGCCCAGGGAGAAAGCAAAGCAATAGTACCTCTGCATGTGATTTTAGAAACAGTCTAGCCGGACCTTTTTTCCGTACATCTCATCACCTAAACTATTCAGGCATGAGCTACTGGTGCGTGACACGGCAGTGACTGACCTCATACCTAGTACCTTAAGGAGGAAAGCATGGGGAAGGGTCAGAGACTAAAACCTTCAGGCTGAAAACATGCTTCATCTCTGTTTCTGGCTGAGGAGAAGTGTGTGCTTGCAGTCAGCTGTTTTTCCACATGACTTTTGGGTTTAGGTGACCGTATGAGTGCCTGACAGGCAGAGTCATCAACATATTTTTGATTTATTACTTTTCTGTTACAAAACAGTGTTTTGTAAAAATGGAGATCCTGATAAAAATATCTATTTCTATTCCACTTTCCATTCCTTTGAAGAATAAAAGCAATAATTAAAACCAAAAGAGGGGGTGTAGAATTGGAGTTCCTATGCACAAGTTTTTTCTGACAGGAAAAGAATACACACTGGTAGTACCACATTCTACTATTGTTTTAATCATTAATTTCATACTGTTGTTTTAGAGGCTGTAATTTCAAGCCTGGATCTCAAGGAGAATACTCACAGTAACAATTCCTCACAGAGGAAAAAACTTACAAGAACTGATTAGAAGGATGAAGAAAGTTATCAGTTAGCAGAATTTGAATTTTTCCAACAGTATTTTCCAAAATAGAAGTAATTAGAAAATATTTGGTAAGAATCTACAAGTATCCAAAAACTTGAATTCCTGAAGGTTTAAAAAAATTCAGCTTCATATGAAGGTAACAAAAAAATAGTAATTTAGAGAAGCTCTTAGAAGTCTAAAGTTCCTGAAAGTAAAGCCAAAATGTGCTGGAACAGTGAGATTGTTTCAAGCATGAAATAATTTCTAAAAGAATTGGAGAAACTATATGGATTGCAGCACTTGTAAGAAAGGGAGTATACTGCAAGATTGAAGTATATTAAAGATGGTGAATGTACTATTCCTCATCTTTACACATTGACCTTGTTCCTATGTTCAGAAACTATAGAGAGTTGTTGAGTTGGTCAATAAACTAATCCAGCCATCAATAAAGCACACCTTCTTGTTTATTAATATGTGATTAAAAATGTATATGATAAAAAGATATTGACTGAGCAGAGTTTGGGTGACAAGAACAATTATAGCTTCAAGCCTAATCAGTACATGAGCTGTTTAACCCAGTGAAAGTCAATAGTCTATTTCTGAACAATTACACATTTTGTTTTAAATAAAGTATTTGGATTTTGCTAGTGGTCTCATTTTCTCTTCATGATTCAGACACGAACACAGAAGCAGAGAGAAACAGCCACAAAATAAATCACCCAATATAATTCCACTTTATGGTCCTTGTATGATAAATTGGTAAATATGCAGCAAATAGGATTTGTTTTAATTAAAACATGCTAGCCACAAATAAATTAAACTTGGGATAAGTATGTCTCTTTTTCAGTTTTATTACTAGTTGCACTGGTCTTAATCATATTTCTACAATGTCCTAATTTATTTATTCTTAAATATTTCTGTTGTTATTTCAAATTAAAGTCATAATTTTGCTGCATCCAAAGTGTTCCATCTTGATTTCATTGAAGCAGTTTCTTAAACCTAATAAGAAATTATGATCACCAGCCATTTAACTTCTCCTTGAGTGATCTTTATCTTTTACAAACTTTCCCCACAGCTCAATGCATTCATCACTCCAGAGCAGAATGAGAGAATATTCCATAAAGCAGGATGTCTGATGAAAAGTCAGTAGCAACACAGAAAAGTTTGGGCTGGGTGCATCTTTAAACACCAAAATATCCCAGCCTAGTGGCCATTCAGCACAAACTGGTTGATGGTGAATGGGTCATACATTCCTGAGAAAGAGCACAGGGTCACTGGCTTGTCCCCAAAATGTTAACAATTAACCATGGGCCAAAAGCAAGCAGCATCAGATGACTGGGCTATGCACAAGCAGAACTTTTAGTGTTTTCAGCACTGGTTTGTTGTGCCACCGTTCAAGATCCAGTTAAATCAATGGAACTCCCCAAAGTGTTTCCAAATTGTACATCTTTTAAGTGCCAGATCAGAAGCTCCTTATCTATTCCATAAGTATCATGTTCTTCAAACAGTTATAGTGACTGGCACTTCCACAGATATTTTTCTAACCTGCTAATCATGTCATCTTCTTAATTCCTGTGCAGGAATAAAATGATAAAGACTTCAGAAACATAATCTTTTGCATTAAAGCTAAAAAAAAAAAAAAGTTCCCTAATTTATTCTTCTCAAATGTGTTTGGTTTAGGTGAAAGTAAAATTCAACTTGTTCTTGATTGTTGCTGTAGGAAGTTATTGTTTCATAGGCAAGAACAAATGAACAGAAAGAGAAACATGCCATTGTGCTCACATAGCCTTGAAAATTTTGTCTTCTTAGAAATCAGTCTTGACACTATAAACACACTTTTCTGAGCACCTTCATATTATTATATCACTTCTGATTCAACCATGAGTAAAAGCCAATAATATTTTCTCCTGACTGAAGAAAGAGCCACTGACTCTTAAAACCAGAGTAAGTCCTCCAGGAGGTCAGCTCCACTTTGTTGTTCCAACATTTTTCGTGGATATGTCTGATTCTGGCTCGTGAGGAGGTGGCAGACTGGTGTAGGCAGACCATTGGTACAATCGCAGCATGGCACCTGCTGGTCAACAAGTAAAGCTTTTTTGTTCTTGTGGCTTGTGAAAGAACACTCACAGAGCCAGCTTCGGTTTGTTTTGGATGGTGGTGTCTGAAGCTTGGGAGAAGACAGAGAATGCTTGTCCAGCCATTAAGGGATTTCTATTTAAAAAAAAATCCTCTTTAAACAGTCTGTGCCTCAGGAGTAGGTGTGAGGGTGCAGCAGCTGTGAGTAAAGGGATTGCCCCAAAAGACAAATCAGGTCATCTGACACAAGAGTCTTGGCCCAAGTTGCCTTCAGGAGAAGACAACTCTACAGCTGCACAGTGGAGCTCAGGGAAGCCAGCCCCAGCAGCCTGATCACTGTGGAGTTTACAGGGCGTAACTTCTCTGCTAGATGAGACAAGTACAAAAGGAAAGGTCGAAACTCTTTTATCTAGGGCACTGATATGTCTGAGCCATTTCTAATACATTCTGATCTGAAAAAAAGAGTTGGATTTGATATCCATCTGTTTCAAGATAAATGAGAGTTTCTCCATCGAGGCTGTGGAGGATATAAATATGCACAGAAGAAAACTTATTCCTGAAGAGAGGATCCCACGCACTTTCAGATTAATAGGTGTGATAGTCCCACTACAATAACATACTGCCAAGCAGTAAAAAAGGAGGCAGATTTATTAGGCTAAAAATCTATTTTCCTGAGTTTAAATTTACCCATCTGCTTATCTTCAAACTGAGCTGGAATACAACATAGCTGATTATAGGCTCTGTTCCAGTCCATTACTTGATTCAGTCACATGCTTAAAAATACTAGTTCAATTAAGATTGTTGGTACATTTATGACTCAAAATATGTGTAATGATGTTCTTTATTCTTCCACTGAATAAAACAGGAGTTTAATTCATTTTAGATTTTGTTTATTTGTAATGTTCTTTCTCAGCTTTTCAAATGAATACTCTAGCATTAACTGTATGACCCTCAGTATTAAGGAAAAGCGAGCCTGAAAAGCAAATATGCAACGTGTGTTGATTTATTAGGAAGGTGAATTAAATGTGTAGTTACTAAAAGGAAATACATATTTTTCAGGTGCAGAGAACTTATGAGATCATTGAAATAGGATAGTGTTGAGGATTTGTATGATGGCTAAGAATTAATTTCTGGTTTTATTCATCTCAGCATCCTTACTTATCAGTAAAGATGAAGTTTGATCTTCAGCATCAGTCCCCTCCACGCAATTCTACACCCTTTACCTTCTTCATTGTCATTTCCTTTTGTTCATGCAGAAGATGGTGGGTTACTGGGCTTTCTGTATACTGTTGCCCTCTATATTCTGTACAAAACAAAATATTAGTGTGTCAGTTGCGCTGAATGCATGCAATGTCTGCTTTTACAGGAGCCTCCTTTAAATAGTGAGAGTTCAAATATACAGAATTTTCACTTCTGTTATTGTCAATACATTTTATAATGAATATTTAATTTAAAAGCTATTCCATTTTTTGAAGGGAAAGCTGATCTGAAAACTTGAGTCACAAATTAAAGCTGCCTTTTTTCGAGCATTTACCACTTCTCTGACTCCTTGGCTAAGTGTCACAACTAAGCCTACACATGCTCCTCATCCTCAGAAAGGTGGGATAGCCCTGGAGGGGAAAAAAAAAAAAAAAAGGAAAAAGCACTCCACAAAAGTTAAAATGCTGTAGCTCTTCTCAACAAGCTGAACTTGGTGAGAGACCAGTGTTCATCTGCCTTTAGAGAGGCTGGCTCTTGCCTAGGCAAAGGCTTTTCTTTACCTCTTGGCAAACCTTCCCCAGGAGTGAGGCCACGCAGCAGGTCCAGAATATCTTCCTCATCCTAAATTTACCTTCCCAGACAACTCTGCCTTTCTCTTCCTATGTATTGGTGATATGGGTGAGCAAGTGTGGAGTTTTTGAACATGTGTGGATCAGCTACTGCTAGTGGAAAAGCCATCCTCATACCCAGAAAATCAGAATAAACTTTCATTTTACTCCTCTCTCTAAATTCATACTGGGAGTGTCCAAGTCACTTACATGATTGGTATATTTATGAACAAACTCTTTCCCTTGGAACATGTGTCTGTGAAATATTGCTGTGCTATTGCAGTGAGTGCTAAATTTATACTCAAATGATTTATTGTGGCCACCCCACTGTTGTTTGGGGGCCTTTCACATCACAGAGAGATACAGTCAGGTTACTGTACATCAAAGTAAGTACATACTTTTATATAATGTTCTATTCATTCACAATGAGTTATAGCCACCTCAGGGTGGGATGATACAGGATTATCATCACAAGCAATAGTAAAGCTTTATTGACACGAATACCAGATCTTTGACTTGGTCAAATACACTGAGAAAAGCTTTTTTTTTCCTATTCTCTTCTATTATTACTGGCCATGGTGAGAGGAATCTTGCTGTGCAAAGAGGCTGATAATGTATAGGATATACATACGGCAGGAGATATGCTGTTTTCCATCAACATGACTTTTGTACTACATCTTGAAATTGTTTTGTCTTTATCAATGATGATAGAGGAGATGTGGATGTCACACCTAAATTTTTGCCTCCGATATGAAAAACATTTGCTGTTATCTGGGTCAAATGCAATCCCTAAGCAGCCAGATGGTCACCTTTGCATTGCATAATTATATGAGTTTTTCTGCCTTGTATATTGGTTTAGAAGTGATGGACTTGGAATAATACATTGCTTTGTTAGGAAATCCAAACACAGTACCTAATGTGAGCAGGAACAAAGCAGAGGCTGTTTTCTCCAGCAGGTCAGTTTTGCTATGCTTGGTTTTGAAATAAGCTCTTTATTTTATGCACTGGGTACTTCATATTTGAGGTCTCTAGAAAGCATTAAGCAATTTGCTCTCTAACATTTCAATCAAGCCTGTGGTTTGTTAGAGAAAAAAGAGGCTGTGGTGGTAAAGGCAGTGCTGTAAAGGTCTTTGGCTCAGAGGAAATGACACTATTTGTTACAGGTTACCACTCAAAATAATGGTGCCTGCTGATTGCATCAGGACTCCTGAAGCTATCTTTGTACTCTGCTCTCATGCCAATCTCTGTGCTACTAAAAACAGGATGAGTTTTCTCTTTTTACATCTGCATTTATTTATCCTACTTGTTGAAGTTATTGGAGATAGAATTTTACAGTGCCACTGTGGTTACTGCTGGGTGAAAAAAAACTGATGCTGAACTGCAGGTTTATTCTGAATGAGAATCTGCTGCGAAACAAAGTAGGAGTAGCAAATTATTGTCTCACTTACTGTCTTGGATCAGTGAATGAATTTTAATCCATGGCTAAGCAGACAATTAATTTGGCTGTTTCAGTGAGTGCAGCGACTGCTTGACTCCAGGCCAAGGATCCCCCAGCTGAGGTCAGACCATGTGCCTAGTGAGGGCACTTCCTATCTCTAACTAAAAGAAGAGATTCTGGAGCTCTTCTATATTCTAACATAGAAAACAGAAATTCAGAACTTTAAGAGTAGTGGTTTTTTCTCTGTTGTTTGTTTAAATCCAGTCAGATGTATGGCAGTCTGTAGGACTGTTAGTGTTAAATCCATCCCCCAAAATACTTTGAATATTTTAGTCCAGTTCCAAATTTATAGGTTTCAGTGCTACCCACTAAAAAAGGAGTTAAATAGGTGCTTATTGAGAAATTTAAAAAGTTAGAAAGTGCTTGGACTCTCCTGTTTGATTGCCCTTTTGCTATTATGCTTAACTTTGTTAGGACACACACAAATTAAAGAAGTATTTCAGTCTCTATAAACGTTTAAAGCCAGTAGGAAGTGAGAGAATGAAATCTAATCACATTGCTACAGACCAATCCCTTGCACAGGCACTTTATCAGTACACCATCACATACTAGGAAATGATGAGGAATTTTCCAGGAAAAACGTTTTCCTCAAAATTCAGACTATGTAAGAGGAAAAATTCCAATAAACAAAGGGAAAAGAGAGTGTGCAGTAACCAAAAGGCAAACCACTATGGCATATACCTGACATGAAGTGTCCCCAAACAAGTGCTTTCACTGCTACAGATACACACTTCTAGTCTCTTCTGGGTCAGCACCTTATTTCCATGGTCTCTGGTACCCTGGGCTTGTTCTCTCCTTTTTTCCTCCCTCTCCTTCCCCCTTTTCATAAATAACTTTACAAAGCCTTTGCTTCATCTGCTCTTGTGCAATGAAATATGAACACAAATTGACGGGGTAGTGGGGCTTTTCTGCTTGATCTTCACAAGCACCCCTTTGGTTTGCAGAGTAGGGCATAGGCAAACCTTCCTTCAGGAGGTATTTCCAGTGTTAAATTTACCTACACGAGGCCATATGTGGTATATATAAATCCTAACCTTGTTCTTTTCCTCTCCCTACCACGATATAGCATCTGGGTGCTTCTTTTTTACAGCCTGAAACTGAAGGGATTATATCATCCTATCCTTTTTATAAATCTCTGTTCAAATCAAATGAGATTAAAGTACAAAATGCCTGCTAATTTGGGGTATCCAATTAGAGATATCATCTACTTGATTTTTCAACCTGTTTGTCATTCTGCATCACTTGGCCTAGTCTATGCAAAGTGAGTGATTCACTTCAGCTCTCCAGACTCCAGAATTTCAAGATGGACCCATGAAATCTCAACTACTTATTGCCTCTTGAGGCAACTTTCCCCACACTGTAGAATCTTTGAGGTGGAAGGGGCATGGAAGCAAACTCAGCAGGTAAAATTCAGTAATCACTCTGCCACAAAGTCCTGCTTTCCCTCCTTGTAATTCTCTACCTTGTACATGAGCTGTACCCAGCTCCGTGACAAATTAGACAGGAATCCAGTGAATAAAATCTACAAAGTACTGATCTGCTCCCAGAGGAAGGGTACCTTGCAGGGTTTCATTTCTGCTTCAGGAAATATGTGGAATATAATCCGTGTGGTCATGTATCCTACTGTATGGAAGCTGAATGGAGGTGCTCTGAACCCTTCAGGTTAGTCATTTCCTGAACATCCATGATGTGGAGGCTGGTGTTGAATATATAACACATCTCCTTAGTTCAGTGGTCACACAGACACAAATTAAAATATGTTTTGAATTATCTCAGACACACTTCTCTTGAAGGTCAGTTCTTTTTTAGCATTAGAAAGCAGACTCTATTCCAAATAAAAAGCATTAATTATGTAGTTAAACTGCATCAGCTATAAATAGTGGAAAAAATTCCATATTTTGACTTTCAGAATTTCTACCATGTTTCAAATGAAATTCAGCCCAGCTACTCTGGACATCCTGCAATTAAACATCCTTGCTCTTGGCTGACAATATTAGTCGGCTTTTCCAGCCTTGCCCTCCTATCTGCCCTCCAGGCTCCTCAACAGAACAGTTTCTCTCTGCTCTCTCTGCACAACCTCTGTGTCTCCCTACCTAAACCGTCCCAGGCTCCTGCCTCCAAACATCAGTCCCAGCTTTTCTCTCTGGCTGGCTTGGCTGTTTCTATTGCCTGCTCTGTCACAGGCTGGATGATTTTTTCCTCTGTGTTGCATTCATGCAGAGACTTTTCCTCTTGACAAAACCTTCAAATCACTTGGAGCTTAGGAGAGATAGGATTCCTACCTCTCACATTCTGCGCCAAAGCTCACCAGGGAAACTTGGGCATGGGGATCAAAGTGGAAATCTAGCCTCACCACTGTATCCTCAAGCTTCTGTTTGCAGAGAGGGCCAACCTTTAGCAATGCCTTTTTCCTGCTAGGATAAATGAAATTACTGCTGGCCATCTGTTCATGACACAATTTCTAATATTTATAAGTTAGACACATTTAGATAAATTTTCAGACAGAGAGGGAAAAACACATTTTAAATAAAAAAGGTCATATTTTGAGGCTGTGCTTCAAAGCCTGAGGGCAGCAGAGCATTTCAAAGGAAAAAAGTTTCCATTTTAGTATGAGCAAAACTGTTTATTTTTCCATAACCTTGTTCTTAGAAATGGACAAATTGTTTTGGCAGGTATTTTCAAAATAATCTGCCCAGTACAGACAGTCAGCATATCAGTTTTCAGCCTAAGTGATGATGTTTTTTTCTAAAGCTACATGCAACAGAAAATGTGGTCTCTGCTGAGAAATGTTTGCCAACCTCAACACAGGGAATGACAGCACAACTACCTTAGAATATACATTATCACAGATTATCCTCTGAGGATTTCTGGGTTTTTTTCAAACACCAATTGCCTCATGGAAAGGCAATAGGGTCAATGACTCTTACGTCCCTATTTTAGAGGCAGAGAAACTAAAATAAGAGGAAAGGAAAAGAAAAACCAGCGATAGGATTAAAAAAAAAAATCCTGATCCCCCTATTTATGCACCTGTTGATGCCACCTCTAAGGGGTGTCATTTGTGCAATGGTCCTCTGGTCTGGAGTATGGCAGGTGTTCTTTACACTGCGCAGGCACACGCGTCTGAGATAACATCCCTGGTGTAAATATTGTGATTTAACTCTCTGTGATCAGAAGTTTTGAAGGCTGTAAGAGAGGGCACAGCAGGTGCAGGAGATATCTTCAAATAATAGTTTAATTCAGCTAAGAGCAAGCAGCCTCCACAGTTAGCTTTTATGAGTACCAGTTCAGTACAAAAACCTCAAAATTGAAATATTTCAGGGGCATCTGACAAAACTCAGGGACAGGGCCCTGTGGAAGAGGCAGGTGTGAGGGGAAAGCTGTGGTAGGGCTCCACCAAGATCAAGCAGGTTGCTGGTGTGACCCATTGGGTGATGATGGTCACTGCCTTTGCTGTTGTTCCAAGTTCTCTGGTTGGGGTGAACCCCAGCAAAGGCACGAGCCAGAGATGCTGGAGGCCTGAGGTAGACAAGCTGCATAAAAGTTCATGCCACAGTCTGGCTCACTTGGGAGAGTAAGAAACACAGTGTTAACAGTATGTAATGAGATAGCCCCATGCAGACCAAAAACCTCCACTAAAAACCATCCCACCAGCAACAACAAATTCCTCAGCTTAAACCTGCAGCTCTCTTCAGAGGGAGGGAAAAAAAAAAGAAAAAGAAAAAAAAAAAAAGGAAAGAATTGCCAAATCAAACTGCTGACTCCTTTTTTCTTATCAAAACACCGCAGCATACATCTTAACAGCCTGAAGTAAATCAAATGCGGGACCAGCTGGAACTGGCCAGCTCTTGAACCTCCGTTGATATCAAGTGTGTGCCACACTTCACTGGCAGATTAATTTGTGATCTCAAGTAACTCAGAGCCCCTAAAACTTTCAGTACAGCTGTTAGTACAAGGCTGAAGATTTTCTTTGGAAAGTGTCACCACTACAAAAAAAGTTGGGGTTCTTCTCACTAGATGGAGATACTCCATTGTCGCCCTGATCTTTTTCAGCCTTCTGATGTTTGCATTTTTGTAGTAGAGTTTCTCACAGATTTTCATGTAAACAAAGTGATGTTATTGTAAATTGTCCTTCTTGTTTATCATTCCTCTTTTGGGGAGGGACAATTGATGGACTTCTAGTTTGACCAGTGTGGTTGGAAAGGTGGCAATGTCATCCTCCAATCCATGGTCATTGTCAAAAATCCATATAAACCGAAGTAGATAAATAAACTTCTCTCTCTCGCTCTCTCTTTTGCCCTGATGACTTTACCGTGTGCGTGTCGTTCATTTCATGTCCTATAGTGACACTCTGTTACTGTTGTCAAATGACTTTTTTCCCTCTATATCTCCTATTTTTAAACTCACACACAATGCAACTGTGGGACAAAATTCAGACTTATGGCCAAAGCCTGAAGGTGTGCATCTGAGTGACTGGCTGTTCCCTTTTGCACGTGGAGCTTCCCCTTGGGGGGATTTGGAAGTGTTCATGGAAATGCATCCCTAAAGAAAACTTTCATCTCGGGAAAAGAATGGGAGAAGTTGTGCAGAGTGCATGGAATTGAGAGCAGCTCACAGACTGTGGCTCTGAGGAGAGTGTGCCCGTGTGTGTGATCAATATAATCTATTGTGAAAGAGAGCCTCGGTGTTTCTGTGGGGGAAAGAGATTTAGAAAGAAGGTCTTTAATTATTACCTGCAGAGAAGTTAAAGCGTAACTCGGCAGTAACATACTCCAGTGCCAGTTTTGGGGGGGTGGGGGTTGTGTCAGGCATCCAGCCTGACTGAAGTGTGTACGTGAATGGGAAAAAAAATTAATTTAAAAAACATATTAAATTTGACCACGAAGGGAAAAAAATAAGACAAAGCATTGACAAGACAACAGCAGAAAGAAAAGGAGTTCATCCTTCAGGCTGCTGACCTCTGTGCTTCGTGTGGAGGAGCTGCCGAACAGGCTCTGGAGCTTGTAGCACCCACGCGTGAGCTTGTGTTCACCCCCTCACTGGTGTTTGTACCACACCTCCCATAGACCCCAAATCCTCTGCCGCGGCCCTTTTCCTCGCACCCGCTGTCCAGGGGCTCCGGTCATAGTGCCCCGCCCGCTTCGAACGCCTCCCCCGTCCCGGGGCCGCCGCCGCCCGCGCAGCTTGAGCGGGGAGGGGAGGCGGGCGGGGGCTGAACTTGCACATCTCCTCCCCCCTTTGGAAAATCACCTCCTCTCTACAAAAAGGACAAGGAGAGCCCTGGAGTTTCCAGGGTCACTCCAATACGGCGGTGTATGCATTTATACACCTTTTTTTTTTTCTTTTT
>VYXD01012715.1:191368-210353 GCA_013397195.1 Hylia prasina
CTTTTTAGTTTGAGTTTGCACGGTTTATTCCTCATGAAGAGGAGGAATGAGACGTGGGCAAATGCGGGGGAGAAAATGTGCCGGAGAAGAGGAAGGAAGGAAGGAGTGGTGAAGGGAGAGGAGGAGGGTTTGTTAAGCGATCGCCTTGTCCTCTGAGTCCGAGCCGGCTGGGAATTAGTAACAGCGAGATAGCGGAGGTTGCCTCCGCTTTCCTGTTCCTGGAGCGCTCAGACCCCCTGACAATTATTACCCCGGTATCAACGCGGACAACGAGCTGTATTCATCAAACCCCATTTGGGGAAATTGAAAGGGAATTATAAATAAATAAATAAAGAGAGCTCGGGAGCTCGAGATCACGCGGGGATAAGGGGGTTTGATCGCTCCGCGCACAGCAATGACTGTCCGTCAGCTCCCAGCCCGCTGCGCAGGCAGGTAGAAAGAGCCCACATAGCAGCCCAGTCCCGCGGGCTGAGCCTGCGATTTTGGGGAGGGAGAGCGAGTCCAGGCCCCTCGCTCCCGCCGCCCCTTCCCGAGCGGGAGGCACGGGGAGCGACAGGCAGCGCCTTCCTTCCCCTACGCGAGGTCTCAGCGCTTCCCCGGCAGTGCCAGAGCTCAGCGTGGCACAGTGCGCGAATCCAAGCCCCACGCAGCAGGCAGGGCACGGCACGTGGGTCTGGGGAATTGCACAGTTATTTCCAGAGCAGGCAAAAAATGCAATCTGTGCTAGGGAACGTGGCTCTCGGAAAGGTAGGTGTCCTGGATTGTGCAGGAATGCGGGGCTGGGAGACTCCGCGTGGAAAGGGGGTTGGTGTGGACAGTGAAAGCGAATTTGTTTCCAGCGTGGAGAGGCGCTTTTCTAACCCAACACTCGAGCTCCAATCACACACTCCGAGGTTAGCGTAGCATTAAATTAACAGACAGGATCGGGGTTATCCCGGGCATTATACCGCGCGCCCGGGATGTAACCTCTGCTCATTTATATACAAAGAAGAGCGAGAGACGGAGTTACATCTGGAAAACCGAAGAGCACGGTGAGTATCGGTATTCGCTGCTCTCCCGCCCATGCCTGGGAACAAAGTTCAAAGGTGGCCGGTGCGGGACTGGGGCTGGCTCCGCCGAAGCCCCCGCTCCCTTTGGAGGGGGCAGCGCAGCCGCCTTTGGAGCCAGCACCCCCAGAGCAACCCCCCCGGGCGAGCCCTCGCTGAGCAGCAAGGAGAACTTCCGGTATCTTGGTTAGAACTTTGCTACTTTATGTAGAGAGAAAAAAAAATTAAAAAACAAGATTGACTTGTATGCAGCGCTATTTATAGGTGGCGGTAAAGGCTCCTTTTCAATAAGCAGCCGTGGAAAAGAAACGTCAGAAAACTGTCTGCTATATTGATCCGAGGTGCTGGACGGTCACAGCCACGCCAGCCAGGCTGCACCTCCAAAGTCGCATCTCCTCTCGGGTTAGGCAGCGAGAAGGGGAATAGGATGCGGGTTTTGCTGACCATTACCTTGGACACGATTCAATTCCCAAGCACAGGTACAGGGCAAAAGAGTGTGAGATGGGAGGAAGACTTTTCCCTTTTCTTTCAGACACGCACATAATGCAGGGCACCCGCAGGGCTGAAAGTGGGCCAGGGCTACAGGGTAGGTATCAGATCATAGAAAGCAGAGGAAAGAAATCAGTTAAAAATATATTAGTTGAAATCAGAGGACGAGCTTGATTTTTTTTTTTTTCCTTTTAAACAAAGGTGCACGTTAGAACAAGCTGGAAGCACTCTTTGTGCCTGACGGTATCCCCCACGCCCACTGGAAAAAAAGCAAGAGGCTTGCTCTTTCTTTGCATCTTTTAAACCTTGTTTTAATTAGAATTGCCGAAGTAGGACACCCCGGTGGAAGATGTTTTCAAGTATGCACCTACCTCTCTGCTGTAAGCAGAATTGCACTCTGCTAAATTGCTTGAAACGCAAAATTCTGCCCCACCCCCAGCTTGGTTTGGCACCTACTCACTTTTCCCCCCCGAAACTGCAATCGTTTATGAAAGGTTACTTCATTGGGAGGGAGAGAAACCCCAAGCACCCAGCACTAATGAGATGAGTGGACCCGGAGAGCTTCGCTTTGCTCTGTACAACAGGAAAGCCTTTGGACAGAGAGCGTCCCAAAAAACTCATGCCTTTTTTTTTTTTTTTTTTTTTTTTTTTGAAGTCCCAGATTGGGCGTATCCTTACCCTTCCCCTTTAATTTATTTGATTAAATCATAACCAAAACAGACTCATCATTTTCTCGTATTTCCTCAGCTGTAATCATACGCAAAACCTTTTATATGGAGACAAGTAATTGGCTTTAGTTAACTCAGGACACAGGCTGCGCTCAAGTTTTCCTCCCGTTCCCAGAGCAGCGTTTCACGCAAACGCATGTTCCAGCTCTGCCTCAAGCTTCTCAGTCGCCAGCCTCAGGTTGTAAACTGGTTGTACCGTTCCCCACCATTCTCTGATTTCTCTCATGAGGGATGCTCACGGCAGAGGCTTGCGGGACGAGGGGGCTCTTCTCCCTCGGGATTTGGGGGTGGCGGGACTGGTTCAGGGGGAGTCCAGCTCGGTTTGAACTCGGAACCACTCCTGGACCGCAACCCGCGACCACCCGCATCCCACCTCGGTATGGGGCTTGCGGCTTGTTCCCGCTCCCGATGAAGCACTAGATTAATTTCACCTTCAGGAAAGCGAGGTTCTGTTAGCTCACTTCTATCTTAAACCAAAAAGAAAGAAAGGCGGGGGTGGGGGGAGAAAAACCTCTTAAAGTTTCTCAGGTGAAGCTCGGCTTTCCTTTGGTCATTACTCAAATGAAGAACCGCGTCAATTAACTCCAAATTGGAAATGCCTGCCCGAGAAGAATAATGATAATTCCCTGCCGTTCTCTAAGAGGTAGTTGCAGGATAGCAATTAGCGCGTGTGGTCCCTAGTGACAGGATTGCTGCCCTGCCCGGGGTTCGGCTCTCCCTGCCCCGCTGGCTTCGCTCTGAGCGCGGGCAGCGACGCCGGGCACGGCTGTCCTGCCCAAACCTTCCCCCTCTTCCCTTGCTCCCTGCCCGCAGCCGCACGGGGTTTACACCTGCCACGGCCAGCACAGTATGACCACACCATGAAAACAGATTTAATTACCCTCATCCCTCGATAAGAGGGCAGGGGCCTCATAGCAACAGGTAAGGCGGGCACCTGCAGCTCTTCAAGGTTGTTTAACTGATAACAGACGAAGCAGGACGCTTGGTAGAGGGTCGCTTTCGGTAAGACGGGGTGTGAGGGAAGCGGGCCATCAGAAAAGGGTCGCATAGCGATACTTTGGCAAAAGTTTAACGCTGCTGCGAAGGGAGCGGGAGCTCCGCAGCGAAACGGGAGCGCTGCTTCGCCTCTCTTTCTTGCTCGCTTCTTTCAAGCTGCCCCGAAAAGCCCGTCAAGCCATCCCGCGGAGCGGCCCCGGCTCCGGGAGCGCGGCTGTGGGGTCGACACGTGTTGCTTTCGTGTGGAACGGGTCGCCTCCGGGGGATGCTGCCGAGGATGCTCGGTGCGGGCCCTCGCTGGCACGGGGCTGTGCGGCCAGGAAGGCACGGCCGTATGCGGGGGTAGCGGGGCAGCCTCCCCCCGCCCATCTCATCGCTGAGGGCACGGCAGGAGCGGGCGCTGCGCGGTTGGGCACAAGGAGACCCCAGCAAGCCCTGGCAGGGTCTGTGTGGGGGCTCAGAGCCCGGGTGGGGCGCCCACGGCCACCCCGGGCGTCCCCACTCAGCAGCCGCCGGGGCTCCGTGGAGGGCGGGCAGGGCTGACCCCGGGGGGGCCGGAGGGGAGGGTCTCCGGCCTGACCCGAAAGGGGGGAACTCCCCCTTCTCCCTCCCTTTCCTACTCTCCCTGGCTCTTTGTTCTTTGCCCCTTTGTTCTTCTCGAAGTTTCCAGGGGGCTTGCGGGTGCGGAGCAAAGTTGCCGAAAGCCGAGGAATTACAATAATGCCTGAGCAAGGAAAGAGGGTGGGGGTCCCTTCCCAGGGCTAAGAGCTATCCCCAAATCCTGCCGCGTTGTCTGCTCGCGCAAGGGGCCGGTGTGGGGTGCTGGAGCCGGGCCGTGCTCGCAGTGCTTCTGAGGCAGAGGAGGCTCCTGCGGCCACAGCACCAGGGGACCGGGCACCCCTTTCGCCATTTAAACGCGTCCTGGGGAACAAGCATCCTTTCTGCCCTTTCCGGTGGGAAAGGGAAGAAAACAATAATTAGTGAACATGTCACGAGATGAGGCGGTAGGTGACAGAGATGAAGGTTTTCTGAATGCTAGATTTGAGGGCATACGTACTGGTTTGGGATGCACAGTCTCAGAATGGCTTTGTCTCCATTACTTTCTTTTTGCTGCTTTTTGCGTTTGCTTGATAGGGCTGTGGTAAAGTCAGGAGTTAAAAAAGTTGGGGCTTAATTTCAAAGTAGATAGACTGTCTTCTTCGAGCAGCATCGCATCTTAAAAGACAGGTTTAGTGTGCTAATGGGAGATTGCAGCGTGGTTACAATGTGGAATTATCCCCTCTTTACTAATCATTATTAAATTTTAGAGAACTACAAGCTTATTTTGCCTTGCACTAAGAAATCCCAAATAACTTCACAAATATCTGTTATCACAAGATTCTTACCTCTCTTCCTGAGACATGAGAGTAGGAAAACACTTCATTTGGGGGAGTTCGGTATTAGGAAATCTGACGTGAGAACAGAAGTTTTGATATGGTGCATTGGAGCAGGTCACAGCAGGTTACAGGCAGAGCCAGGTCAGAGTTCTGAACTCCAGCACGCTTGTCTAACAGTGCTGCTATTCTCCCACCTTTATAACTGAGGGTATCATGGATGATTGTAGTACTTCAGCATTTGCTGAAAAGCTGCATGAATCTAATTCTTGTAATCATGAGAATGTCCAAATATTTGCTGTTTTTATATAGAGACACTATAAAATTATCTAAGAAAAATATTATATTTGCAGTAGTTTCATATTACATAAAAATGTCACAAATGTTTATTGTGATGTGCTAAGTTTCCAGAATTTAACTTTTTTTTTCTGGTATTCAACGACGTTGAGAAATGAGGTGAGGTCTGATTGGGGTTGAGTAAACAAGTGTTCTAGACCGGGATTTTTTAAATGTGAATACACTTACAGGGATCCTTCTGGCAGAGGTTAAACCTATTTTCAATGAAAAGGGGTTTGATTTGAGGTGATGTGCGGCCTGTTCTGGCTTTGTTTTTTCTGATGTTTAGGGCATGCAATCCCAGTGAGAAATAGGGGAACCTGCAACTGTAAAACAGTAAAAAAGCTTTTGCTATTTCAAGGTGGCAACTCAAGCACAGAAGATGTCTGTGAAAACTCTGACCTTTATTATTTAGAACCGTGATTCAGACTTGAATGTAATAATAGGTCAGTAGCAAATTAGAGAAAGATACAGACATTGCATCAGATACTGTGGTGATAGCTCGATTTTCTAGCTGCGTCTCCACACGAGTCTACTGGCTTATTGTTTAAATCCAGAGGCCAGCAGCACTGCTTACTGTTCTGTTTATATTCTAGTGCTCATAATGTGGTGTTGCAATATCCAGGTAAAAATGTTCAATGCCATTTAGAACAAGGAATCTGCCTTAAGCAATGCTGTAATCAGTAACAGCCAACTGAGAGCAACAGCTTTTGGAAATGCCTTACTGCCACACGTTAACTCAAGTACAGCTGTAATTGTGCTCAAAACTAAATAAAAGCAGACGGACGAGAAGGAGAATAAAAGTGTAATTGGAAAAATGGATTTTAGAGAATGCTCTGTGTGATCAACTAAGGCTGTTTCTGTCTTAGTAATGATGACAATTAGAGGAACAAGTGATGTGGGTGCTTGTTCAAATCGAGAGTTTCTGCAGCATGAGAAAAATTATTTTCTAATTCAAAAGCATTCACTAAAGAAAGGCTGGTTGCATTTTTTTAATGTTAGTGTTTTCTTTTTACCTGTGCTTTTTGCTGATGTAGGTAGATTTCCTTTCAGCAGATGAGAAATGTATATAGACATTTTAAAAAATCGAAATAAAACAGACAACCCCCTACAATTTTCTTCGGAAATTCTGCCATCGAATACAAGTTACTAAATATTGCACAGGATTTTGAAAGACAAACTTAAACACATAGTTTGGGATTTTGTCATCTTGGTTCTTGGAGCAGGGGACAAAACTTCTGTTTTGTAGCAGTTTGTTAAACTACCGAGTGTTAAGGAGATGTCAGACAAGACCTTTTGCTTCTGCATTTTTATCACCTTTGTCTGTCAATAAATAGTTGCAGAAAATGAGGGGAAATCCCCATTGTTTTGGGTTTTACTTTCCTTGCATTTGTTAATATATCTAGAGCAATTCCAAACAGCATCAGTGCAGAGAAATATGGTGTAAAATCAGAATAAGGAGATTAAAAATGAGCACTCTCTGCTTTGTAATAGATACTATGTAATAGGCATAGGTGTGAATGAATACTGATTCATTTATACAGTTCTTAAATGGAAAAGCCTCAAGTTTACAACAAATGTAAACAGCATGTCGTGCTGCATTTAGCAGATGTTGGCTTGCTAACTTCAGGGAAATGCAGAGAATAGTCCCCTTGACATCCCTGCAGAGAATTACATGTTGCTAGAGAGGAAAGAACACATAACTATAAGAATTTTGTTGAGAATATAGCATTTGCATCTTTAATACTGTATTTATTTTCTTTAATTCACTTATCTCAGCCTTAACAAATTTTTTTTTTCCTTTAAATGCCCGTGTTTAATTCTGTCACATATTTAAATCACAACCTAACAAAATTAAAAGAGCCTACAGGATAATCCAGATCTCAGGCTTTCAAATGTTACAAGTGCCTTATGTGCTTACTATATGTGTAAAATTACCACTAACCATAGTAAATAGTAGTTCACTCTGGCTAAGATTCAGTTGCTGAATAAATAGCGTTTAGATTTTTTCTTTTTTCTTACTGCTATGCCATGTATGGAGAGACTTGGAGCTCATTTCATCATATGGGAAAGGAGTACAATTAGGATGTTGACTGAACATTTGCAGAAAATACTGGAGATAATGGCATACTTCCATCAAAGTATTTCAACTGTTTCAAAATTTGTCATTATTAATTAATAGAGTAGTAATAATAAATTCACAAACTACTTCCCTATGTTTATATTCTCTCACTAAAGACTTCTTATTCAAAGCACAAACCCAAATATTTCTCCCTATTTTCATAGTGACTTGTGACCCTGAAGTACACCACTGGCAAAATACAGGCAATCCCTTCCCTCAAAATATTTGCAAGAATTGCATGTTATTGCCCATGTGTGGGATTCTGAAAATACATCTGTAATGTGTAAGTGGCTCTGGCTCTAAACACAGAGGGAGAAAAGATCATAAATCAATATCAGTTCATTCTAAGTAACTGATTAAGATAAGGCTCTAGTCTGTTTTCATTGCAGTTAACACTGAAACTCGTTTGACTTTGAATAGCTTCCTCTTACTGGTTGGGTTGTGGAAATGTTCAGAAATCCCAGCCAGCATTTTGGTTTTCTTGTGCAGAAATACACAGAACTGACATCACCTTTGCTGAAAGCTTTAATTTCTTCAAACGTTTCTGTTTAATACTATTATATTTTTCATCGTGCAGTAGGAAGTTTGCCCTCCTTCCTCTCCCCTGAAATACTTGTGTCCATGAGTGGCATCTTCGGTGTTTTGTGTTTAACTATTTCAAACCTTCATTCAAATACAGAATTAATGATTTCTTTTTCATTTGTATCAAATACAAATTCTTACATTGATGCCAGTCTTGGGGAGCTGCCAATGAACCGTGGCTGCTAAGTTTAACATCCATTCATGACGGCTGTTAAAATGGGTGAGGAACTTGCACATTTTCTTCCAGTTAGGAAAACTTTCAAGTAGAACTGAGCTATGTAATTCTGTGCAGATGCTTATCACTCAATGCTTTCTGAACAAATTAAATCATTATTTAATATCTTTTTACCTTATTTTCATATTTTTGTATTCACATAAGAAGAGCAAGACATCTGAAATAGGCTTGCAATTTATAATTTAAAAGTTCTTTAAAAGAGGAATTTAAAAAGCACAGATCTCTGAACTATAAATAAGAAAAAATTATTTTCTCTTTCTAACTTGAATTTTCTCTGAATAATTTTCTTCTCCCTCCATATTCATCTTGTCCACTTGAAAAATGTTGGAAGTAGTATGCATTTTAGTAGGATGCAGGGTAGTGACTCCTCCATGTTCAAAAGACACTTGGAGTTCTTAATAATATATCTTTGTAGTAAGTGTTAAATACTTTTAGGTTAATTGACTCTTTTACATATGTCAAAAAAATACTGTAATCCAGTGGTGGTTCCCAGTGACTACTGGATATCAAAAGGTTTTGCAGCTGCACACATACATGAACTGCTGCTGACACCAGGTACTGCTGGGGTGGGTGGTGTATTCAGGTGCAAAAAAAGAAAGGAGAATTTATGCTCCTAAATTCGGTGATAACAACTTCTCTTAAATACTGAGTAGAGAAAATAGTCCTTTTTGTTTTTCTTTTTCCAATCTGTAATAACATCTTGCAGTGGAGTAAGTGTGATAGATAAATATAGATATCTATGACAGATACAGATGTGTGTGTGTATATATATATATCATTACTGCCAAGGAAAAATTTACTCAAGGGGACAAACTTGCTTTAAAGGAAGTGCTGCATAAAAGAGGAACTTTATGCATCCAACATCTTCTGTCTTGGTAGAAGAAAGAAAATGCAGTCATGCGTAAGGAAGGTTAGATGCTACATTTTTAGTAATTATGTAAGAGAGGATCACCAGTAGGTAGACCCATGTAAGTGAGAGTGACTATAATGACTGGATTATATCTCAGTTCCTTTACTGATTACCTGGCAAATAAATTTTCATCAATATTTCAAAATAAAAATTCTTCAAGAGGGAAAACATACAATAAATTTGACCGTAGAATGCTGGGATATGAAGTTTTTTTAATTGTTTGTTAGGTAGCAAGCAGCATTCATAGGAAAATATTCAAAGTAGGGGAGAACAATAGCAGAGGGACTGTGATGCAACTGGCATAGATCTTTCCTGAATTAACAGAAAATGCAGAACAAATCATTTGTTATTGCAGTGCCAGGATCTTTCAAATCACATTGAAGTTAATATTATCTCTGAGGCTGGTATCACATTCATTGAAATCACTGAGATTCATGTTCCACAGTCTGGGACTTCTGCAATCTTTACTAATTTTTGAGTGGCTTGATATTAATAGTTTTAAATAATTGGGTACAAAAGATGGGGTAAATCTGTGATTGATTGTAACACTTGCCATTTAACAGGTGAACTTGTCTGTTCATACAAGGGGCACCAAATACATAATCCCAACTTTCACACAAAGGAACTGAGGCACAGAGAGAGAAATGACTCTCAGAAGCCCAAGTTCCCAACGATAAGTTGGTGATCATTTTAGGAATACAGAGCAAGGTTGCATGTACTTTCTACACACACACTGTAGCCTCATAAACTGCGTCCATTTCACGGTGCCTTCACAAGCTCCTAAAACCTTGTTTCAATGATTTCCTCTAGAGCTTTGTGACACACTTTCATTTATTGGCAACCCTTCACTCATCAAATGTCTTTAAAGCTTGTAGCTTGTGGTCACCTGTATGAGGATTGGAAGACCTGTTAATCTTTCCAGTATACAAAGAACTTCTTGACTGTTGCATCTTCTCCTGCATTTCTAGATGCAAGAGCAGAATTACGTGAAATCAGATGGAATTACTCTTGCATAGCAGTTCTTGGACTGAGGGCAGGGGTACGAAAACTAGCATCCCATTTTGTAAATACAGCAGCAAAAATCTGAGGCAGAAAACCTGAGTTGTAGTGGAAAACAGTGAAGGGCCATTTCTATTGGATTTGTACCTCAAGAATTGTCCTGAGAATTGGCAACTACTGGTGGAATAGAAGAAACTGTTTCTGGATCTTGACTCTGAGTGGTCTTTGTAACTAAGAAATGTGATACCCCATCTGCGCAGGTAGAAATGTGAAGCAACAGCCTCATAACAACTGAACATTACTACACCAATCTCTCAAAAATCATTACTCATACAGAAGAGTTAAAAAGAAAAAAGAAATTGGTTCATGCAAAACCATGTCTCCTACCATGTATCTGGCTGTAGTAAGTAAGGTTAGGAATATGTTTTTACATTAACAGCCATTAAAATGATTGACTGTTGATCATGGCCATACTTTTCCTTTTTCCGTAGTCTTAACTGAGCACCCATGTCCTAAGGATTCAGAGCAGGGGCACAGAGACTTAGCTGTGTGTGCAAGCCTGATAAGCATAACGTAAGTTCTTGGGAAGGCTCCATAAGGACTTGGAAGGGGCGTTTGTGAGCTATTGCTTCTACTTCTCAGCAGAAAACTAGTGGCAAAACATTATGGTGGAGTTTCTAAACTAGTGAAATTGTTCTAGAGCAATGAATTGTACCATATTGTCCAGTAGTACAGTGCAAAAATTTGCTCTAAGTAAAATCATCCTTGGTGAAATAAGCAAGTACAAGGAAATAATGGACACTGTTCAACTCTGGGTACTGTATATAAAAAACAGTGTTAGGAGAAAATGGTTTGGTATCAGCAAGTAATGAGAGTCTCCCTAATGTTTCTTTTAATTCTCCTGTAACTGAAATGACAACTGGCTGCAATGTGAGAGAACTTGAGGAACATGTTCAAGGATGATGTTTTATGCACACCTTGTAGCAGGCTGGTAGACAAAATAACATGTCAATACCAGGCTGAAAATTTTCTGCCAAATAAGAAGCGTGTTTGGCCATCTCACGGGAAAGGGTAAACGGGGACACAGGTCTTTGCAAGGGAAATAGTTCCCCAATGTTACTTTCTCCGTGCCCTCCCCTGCAGAATCCCATTCAGAGGACGAGCTCCAGCTTGGCAGCCTGGCTTGTAAGTCCTGCCACACCTGGCTGGATACCAGGTCCTTCCTCCCCTACCTGCTTTTTGCTATGCAAAAAGGCAGTGCCAGGTGGCTATGGCTGTCCTCTTTTCTCCTTTTGGCTGGAGATGCCATCTGACCAGAGGGGTAACATGGGGAAGGCTAATCCCTTCCATAACCTGTTTGGGGTTATAATTGCATAGCCCAAAATTGAAAAGACAGTCCTTTGTAGTGGGTCTCATGCTTTTTTGTGAAAATGCTTTACACTCTGCAATCCAATTACAGAGCATATTAAATGACTGGAATTATTTTGAAGTGTCTTTTATTTTCTACTTTGCTATCTACAAGTAGATACATACAGATTTTGGGACTATCCTTTATATTCCTTTCTGAATCTTCAAAGACAAAATCAAGACCAAAATTATTCCTTCTTTATTAAAGGCATTAAAAAACACCACGCTGACCACAACCTCAAAAGGTATTGGATCATGTATTTTTATAGAAATTGATAAATTGGTACATATTGTCTTAGATATGACAAAGTTCCTAAAGCTTTTTAAACTTGATGTTTGTTAGCTATTAACAAACCACGATTCAGTAATGCAGTGGAAATAGCAGAGGTGAAAAGGAAATAACTTGCCTCCTTGGCAGAATTATCATTACCCTGTGTGTAGGAAAAGCCTTCATAGATGGCTGCCCTTGCTGCAATCACTGGTGTACTTTTTTTCCCAGGATATCCCATTGTTTGCCACTCTCCTTCCGCAATCATTTTTGTAGTGCTTTTGGATGCAGGAACTTTTTCCAGTTAAATGCTTTGTGCAGCACCTAACAAATTTACCACTCCATCCCAGATAATTCTACTATGCTGTAAATAACTAACGAGAACACGTCTCTGGTAGTCTGCAGTTAAATCTGGCGCAGGTACCCTTTTTTTGTAGCCATTGCTCTGCACTGAAACTTGGTTGGGTCTGACAGCAGCAGGTCTCTCGCTCTCCCTTTTGAGAGAGGGCAAGAGAGGAGGACCTACTATTTTGGGAGTTATTTCTGCCAAAAGCTGAGACCTGTAGTCCTGCTCACATCAGAAGCAGAGAACATGCAGCTCTTGGCAGCAGCAAGTCCCAGCCCCGGTAATTTCTGCACTGCCCAGAAATTAACTTCAAGAGTCTCAAAATTGTCATTAATATTTAATTGTTTCCCTTCACGTTTACACATCCGCCCATGGAAAAACAGCCATTGTGTAACTTCTTTCCCTGGAGGATGGGAAGGCTGCAGCCCTAATGGTGGCTGAAAAGACAGAGGCAAGAAAATAACCTTACCTTGCCCCCCTAAAGTTAAGCAGTAATCCACATGGCACCAAGACTGAAATACCTAATAATCTAGATGTAG
The DNA here is from genome assembly GCA_013397195.1 of Hylia prasina. Classification (NCBI taxonomy): domain Eukaryota; kingdom Metazoa; phylum Chordata; class Aves; order Passeriformes; family Sylviidae; genus Hylia; species Hylia prasina. The sequence goes on from VYXD01012715.1 coordinate 203,745, forward strand.
AACTTCATTGCTGAAGATTTCACATTGGTTCTGCTTCTGTCTTGGTTATATAAATAGCTACAACTTTATTTTTTATTTTCTTGCTTCCCACCCCCACCCCCCCCGTATAATATGACCAAAATGCCATGGAAAAATGCAACTTCTCAATTTTTTAAATTCAAAATTGAAGATTGGATTCTCTGCTAGTATAAACTGGTATGACTCTGTTGGGCTTTCACTGGCTGTATATCGTGTTTCTAGTTTGTGGCTCTCACCAGGTAATTACCAAATAAGACATCACCACACCATACCATTCTTCTAGAGTAATGGGTTCTAACTGAGGTTAGACAGTTAAATATAAGTAAATGCCTTGGCCTGCAGAATAAGATTTTTCACTTTTCTCAGAGTTTTCCATCATGAACAACTGGATTAAAACTGGTGTTCTCTCCTTCCCATCAGCCTCTTGACCATCTGGGGCCTGCTGGTGTAAGAGGAAAAATGAGTTCAGTATCACATTTCACCTAGGGGTCTAGAAATGAGCATCTTTAATGCACACCAAATGAGCTAAATTACAGGGGAGTGTTTCCAGCAGGCATTCCAGGGCTGTGAACACAGCCTGGGAACCCATGGGCCAGCAAGCTTTGTCACCCTGGCTGATGCTTAGAGAGGCCTCCCTACATGCTTCTGTACACCATTTTCTACCAGTATCTATCCCATCTTTGCAAGCACAGCTTTTTGTGTGTGCCTGGGGATGTACTGACGCATTCTGAAAAGTCAGAGGACTCACTAAACTTTTAAAGCTGGATAATGTCAATGTACTTCAAGCAGGGTCTAGATGGAGTTGAAGTCCTTCTTTGCAAAATTATTTAAGACCCAATATTGACCTATCCATCTTTTAACTTAACATGCCAGGTGAAGTTGTGCAACCTCAGGGAAGATAATTAATACAAACAGTGTTGGGGTTCCGTAGTGGAGTGTCTTGGATGCTTTCCTCTTCACTGCAATAGTATCAGCTATCAGCAGGGAACACAGGAAGCTCCTCTGCTATTATATAAAACACAGTACCTGGAGAATTCAAATTCAGGGATGAAGGGTTTTGTGTTTGCTCTTCTTCCAGTCTATAAACTATTCCATGCATAGTCTGCTTCCACTTTCCCTCTGAAGCTCTACCATCAGCATTTAAGGTTATTCAGGCAAGAGAGGGGAAGCAGCAGAGAGCATGACTATAGCCTCCTGTGAAAACATTGAATTATGTGGGGTAATTCTGGATTTCTGGCTTCCAGGACTCCTTTAGCATTTACACATTAAGAATAAAATACATTCATGGGCTTTTGAGAATTCCTGAGATATGATCTTAATCATAGAGCCTATCTGCCATTAAGCATAATACCTTCTTGATAGCCACCTCTTGCAACCTTTGGCATTGAGGTCTGTTTGGAAAGGCAAGATGCATTCTGGAAATGTTGTAGTGAGTACCTGCACCCCCAGCAATGAGGCCCATCAAGTAGTGTTTTGCACCTGTACTTTCCCCAGTGTGCTGCCTGTCCCTTGCACACACAGCACGGCTGCTGAAGTGCAGACTGTTAATTGCTTGTTGCTTTAATATTTGTGCAGTGCGTCAAAGGGGAAAGGGCTCAAATTCTGTTTGCATTTTAAATAACTGTCTTGGCAGTTGCACAGTCCACAGTGTTTATGTTTTTATGGAATGCACCATTTGTGACTGTTGTTTTAAGAAGGGTAGATATTAAGCATGGCCAAGCAGGTTCTACAGTGGGTCTGGCCCACACTGGCTGTCAAGGGCATTTGGAGAGGTGCCACTTAGTACTGCACAGTTTGCCTGCCATGGATTGGCATATTATGACTTGGTGATGGCAGTTTGGCAACTTTTATCTCTATCAAGCAAGAACAAGCCAAATTCTGATCCCTTTACTTAGAGCTAGCTCAGATTCCTCTGAGCTAGAGCTGAGCTAGACTCAACTCTTGTAAGAAGCCCGATGGTAGAAACTAAGAGGTGAGCTTATTCTGAGCAGACCTGGATCTCACATTAGTTGAGGGCCCCAACCCGAATCCTGACCTCTGATAAATTAGCTTTTTAATGTTTTATTACTGCTAGGGCACAAGCCAAATGTCTACACAGATATTTATGTTTCAACAGACAAATGCAAGCTCATTTTTTTCTTCTAAGTATGTTATGTTTTACAGACATGAGTAACTCATGTGGGATCTTTCCCACAGAGTAAAACCAATGTAAATTCACATGACTCAGGGATTTGTTTCAATGCTCATGTATAATCTCTCATTAGAAATGATTATGCTTGAAGATCAAAAGAAAGTACACTCACTTGTATTAATGTTTAATGCATAATTCACATTGTTAGAACAAAAAACAAAACAGTCAGTGGTTGTTACGACAAATATCAAACATTGGCACTACTAACCAACTCCCACAGAGGATCCTTCATTGCCTGGCATTGGCTGTGCGCTGAGATTTGCTCTTGCGTGTGCAGTGCCAATCTTTTTGGGGATTTAAAGATACCTTCCTCTGGATAAGTAATGCCCCTGTAATGACAGGAGTGGGGGAGAGCCAGGATACCCCAGCACTGCAGGTGGATCCAGTGCTCAGAGACCTCTCAGTGGAAGTAAAGCATACAATAATCCAATCCATTATTTTTATTCAAGCAGGATTTCAGATCAGGGATGCTCCTATAAAACCCTCATTGCCTTCAATCTGAGTTTAATACCAGGCTTAGTATTTGAGCCTCAATATCAACACCCATGGTCAAAGTCCTTCAGCATCACAGAATTTAAGTACTTGATTTCTTGTTTATGTTTCTCCATGTTTACCTTCTTCAGTCAATGCTTATTTCGTTTCCAGAATTATTCTTACTTAAATAAGCAGATTAGGCATGAGGCAGTTGTAGGTGAAATCCATTCCCTATATCCTTAACCAAGACAAGCAAAGGAGGGCAAAGCCATGCTTGTAATCACAAAATGAGAATCTTGGGGCCATCATTGCCTGTTACACAGAGTAGCTGGGACTACCTCATTTTTTAAGGGAAGAGGCCTGGTTACCTTCTGTAATGTGTGATACATTGCAGTTTTTGATGCAAAGTAGAAGTTGGATTTTTTTAATCTTCATAGCTTTTAATGGCTTTTCCCATGTCAATGTTTAAAGAGTCAGCAATTTGTATAATTTGGCATTTATATTTATATTTGGCTTCTTTCAAAAAATGGCTGGTTTACTACCTGAGCTTACATAATTTCTACCTCATCTAGTTTTTGTTTGGTTCCAGCCCCCCCACAAAAGCAAACCAACAAACAGTCTTAAGTTTAAAGTTTAGGAGGCTTCATTCACGTTAGAGAGTCACCTCTCTTCCATGGATGTCTGTGGCATGGAATGACACTGAATGACATTTAACAAACTTCGTGCTTGGCACAAGGTGACAAAACATCTTGTATGTTCTCAATATCAGTTCAGTCACTTTCCTGTATGCCAGTGATACAATACACCTGATTCACAGCAGAGGCACAGAGGCTTGCCTGGGTTTCATGTAGGCTCTCCCTGATTCAGACCTCCATAAGCAAACTATAAATAAACTCTCTATTCTTAAGGTGCCTCCTGAAGGGCCTGTTGTCCTGCAAACACTTCTGTGTGAGTCTGTGAGGTTTCTCATTCAGGAACTAATATTGCTGAATCAGACTGGGTGCTATTGCTATGAATGGAATGCAGTCAAGTGGATCATGGATGTCTCAGAGGGCAGAGCAAAGCTTTGGGGTTTGTTTTCCTTTTGTTTCGAACAACCTGCTCAAAATATTTTATTACTGAGAAGTCCATACTTCTTCCAGTAAAGAACCTTTTCTCCTCTTTAGGGTAGTTGAGAAGGTATTTAGAGTATAAATTGTTTACTGGTTAAATTGTTTACTTTTAATGGAATGCACATGGCATTGCTATCTTGAAACTGATCATAAATACATTTCTGTTGTGGGGTTTTTGCTGAGGAAGAAAATCCTGTAATGAATTAAATATGCTTCATGAGGAAAGAAGTAGGTCAAATGTTGGGCTAAATTAACCTCATGTTGCACAAAATGACTAAATTCTGTTGTTTTCACCTGTGGGACTCTGGACTCATCTACGCACCAAATTATTTCAAGACACATATTAGGTACACTGCAGTAATTATGTTCTACTAAACCCATGTGTAGACAACTCTTACACTCTTATAGTGTAAGAATTCAATTTCTTGAATTACCTTAATCCACTTTGAAAGTGGATTAAATGAAACCAGGAAACAACTTGGTCATTCCAGAATGAGTCAACTATTTGAACACAGTTTTGCTTTACATTCACATCTGACCTTATTCCAGCATAATTTTCCTGGGCTGAGAGGTTCTTAGGATGTATCTACATAGCAAATTAATGTGTGATTACAGACACACCAACCCTTCCTTTACTCTCAGTGGCATGAGTAACAGCAGTAATGAAAGATGGTAGCACAGACTCCAGTACAGCCCATTAACTGGAGCATATCTACGCAGCTGGTTGTGAACAGCCTCTCCTGTTCACAAAATCCACCTCATCACACCCTCACTTCAGACACAACTCATGTCCCTTAAACTGACACGGGCTGGGAATGCCTCTCTGCATCTCAGGTGTGCAGGCACACCAAAAACTGCATGTGTGACATGATAGCACAGCAGAGCTAAATGGGAATCAGGTGAATTTAACTTCAGTGGTTAATCATGCTGGAGAAGAAGCACGCCTTGCACATTCTTAATATACACACCTCTGAAAACCAAATAAAGTGTCAGCTGTGTGACTGTAGAAGCCAAATTAAATGTGCTGTAGACAAGAACAGCTCAGATGATTTCACTAGGGCTGGATTTGGCTCCATAGCTGAGATCTTGCTTATTTGGCTGATACTTGTTACCTATCTGCTCATTTATTTTAATGAAATTAATGCATTTTAATGTTCCTTTGAGTGCATTCTAAAAATAGCAATTTGATTAACTCATTCGCTTTTAAAAGTGTAACAATCACAATGAAAAATGTTTATAAGCTGAGGTGTGGTGTAAGTAGCATCTTGGGTAGCTATGCCATACCCTTCATCCTTTCAAACAAATTCCTCACATCAATCAAAAGAGCCTCACTTAAAAATGAATGGCGAAATAGACAACAATCAAGGTGTACATACTGCTTTTCAAGTCTACCGAAAATATGTATTAGTAATGTATTGAATCATTACACAATACAGAGTACCTTACTGTACTCTGCTGAGACAGTAGAGTTAGGACAAGTAAGAATTTAGCCTAAAAGCAGTTCAAAATGATATCAGGGCAGAAGCATATAGCAAACTTGTCTTTCTAGCCAAGCCAGAAAGCATCCTGAGTAGCTTGGGTTTAAAAAAAAACAAAACAAAAACAACGGAACAACCCAGTGCTTTCAATTTAAGGCTTCTTAAAATGATGCTTGGACTGTACAATATTCCAAGAATGATTTCCTTCTTCCCCAACTCTTTTCCCAGCTGCAGTAGATGATCCCACCATTTAAAATAAGCTGCTACTGAGGGCACTGAGCCCAGCAACAGAAAAGGTGTACACTAACTTCTTCCTAACTTTATCACCTTATAAAAACTGGAATTGCAAAACCTGATTAGTAACAATATTAAGCAAAGGCAATTTTCTCTTACTGTATTTAAATTAGGAAAATGCAAGTATTAATGCTAATATTAAGGCTGAACAGAGGCAGTTGCAAAAAAATAATTTAGTTTCAGCCCTGCTACATGCATCCTTTCACGAACTCCGCTGTGCTAGTTACCTGCGCATTGGCGATGTTGTAACTTGTTATTATAATAGGCGGTGTGAAAAGCAACACAGAAGAGGGAAACTTGTCTCAGGGCTCTGCTGGGACGCTCTGCGGTCACAGAGTAAGTGGTGTGGTGCTGCAGCAGTTTGGGATGCAATGTGTGGGTAACAACTGGTTTTTAGATGAAGAGGCATTTAAACTCAGGCTGCCATTGATAGTTTAAGCGAGGCCTAGTTCTGGGAATATATTTGCGGGCGAGTGAAGTCTCACACGTGAAAATGTCCTCGGAATTTGGTGGGAGCGTTCCCGGAGATGTTTAGGATCTGACTTTGCGAAGCACACGAACCCAGGGCAGCGGATGAATGTGGCGGCTGCCGTGGCCAGGCACAGCGCTGCCAGCCTGCTCGGCGGTCACGACGGCCTCTGGGGCCGCCACAGGCCCCGGCTCGCTCTGCTTTAACGCAAACCCTCCTGCTTTCGGGAGCAGCTGCTCGGCTGCCCCAGCAGCATTGGTGGGGAGCGATGGCTCAGGCTCCCCGCACCGAGCCGCGCCACGGTCTGCGCCAGCCCCTCTCCTCGGCGGCGACGCCATTGCGCATCCCGGTGCCTCAGTGCGGCCCGGGCAGCCCGGCCCTCAGCCGCGCCGGGCACCCCGGCTCCCGGCGGGGCCGTGGGGCGCTGTGCGCCGAGGGCTCCCCCGCCTTCCCCTGCAGAGCCTTGCAGGGGCTTGGGGGGGCGCGGCGCCGGGCCTGCACGGCAGCAGCGGTGCGGCATCCTCGCTCCTCGCCCGGCCTCCTCTGGCATTCCGGGTGCTTTTTTTTTTTTGT
>VYXD01012715.1:212056-418229 GCA_013397195.1 Hylia prasina
AATTTTATTTTTTATTTTCCCTTGGTCATTAATGCCATGAAGGCATGACTGGTCTGGAGGTACATTTTGAAGTGCTGCAGGGGATGCACTCCGTGTACTGATTCTAGTTAATTTTTTTTTGTGATCCCAGAGAAGAGAGGACTGCATTTAAGAGATGACTAAATAATGGGGGAGGCAAGTAAAAATGAGTAGAATATAAAGGAGACGAAAATGAAGGTGAATGGTAGTGTGGGAAGGCAGGCACTGAGCAGCTTGGGTTTCTCTCCTGTAATTCTCCGCCTTCCCTATACTGTACCCGTGTCCCACTGCACCCCCACCCCCTGGAATCCTGTCTTTTCATACTATTAAGGGTATTCTAACAGTAAACATAACACAACAGAAGAACAGATGACACCCCCCCCCCCTTCAGCTATCACTGTCTGTGACTGGGAGGGAAATCCAAGTGCCCTTTGTATAAACCCACCAAAGTTTTAGGCATTTATTAGCTATCCTGTTCAAAATACAACATATAAAACTTGCTTGATACATTTCATTGTTACTTCCTTGTTTTATTTCAGAGGACAAAATGTTCTGCTGTAGCATGCCTACCCTCACTTTCAGAATGGGAGTAGTTTACAATATAACCTACATTAGATTATACACGGTGCGTGCATTGCATTTCCACTGAAAATAATCAAAGGCTTAGAGTGACGATCTTCCTTGTCTTGGGAGCATCAGGGTAGCTGGGGTTCAGCATGCTGGGGAGGGGGGCTCTGTGGTGTGAGGTGTTTCATGTCTGTACAGGAATCTGGCAGGTCTCCTTTCAGAGGACTTTAAAAATGTGCCGGGGGCAGGAGAAGGTAAACATGACATTCAGCATGCTCATTATCAAAATAAGGAAAACAAATCGATTGCATTAACTGTCTGTGCAGTATCACAGTTACTCCACAGTATTTTGTCAGAAATTAAAAGGTTACCACTAGAGTACTATATCCATATCTCCAGCCTGGCACCACTTATTACTGCAATGGTATTTCAATATTAGAGATCTTAGAGATATTTCGTCTTTCATTTTGAATCCTGAATTTGAATCAGCATTAGGATGTCAGGGCTGTGAGATAAGGTATAACAAACTAAGTAGACAGCTGAAGGGCTCCTGGTGAAGGTGTTGCTGAGAAGGATATCTTGGGCCCTTTGCAGTAACCTTGTTTACAGGAACATTTCAGTTGCAACTTGAATTTCAGCGAGAGGCTGCCTGGACTAATGGCTGCGTGTCTGAAACCTATCATGAGTGTCTTTTGCACTCTAAACCTTCTCTCTGCCTTCCTTGCATAATTGTAAAAACTTTTCTGGAAGGTTAGGATGATTTTCTGATATGAAAATTAAGATGTTTTCCTAAGAGGAACACTGCTCTTTGAACTCGTGTACATTAGCAACAAAGTATTCATGAGGTTTGATTTTTTTTTTGGTTCTCTGATGTGTCAGGATCAGTAGTTGCACCAGTCTTTTTAACTTCATGAATATGGCTTTGATTTATTATATTTTAGCCTCGGTGGTTTCAAATGTATTTTGCAGCGCATGAAGTCAGTTCAAGTCAGAATGTGAAAAAAGAGGCATATAGTAACAAGGAACAGTTTTGTAGTGATCTGCTAATTTATTGTTTTCTTTTCCTAAAGCTGTTCCAGGAAAATCACGTGAATTTAGCGAGTGGGTGCTAAATGCCAGCAGCCACATTGATGAAGAAAAATGCTGTTGAAATTCTTTGGAATAATAAATAGGATATGTAATGGTCAACCACAAGATAAACATTTTACATGGTGTTTTTATGGCTCTAAATTGGCTGCATTGTAAACCAAGCTCACTACTCTATTAAGACATCAGAGTTTTCAATTATTTAAGATTTTCAGTCAGGCCATCTAATACAGTCTTCATCATCCACATCAGAAAATTATGCATAAGGTTGTAATTCCTTGTTGTTGCTATGTGAGGGCTTTGCTGTGGATGTGGGTTTAATTTTGACTTATCAGGACAAATATTACAAAACACACACAGAGGAAAAAAATCATATGGAAATAGCCCCAATCCTACAAAATGTGGATAGTTGTGGCACTGAAATGTACCTAATACAATTTGAGATCCACTCACTAAGAAACCTTGACAATATCTGCCTTGCAGGTACCGTGCATTTGGAAATTCTATATCTCCATTTAAATGCAGATCTTCAGTTTTCTCCAGGGGGCAGATGGTGAACCTTTCAATTGAGCCACCGGTACTAGAAAAACTAACTGAAGATTTACCCATGAACAAGAGGCCCTTTCAAGTCTGCTTTTTTGAAATAATGATTATAAAATTTCTTAATATTGCAAGTTTATACTGATTTTGAATGCCTTTTCAGAAGTCACAGAGAAGGAATAGTGCCTTTTACTCAAGGTAGGCCAATGTCTGCACGCTTGTTTAGCAATCGTAACAGAAATAACTGCCACAAATATCTTCTTTGTTTTTACATGGGTATTGTGTTTGCATTTGAGTTTTGTCAAATGGACAGAGTAGTCTTGCTTTGATTTTGACCTAGATTCCTCCCAATTATTCCAACACAGCTAGTACCTGCTTATTTCCCACTGTGAAAATAGGAGAACAACTGTTGATGATATCTAGCTGGGGCTGCATGGGCACTAAGCACGCATGTCCAGTCCTCTCTCCTCCTCCTCCTTGGCTTCCTTAGTAATGGATAAAATAGCACTGGCGGCCAAAGAGGGTGCAAGGTTGTATTTCTCCTGTGAATTTTCATTCTTTGAGGGTTTGATTCATAGAAAATGTGAGGCGGGAGAGGGGGGGAGGAAGGAGTAGAATGGGTGAATTTATTTCCATCTCTCTATCTGGCATGCAAATTTTGCACACTTACAGGGATGAACAGGGCCATAAAACAAGTCACACATCCACCTTATTCCATATTTGCTGGAAACTCAGTGTCAGCAGGTGCCAATCCTCCTTAGAGTGGCTTCTACCATCTAGTTTCTAGTCCAGTTTTCTGTGTTTGTCATCTCTTTAGTTTGCAGTGTAATCCAAGGATTGAATGAAATGCCCAGGACATGGGGAATGGCAGTTCCCTGTTTGGGATACAGGCAGCACAAACTACCTGAAGCAGGGCAGACATAGATCCTGATCTTTTCTGTATTGGGAGTGGTCCATGCACTCACTCTATGCATTCCTGGCTGCTCCTGTCTTCCCACCGGGGGCAAGGGTGCTGCCCAGGGATGCTGCCCTTGTGCCTGTGCCAGAGCCATGAGACTGTGGAAATACCATCCATATTATGCTTACCTGTGTAATGGCATATAACCCACTGTCCTCAATACCCCGGAGAAAATGTGCACTTCAGCCTCTGCACGGAGTTCAGGCAGATCTGCAAAGTCCAATCTTACATGCACCAGCCTTAATGGCAGAGCTCCCATTCAGCTTAATTGATATTCCTATAAACATTTGCAGGTTTCTGTTTCTAGTGGAGGCTACAGCTGGGTGGACTTCTTAAAAGGATGTTTTGCATATTGAGGTTGAAAGGGAAGTCTAGCCTGATACATTAACTTATCATCTGTGTCATTCTCTTGACATCATTTGGATTACTACAAGCATAAATGGCAAGGAGGTTAGGTGCAAGATCTTCACACACACATCCTTTTTTTAGCATGTTGATCAGTGGAGATGTTACTTCTCTGAAAACCTTGTTCTAAGTCAAGTCCAGGCAAGCACAAACCTGTGCATGCATGTACAAGTGAAGCAAGGCCTATCCTTTATAATACATTTTTTTCCTTTAATATCCAGGCAAGATCTCTTATTATAACTCGACCATTAGGGGAAAGAAAATGGAACTTTTCTCAAACAGCTTTTCTATTGGGGAATCTAGTGGCAGTTGCTTTGAAGCATGTGTAATTGATTATCATACATTTATTTTAAAAAGGAGACATAACAAGGAATCTAACATGATGTTTTGGAATATATCTTCTCCCCACAATGTTCTTGAGGGAAATGTAAGGTTGCAGGCATCATTTCATGCCCTGTATGTTTTTGAACATAAATCAAAGAAATTGTTGGAGAGTTATAGATGTTCATAGCAACTGTAGCTATAATAAACACATGCAGTATATATTTTCCAAGCTATTTTGTATGAGTGAAAAGCTGAAGCTGGTGTTTTGTATGAACAATTCAACTTAATCACTAAAAATTTTTTTCCTAGTTAGGGTGGTTTACCAGTGTGCCTGAAGTTGTACACCTTCGTTTAAGTTCATCTGGTTATGAAGGCTCAGTTAAAATTGGAAAAGAATTTAAATTGGATCGAGATACTTTGAATAAATTATTCCCAATGTCAAATTCATTGTGATGCCTCCATGGTCATATTTATGTCTATATTATCATCTATATTGGTTTCAATGTGTGCTGGATATTTTAGAGAGCAAATAAAAGATAAGAACAGTGTGAAAACCCAGACAATTTTAATTGTACTCATAGCACAAAATACAAGCATATTTAATACAATGGGACAGAGAATCTTGAATGATTGAGTAGTGCAGAGCTTCTAATGGGAACAGCAAGTAGCTTAGGCATACACAGTTCCCAATGATTGTATTAGTTTTGGTTTAAAGTCTTGATTGATGAAAAGGAAAAAGCAACTAATGGAGGAGTTTCAATGAGAAGAATATAGCCACTCATTTTGTGATGATGCAGAAGGTGTTCCATATGTTGATTAGGATTCATGTGCATTTAAAAGTTAAAAAGAAAATCCAGTAGTCACAATTATTGTGTATATGGACAGACTGAGGAGAGCACACACTTGGGATTTGTGCAGGAATCAGACAGGTCTAGATGAACAGTTTCAGACTTAATATTTAAGTAAAGTCCTGAGTGTCTGAATAAAATAAGTAGGATATGTTTCTTGGAGTCTCTGTGTGCTATTGGATTCTGAGATTGATAATTAAAACTGGTACTGCTTATTGAAATTTTTGAGACTAGCTGAAAGGTGGGACTTTTAAAAAAGTATCACTGTGCTTGTTCTGGACTTCTGTTTCATTGTGGTTACCTTCAATTGTTCCTCTTTAATTACAAGAGCTAGAAATCTCTTTTTTAAATGAGAAAGCATGTCTCTTATTACTTGGCTGCTGGAAACAAAATTTTAAAATTTAAAAGAAAAATTAATGTAAAAACTGAGAATTCGCTCTGGTTTAGTGTGTTTGTAGTATTAGCTATATGTGTCTTCTTGATGATATATTTGAATTTTAAGGCTGTCATGAATTAAACAAGCTTTCTAAATTGTTACAAGTGACAGGTGTCACATGGCCCATCTTGGACAGCTGTACTAGTTTAGACTTTAGAAGAGCAGGTAGTGGGGTTGGCTTCCAAGAGCCACCCTTTCCACTGGGGATACAGCTTCTGACATCACGTAAGCTCAGGGTCAGCCTCCCCTTCATTTGTTGTCTAGCTCTTGCTCCCCATCCTCTCTGAACGTATTTTTGTGGTCCTGCCTTAATAGCCAGACTACTTCACCCTGCCCTCTGAAGGTTGGAAAATAGGCTTTGAATTGTCGCTATTTTCCTTGCTGGATACAATGCAGTGAAAACAAAATTCAATGAGAAAATCAGAAAGGGGAGAAAACGGAAGTCAGGGTGCTGCAGGTTGAGGTGTAACTGGGAGGAGGAAGATTTTGCAATTCCAGTTTGTCCCATGTTGGGACCTGTGTATACTTTTACAAAAGAAGGTAGCTGAAGGAGCTGTGTCCCTGGATCTGTATTGACCCAGCTGTGGCAAGGGGGCACGGTTATGTAGGAGAGGTAAGGAGGAATGGAGTCAAACTCAGAGGGGATGTCCTCCAGCTTCAAGTGCCAGTGGGTCTATGTGGGGTAGGACAGCTGGATATGGTGGTATTACTGCTCATGCAGCATTCAGAAGTCTCAGCTTTTCTGTGCTGACAGTTGGGTATTGAGAGGCGGTTGAGGAGGAAACTTCATTCACTGAAATTCCTGCTTCCACTGGGATTTTTTTTTTTTTTTAACTTGTCTTAAATTAGTGCCTTGAGGTTCTCCTGGCAAAAAGAACTTGTTTTACTCTGTGCTCAATTTCTAACAGAAAAAAACCCCTCTTCTGCTATACTAGAGTCAAAAGGGACCAGGTGGACAAGTGCTGTGAGTTATGTGCAGTGTGGGCAGCAAGCTGGGCACTGGAGCACAGAGAGCAGGCGGTTCAAGGTCACTCATGGCCCTTCATATGACACATCTGGGAGCAGAATGCACAGCTGTGAGCTTTAGTCCTTTGCTTTTCTCCAGCATGCAATCCCTTTCTCACAGCTTGAGCAACAGAGGGACAGAAGCTGTGCTTTTGCAACATGCATTAAATGTGTTGGTGTCAGTTTAGGCATGGAATGGTGAGGTGATATGTTGGAGGTGATGCAGGCAGACAGTGAGCCCTGCCTCATAGCCAGGATTTTGAGTTGCTGCCTTGCAGGGAGAAGAGCAAGATTAAATCTGGTGATGCCACCACACACTTTCATTCTCTGGTGTGACCCAGTCCACGATCCTTCTCCCAAAAGAGAGAGACAAATTTGGTAGAAATGAATGTTGAATCGATAGGGTTACCCTTCTGTAAGTGGTGCCTACTTTTAACAAAAATGATTTTGGATGTTTCACTGATCAGTTTTTGCTTGTTCTTACTCTTTTTTATTTGAAGGGAGGTGAGGACATTAACTATGAGTGTCTCAGAAAATTGGGCTCAAGCCCTTACACTTGTTTGTGCTTGTGAATGAGTGTGTGCACACGTGTGCAATGTGTGTTAACAGGCTTGGATGTTGTGTATGCACAGGATCTCAATTATTTTGCAGTTTGAATCACAGAGCATGTTGTCTTGATGTACTGTCAGTTTTGGTTTCTGCCCTTTGGAATAAAGTTCAAAATATTAAAGAAATAACACACAATGTACTAGTAGCTAGAATAGTCATAGTGCCTGAGGGGAAAAAAGACTGGTGATTAATCTGTTTTACAGATACCCAGGAAAAAAGCCCTCAACTCCTCCTAACCAAACCCTGCAATGGTGTACTTTTTTTTTTAAAAGGGATTCTTCTAAGTTTTGTTTCTGAGGTTTTCTGGCTATCCTGGAGAGGAAAGTAGGTCCTGTTTGGGAAGCAGCATGCAAGCTCTATGGTCATGCTCTGAGTGCCAGGGGAATGTGTGGTCCCAGTTGCTCTTTGGAGAATCACCCTGGGCTAAATGGTGAAACAACTACATCTGAATTAATTATTGATAATTCTTTAACATCAAATGTGAGGATGTGTTTGGACTATTGCTTCCCAGTTAAGAGTTGAAATGGTTCTAGCAGATGTATTCTTTTAAAATGTTGCTTTTCTGATCTTACTAGTTTGCTTGAACAGCAGTAAGAGCTGCAGAAGCTCGTGCAGGTTCTGCCCATCTTTGGTTTGGTTCTGGAGGGCCAAGGCAGGAGCTAAGGGGGCACTAATAGATATTTGGAGCTACACTGAAACTTTGGTCAGAATACCAAACTTTGGAGAATTTGGGATGTTGTGCTCCATGATTTTAGTCCAACAGGGACCAGACTGGATCTGACCCTAGATAAAATACTAAATGAAAAGAACGAGTCACCTCCCATTCCCAAAATCTTCTGATTTGTACTCTGTATCAGAAAAAAAAGCACTGAGCAGTGCGTGACTGATGCAGGGCAGGCTCAGGATTAATTTAGGATAAACAGAATGCCTGTTGTACTTAATTTAGACATTCTAAGGCAGAAAAATGCTTTTGAGTGCAGTTAACAGCTTCTCATCTGCAAATGCCACAATCAAAGACAAAACAAAAGATACTGTGGCAAATTCTGCAGTTCACAGTCCTGACACAGTCAGAACCTCCTGTTACAGTGAGGGAGACTTCTGCTTGTATCACGGCTGCCTGGGATGCAGGATTTCAGAGTGGCATTAATAAAAATAATACAGTAAATATACAATTTCAAAAGTCCTGCAGCACATGCACAAAATGCCAGTGGTTTGAACTGGGTGAAGCTGTCAAAGGTTGCTTTGCTCTCCAGAGCCTGGCAGTAGCTCCACTGAAATGTGATGCCATTGGTTTTCAGCAAAGGTTGCTTTCTGCAGGGCTGCAAACAGAGATCAGCTGCCACTGTGTATACACAACTAGGGAGCAAATCAAGCAGCACATTTAAGCAGCCTTTTTAACCCTGAGACTTTCCAAGATTTCTTCTTCATGCAGGAAGTTTCCTTTATATTGTCAGCTGTAGCACTTTGCTCATGTAATGAGATCAGAGCTAATCACTGCTGCACAGTAGAAAGACTTCCTTAAGACATTTGTCCTTGAAACTGCACCAAACTCTTGGAAGAACCCAGAACCTGTAAGTATGTATGATATAGGCAACAATAGCACGGTGCAAAGCTGCAATCAACCATTATACAATATCCGATTAGCAGAGCAGGAGGGATTTCTTTTTTCGGATGTTATGTTACATTCATTTTCAATTTGTTCTAAGAAACAAATCAATTCGGGCTTCTGATACAGTGACTTTGCAGTAGATGAGCTAGTAGTAATATGTTTGATTTAACTATTTGTTGCTGTCATATAGCTTGTGGGACAAATATTGTAGCCGTCAAACTGTAAAGAACTTTTCTTATGTTTTTAGGCATTTTTAGAGGATTTGGGGGTCCATCTTGCAAATAAGTTTCTGTTTTGCTCTTTGATTTTGGCAACCCCACCCTACGCCAAACTATAAATAACAAGGCAAACGGAATTAGTCCGTATTGTTCTTAGGAGGCAATAAAATATATTTGTTTGCAGGCTTAATTTAGTCGTTAACAATGTTGCTCTGTTTGGGGTGTTTTTTGTCTTAATTGGATTCTACTCAAGGCTGTCTATTTTGTGTTTTACTATCTTATCTGTGTCTGTTTAAGTTACTTTGCCGGGACTGCAGTCTGGTTAAACCTGTATTTAAGCACTATTTATATTCCGAGCACATTTCTGGTGAAATAAGTGTTTGAGATTTTTATTTTTTTTAAAGCCTTGAACAGAATAGTTGTATTAGCAGTGAGCAGCAGAGGAGGCACAACATGGATAAATGTCAGACATAGACCTCATAACCCAAGTCTTCCCTGTACTAAGTCTGACCCAAACGTGTCCACTTTGGCAACTGCAACTAATAAATGCCTTGAGCTCCCTTTCAATAAATTTTTTTCATACACAGCGATACTTCTGCTTATCAGATTAATTTCTCCCAGGTTAGCCTGATTGATAGCTGGATTGTGGTTTCTTAAGAGCTTTCTCCATGAAACCCCACTGAAGAGCTGCATTCCATTTAACCAGTGAATGTAAAAACTGGTAACCATGGATTCAGCCACCACTAACTGTCGAGAGCAATGACTTGTTGTAAACAATACAAATGAGCCAGGATAGCAGAAGCAACCAGACATGAAATTATTTTAATAGAAATTACGGTAAAGGTCACGTGATACTGTATTGGCTTGAATTCAGTGTTAAAGGGAAAGTATTTCGGTTTTTCAGGTTTGATTTAAATGCACATCTTCACTGGCTTCACGTCCGTGTAAGACCTCCAGAAGGGCAAATGAAACACTTCTTTGGAAAAGCTTCTGCTTAATTGCACATTGTGACTTAAACCCTGATCCTGAAAGTGTAGGAATAGCTACAGTTTATAAATAATCAGTGGGATTATTCCATACTAAAAATCAAGTATGTTTGTAGGGGTTTTCAGATAAGTTATAAGAAAAAAATATATGCTAAGGAAATAATAACTTGTAGTGCTAAACAGTGGAAATGCAGGTTTTACTGGTGGTGTGTGGTTTGAGTGGAGATTTTTGTTTGCTTCTTTCACTAGCATGAAAAGAACTTATATTTATCCGTTTGTTTGTAAACGTTATGACTTTTAATTTCTCATCCGATGTGCCTCAAATACGTTTCCTGATTTATAGCCTCTCTTTTGGAAAACTGGTGAACCATGGTGTCAGCTATTATAATATAGCATGATGATAGGCACATGCAGATCGCATGAGCAGTCGTGTGTCTTGTCTCAGGAATTTCCATCCCTACAAAATCTTTGCTGACTCCCAGCTGTCACATGGCTGTCACTCACAAATTCTAACCATAACCAAATCCTCCTTGCCTGGGCATGCGCTCACCAAACCTCTCCATGTACCCTTAGACACAGGCACCAATGTCCCTGCTTAAGCACTTTTTCTGCATAAATGGCTCTTTCCTCCAAGCCTGCTGCATTCCACTAATGTTTTTCCCTTAATTTTTTTCCTGGGTGCTACTTCATTGATGTGCCCGTCCTTTATAAGGAGGAACCTGGAGTAGGAACAGTAGCCAGTAAGAAATGCAAGCAAAATTAACTTTGTGTGTTATTTAATATAACATTTCAAATTGGTGTGAATTTAAATTCACAACTTTCATGGCCCCCTAATCTTCTTCAAGAAAATTAACCCTTTCTGTTCCGTAGACAGAATACTGTCACCTTGCAGTGTACTTTCTTACTGTTTTGTGTATTTATATTTTGTGACATTTATATAATTTATATATATAAATTAGACTTAGATTGTGAGATTCCTAGGCTGGAACTTCAGTTATTTTTATTCTTCTAGGTTATTGATGTATTTCATACGTGTCACATACATCTATGTTGTTTTACCAGTAAATTTGATTTATATATTTTTCAACCAGAAGTATTTCAAAGAATTCTCATCAGTCTCTTACAGCTGCCCAATCTCAGCCAAGCACGGGTTACCACTAAAATGCATAAATAGATTCAGGACAAATCTTGCTTTCCCTATTCTTCTGAGCTGCTTTGCCAGCCAAGGGGTCAATTGTTTGTGTGAGTCGGGAAGTTGAGATTTAATTTATACGTAGATTAACAGCAGGCAAAAATAGACTGACTTCTATTGAAAAGACATACTTTTGAGAATTAAAGGGAAAGCATTTAAACATGTGAGGGGGAGAGGAAATGCCGAATTGCAAAATATTTTCTGTTTGACTTTGTCCATGTTAAGAGTGTATTGGCATCCTCCTGTATATCAGACCTGACAGTATATTAATATTTTACCAAAAGGGAGGAGGTGGCTGGACAGGAAAGATACCACCTTGACTCTGTGTCTTTATCCTGTAAAGAATCCAGAACTGAGAGTAAAATGCAGGTGAAGGCACAGTGAGACTCCAGACCAACATCCAAGTAAATCAGGGAAACCAGACTGGTCTCCTTACCAGAAGCTGATTACAAAGCATCAGTAATTTCCTCACCCCTTGAAAACCAGGTGGGGGCTTTATCAATCACTAACCTGCCAGAGGAAACCACATTTCAGTCTGGAGGGGATAATGCAGTGTTCAGGAAGGAAGGAGTGCACCATGACTCCATGAATTTCAGTGACATGAAAGAATGGGCAATTTTCCTCTGCTTAAATTATCTTTGGCATCTTTACCATCTGTGACATACATGTACTTAGTTTGCTCTCCTGTATCTTGCATCACATACTGATTTGGCAAGGCAAGATTTGCAGTAGTTGGTAAGTGAGCTGCCAGGACTCCTTGCCCATCTGCAGATGACAGGAAGAACTGGGAAGGAGGTCCCTTTGTTTCTCCCATGGTTTATAAAGATCAGATGCTGGTTGATGAGCAGCTGCAAGAGAATTTTCATATGATGCAGAGCTCTGGAAAGATGTATTTGAGTCCCCAAAATGGACACCTCAGTCTTTTAACCATAGAGGAATCTCAGTAATTGCAGTCACTTAAATGTTGCAGTGCGTACCTGGGATCTGGCAGAAATATTTACCATTAAAATAATTTATAATAATTAATGATATCTGTTTTGTAATAACAGTACTTTGGAATAGTAACATGAAGTTGTATTTGTAATTCTATTCTACTTTTATGCCAAGATCACTTTTATCAATAAGATAGTTTGTATAGGAAAATATCATATTTGCAGTCCTTTCAACTAAATTCAAGGGGGGTAAGTACCACAAGGCGCCTTTAAAAAATTAAAAATGGATTTGTGATATAGAGATGCAAGGTGTAGGGTATGTAGGGCAAACTGTCACCCACATCCACTTGCACTTTACTTCATGGTTGAGACAGCCAACAGCACTGCAGGTAAGTGAGAAATAAATCGGTAACTTTTGCCAGATGGATTCCTGGCTATTAGAAACTGGACTGAAACTACTTAATTCCATGGAGCATGGCAAACCAGTTGGTCACTGAATAACAGAATATTGTTCTTTGAATTTTTAAGTCTTTGTAAACATTACAGTGTTTTATAAATTTCTGCTCCTTTCTAGTTGTACCTCTTAGCTGGTGTGGGTAAGTGAGGTGTTGTTTTTGAGGACTTCTGTAGTCATTCTGTCTTTTGAACATTTCCAAATGTGCTTCTTCCCACGAGTTATTGAAGACCTATGATTTATGGGTTATAATGTTCTCCAGGTCAGCATAACTGTCAGAGGGTCTAAAGACAGAACTGTGATCTGTATCAGCTGCATTAACTTACCGTTAACTTTCTGTGACTAGAATGCATCTTTGAATATTCTGCATTATTCCTTTGTACAAAATAAGGTGTAGTTTAGTTTTAACAGAACCAGACTGTCACTGACCATCAGCTTTTGCATGCATAACTCTCTCCTTTCTGGCAAGGCTTTAGGCCCAGATCCACAAAAGGATTAGATGCTTTAAGTGGGACTTAAGTGGGATTTAGACATTGAAAGCCCAAACTGAGATCCTCAATATCCCCACTGAACTGCCACCTAACCTTAGAAGTTGCCTAACCTGTGTGAGTGCCTACGTTTTCAATATCCAGCTTTCCCAGGTGGCCAAAGATCTGCTTTGGATGTTCTCAAGCACTTCCATCCTGACAAGGTTGAGCCTCTCTGCTCCCATCTCTCCCCTCACATCCCAGTGGACTTCAGAAAGTGCAAACTCTTGTTGCAAAATGGTGGATTTCTCTGTGTGATATCTCTCACTTTCTCCAGCTGTGTCCTTGAAGGAAAGGACCCTCCATTAGGTTTCTTTCAGGAGCAGCCTGGGAACCTTGGAAAAGGTATCAAAACTAAAACAAAACTAAATCACTGCTTAAAAATGGAGGTCCTGGAGATGAAGTAGGGCTACAGATGAGTGTAGCCTTGGCCTTCTCCTGCTGGCAGCATTGGATTTTTCTTGCTTGGTGATGGCTGCTCCTGCGTTGGGTGGCACAGGAGGCACAGGAGTGACTATCAGGGCTGAGGTCACCATGGCACAGGCACAGCACTTGAAAGCTGGGTACCACAATGTGAGATTAGTGTTGCTTCCAGAGGTTTTCTTGGAGAGTCCAGGCCCTGGTGTTTCGTAACAGTAGTATTTGGAGGAAGAGCTCTTTTCTGCAAGAAGTCACTTAGGGTTTCACCTGACTGTGATACATGGTGGATATTTTGTTTTTTGAAAGCCAGACTTATTGGGGTGTTCCATGTGGACACCCAGAAATAATAACTACTTTTTTTAGGGCTTCAGTCTCAAGCATTTCTGGAACTGTGGCAGGATTGATAGCTGAATCGCTCTGCAGAGGCCAAAGCAAATGTCTTGTTAGTAGCAGAGTAAGTGGTCCTGTGCCATCACTTATTTCTCAGCTGTACTCGTGACATTTCATGTGTTCTCAGCCATGTCTGTTGTTTGTTTAAATCCTTCTCAGTTCCTTGATTTATCAGTTTTCTGTAGACTTTTGTTCAAGTAGTCCCAAATGCTATCCTATTTCAAATAGATGCATCCTTATCAGCAAATAGTCTTTCATCAGTAGCTTTAACTCTTTCACGTAACTCTGTGTATGTCCACTTTGACCTTCTCTTCTTTAAAATACTGGTTTTTTTTGTTGTTGTTTTATTTTTTTTTAATGGGGACAGTATTTAGGAAATCTCTTAGAATTTCTCCTGAATCATGCTGTCTTTTTGTGACGAAGTACCTTTTATTCACATTATTAGATAGGAATATTTTTCTTTTTCTCTTCTCTTATTTTTTTTCCCTGAGAGAGAGAATTCTTCTCAGGGAATCCCTAGTTTTTTAGTTTGTCAAAGATAACCAGACTGCGTGCAATCTTAGTATTATTTCTTGCTGCTTTTGATTTATGGACCTGTGTACAATCCTGAAAACAGAAGTACAGAATGTAGAACATATTTGCACAGAAGCATAGCCTAGAAATTATAAAAGCACAAAGAAGATACATTTGTAAACTTAGAAACTGCAATCATGAAAAGCCTATATACAATGAATAACCTTAACATGTAATAACAAGTGCACTGTGTGTTCCTTAAAAAGCCTAGAAGTGTTTATATACAGATAGGTAATTTGTAGGACTGTCTATGAGAATGACTCCTTAATAGCTAAGGATATTATTAATGTATTTTTAAAACTGATACAGAGAGATCTGTTATTTTAATGAGGAGTCTATGTTGTAAATTAACCTGTAACTTTGAATCCTCTCACTTTGTGTTTTCAGAATAGCATGCTTGAATTGTTATACATTTATTTTGGCACTTTAGTGCACCCAAACATTGTGAGCATTAGTTCATCATACATCACAAACATATGACTATTGTATGGAACCAATTTTAGATATAGGAAGTTCAGCAAGTATTGTGCCTTGGTTGCTGCCAGATCACTTGCATGCTTGCTAAATCCAATGCACAGTGCTTCCGTTTGCTGGGTTACTCACTGAGCTTTTAATAGTCAACTTAATTTTAGTTAAGGTTCAGTTTAGTACCTCTTGCAATTAGTGGAAAATATTGCCAGCATTCATCTGGTAAACCATATTACTTATGACAGGCACACATGAGGTATGTGCGGAGGTAAAAGATAACCGATTGATTCTGGTGGATCCCATCATGACTGGCCTTTAAGGGTAAATTACAGAACATTTTAGTCACTGGGGGTAACCTTGCAGAAAATGGAATCTCGGGTTTGCATGAAGGAGGAAGGTGGGTCTCCCTTGCTCACCGTTGCTCCTTAACACCGATGGCGGCTCCATGCTTGGGGTCCCTGGCTGCCTGTCAGGCTTCACATCAGTGCCGGTGAGGTGCTGCTCCTGAGATGGCTTGGAGCCCTCAGAAGAGCAAGGGTTCCTATTTTGGGGGAAAGCTCTTGAGCCCCGTATTGCTTGTTTGCTTTTCCTTTCTGAAAACAACTGAGGTATTGGAGGCAAGTCTGCTGCTTGACTCTTCTAAGGCAGTTTTATGGGTTGTTTAATGGATACAGGTAGAGGACTCCAAGCGAGATTTTTTTTTCCCTCATATGACATGGAGATATGATTTCAGCCGGCTTGTTAGTGTCCTGAGAAATTAAATACTGAAGACAATAACTGTAACTAAGGAATAACTTGGAAATAAAGGCAAAGGCGCAACAACCAAGTGCAGCAAGAGAACATTTTTTCTTTTTTGCGAAATGAATAGGTTAAAATGGATTCATCTGTCTGATGTTACTGGAAAATGAAAGCCATGTGTTCCCACAGGATGGACACTGCAAGGACAGTTAGAGCAGTATCTTGCCCTGTCAATGGTGCTTATGTCTGATCTGGGATTTCTCAGGTTCATAAATACCCAAAATGCATGTGTCTGACAAAATAAGTAGAAATTGTATAATTTCTACTATAATTTCCTTGTACCAGAGGAGGCACAAGGGCATATGCTGTCTTTATCATAATTGTGTCTTTTGCTCAGAAGTAAATGCCAGTTACTTCTGAGTGGAGAGAAATTCAATAGTGAGTGTCTCAATCCAGTCTATTGGGCTACAAGCCACTGTCTTGAATCTGTGTTGTGTGTGCAGGGTCCTATCCCAATTAGAATTCACTGGTTTAAATAAAGGTAATTTTTTTTGCCTCAGAAGCCCAGTGTAGAAAAGTGGAGACTGTTGATAGGCCCCCTGTTGAGATGGATGAAGAACAGACAGTGGAGAACTCTGATTTGTAGAAGAATGTAGGTAAGTGAAGATCTTTGCATATGAAATCACTCCCCAGCTGTATGGAAAAGCATGTAAGATAATGTCTTGGCTTCAGTGAGATCAGTTGGAATCAGTCTGGATATCACTGTAGGTTCTGCACACTCTGCTTCTGCTCTTGCCAGTGATAGGAACCCCAGCAGAATCCTCACCATTGTGTTAGGTTTGATCTTTACAGGAAAGATATCACTACTGGTAATATTGTGGAATAAAAAATTACTAAAGACAGGGGGTTTAAAGCTTTCTGGTTGATATTTTGACCCTGTTATTCTGAGTGATACCACTACAGAAATTGAAATCTTTGGGGCTTTTTGCAAAGGAGGGCAAGAATGTTGTCTGTTTCCCCATTTTTTCCCCAGTTACAGGAAACTAGGGATCAAGGTTTTGGATGCTAATCACAAGAGGCCTTGAAAAAGGAAAAATAGCAGTATCTAGCTCAGAAGAATATTTGTTTGTTTCTAAAGTTATGTGAACGCCTTGGCAGAAAGGAGCCATAAGAAATTCCAGGAAGTTATTCCTTGGTGACAGAAGTCTGTATTTAGGCTTCTGTTAGTCTCCTTTATTTATAACAAAACCTTTGAATATCATTTCCAAGATGTTCAACTATCAGAAACGAAGTGATAATGAGAGCAGAGGGTAGGTCATGAGTCTGCAAGTAAGTGTGAGATGGTGAGCTTAACCTACCAGGAGAAAGAAAAGTCAGTATAGCAACTGCATGAACACTTCAAAGCATGCACCTAGTTTGCTGCACTAACTTAATTATCCCTGTTATAGATATGTTTGACAAACATATCTATAGCCCAGATCCTGTTACTTCTCAGCGGGAAATATCAGAAGGCTTCTGTTTGGTTGCCAGTTGACTGAATCCTTCCTTCTACCTTCTTGCTTTAGTATTTTCAAGGACTTTGCCTACCTCTTTGCTGATCTGATGAACAGACACTTACTTCTTTCTGTTTAATGATAGAAAATATTGTAAGATGAGAATGATGCGGACTGACGGGATGGGTGTAAAATGATTTTTAAGCAAGTCTGATGAGGATTTAATCCTATTTTAATCAAATACTGCCTGGGCCAACCAAAAATAAGCTTTTATCACTCGTGCTGAATCAACCGTATTCTGGTGTCAGCACTATTTCATAGCAAGCATCTTGCTTCCTCCGTGTAATAGTACAGGGTTTTTGAGAATCCCAGTGTTGTCAACTTTCTCCACAAACAGTGTGAGATGTGAAATGTAAAGAGACAGGAGTACCCCACCTCTTCCATCACACAGAAACACAAGCCAGTACCCTCTTCTTTGACACTGAAATGTGGCCTGCTGTTGGGATTTAATAGGCAAAGACCATGGGGAACTTTTCAGCTTTTTAGTCTTTCTGCTTTTGTAAAGTCTGTTATGCAGGGAGGTACAGTTTTTAAGTGTGGTCATTTTTAATTCCTGTCCCTGGAGTCTGGCTGACAGATTGGGAGTACGGAGGACGGGAGTGGGCTGAAAAGACAAGCTGAAAACACAGGATGTATACATACATTAAAATGGAGCAAAACAAAAATAAGCTAACTTAGGTGAACACAGATGGGATCTGTTTCAGGGCCACTCTCAACACCTGTTTTAGATGGCTTGTGGTGAAAATCATTAGCTTAAAAAGATGCTATTTATGTCTTCCCTGAACTGAGTTTACACAAACACCAACAGTTCTAACTGGAGAGAATGGAGATCAAATTTTGGTAGGTTTTGGTTTGGTTTGGTGGTTTTTTTTGTTTTTTTTTTTTTTTGTTTGGTTTTGTTTGGTTTTTTTTTTTTGGGGGGGGTTTTTTTTGGTCTGAACAAGTTTTGATACACCGTTTATATTAGCTACAGCCCTTGATCAGAAGCCCATAGGCATTGATGTATGCAAAATATAAGTTGTTCAACAAATATTTAAAAATCATCAATGTGGTTTCTTAGATGTAAATCTGAAATCAATCCTCAGCCTTTGAGGTGTTACTGTGGTTTCCCACGTATGTAGCAAAGACCAGAACTTGTTGACAGAAGATTTCTGATTTGAGAGTGCAGGTTAACACAGGAATGTTGTATCAACTGACTTTGCTCTCCGTGCTGATTTTGACAGGTCATGCTGAAAGTAAGAGTTCGAGCTTTCCAAATATTTCTTCTCCATGTTTGCATTTAAATTTTGTTATGAAACACTCCTTCTGTGATAATTTCTGCAGGCTTGTCTCTGTTGGAGGGAGGCATTTACTTTTCCCTATTTCTATGAAATCCTTCATGGTTTTATCTTTGTTTCATCTATCATTGTATTTTTTTTTTCTTGATGATTGTTAAACCTACTTTTTCCTCGTGTCAAGGTTTTGAGAAGAGGCATTTATTGCTTGATAATTGACTACATTCCTACTGTAATTGAAAGGAGGACTGAATCTTGCATGTATTACTTGCACATGTGGTAGTTAGGGTAACATAGGTGCATGGTAAGCTGTTACTTTTATACACAGAATGTCTGAAACAATGTATTAAAAGCAGTCAGTGCATAGGGAATTAAGGAAAAACTATTCCTTTAATGCACATATGCATCTCTACGTGCCAGCTGCAAGAGAATTGTGCTCATACTTGGAGGTAGTGGTGCAGTCTAATAGAAAGAGTAGCCTCCATTTTGGCTCTTCCCTGTCTGCGCACCTTTGTAAAGTATTTTGAGATTTCTGGATAGAAAGAACTAAATATTATTTAAGCCTGTTTAGTTAGATGATAGGCTTTAGTCTGTATTATTTTTGGTTTGTATATTGCATGAATAAAGTATGAAACTGCTAGGAGAGTCTTTTGTTTGTGCATACTGCACATCTCTTTGGCCTCTCTTTTTCTGGCTTAATTTTATTGGGTGGTAAAGAATACAGTAGTTACTTGAGCAGTGAGGAGGTGCGTAAATAGCAAACATATTGAACCATGGACAAGAACTGTTTTTTTGGACGCCTCTGGAAGAGCGATGACCCTCTTGGTGTGGTACTGTGGGGAAGTGACAGGTGCATGATTATCCATGTAGCTGGTACTTCTTCAGTGTCCAGCAATGTGCTCCCTATCCTGTTTTGCTAAAAGGCCACTTATCTAAACAGTGACAGGAGATCAAAGGGTAGCTTCAAAGCCCCATAGATGACAGATCTGTATTTATGGCTTTAATAGTTTATGTGCAGCTCAAAATCATAACCTATAGGACAGGACTTCCAAACTTCCATCATCATAGAGGGACTTTCCTGCTGTGCAATGCCATGGCTGCAGCAGACCTCTTTTTATCTGGACTGTGCAGAGAAGACCTGTACAGCAGCTCAGGTAGCACGGGTTGCCCAAATACTCAGTTTGCCCTTCCCTCTGGGATGAGGGCAGCAGGCTGGATTTTTCCATACTGGCATGTAATAGCTCACTTAGTACAAGAAACATGCAATGTAGCTGGAGAACCTTGCTCTGAGTAATCATCTGTAACTGCAAGTGAAGATTTCTAAAAGCAGATCAGTAATCTGGAAAAATTGTATGTATTTTGTTAAAGGAAGTCTCTGAGCCACAAATAGATGAATGTTGGGAAGAGTAGTCTGGGGAATTGTCACTATACGCCTGCTCCATGACCTTCACTAAGCATCTGCTGTTTGCCATGGGCCTGGACAAGCTAATCAGCCTTAGTGGCTCTTCGGCTTCACCTGCTGGGGCCATTCTAGGTGCAGCAGGGCACAGATGACTGTGAATACATCTGTGTGTGTATGTGCAGGGATGGCTGAGTGGGCATTCACTGGGGAGTATACAGCAGTAGGCACATAACTGCAGCACACCATAATCCTTTTTCTGATACTTCGTCTTATTTTCATACTTTTTTTTCAATGCTCTTGATTACTTAAAGATCAGCATATTCAACAAGCTCATTTACCCTTTGTTCTTTGTGTGTCTCCTATAGTGAGAACCTAAACTCCTGCAATTCTAGCCCTGTGCTTGCAATTCAGTGTGTATGCCATGGACTTTTTACATTATTATTATTGTTATTGTTATTATTTTGTTTGATTTACTTCTTGGTTAAGAAGTTGTAAAAATAAGGCCAGGCTGTGACAAAAAGAGATGGTCTAAAACTGATGCTAAATAAATAGTCTCTTACCACATCAGAAAGAAGACGGGACCCTTGCAGAGCAGTTTTTAATGTCTTACAAAGAGAGGGATGACACTTCCCTTCAGTGTGGAATGTGAATGTTGCCTTTGTGAATGGCAGAATGTGATGTTATCCTGTGGCACAGGGATTTCACCTGCTCATTTTTAAGGGACTGTCCTACCTCTGAAGCCTAGGGGCTTCTGTAAAATATTATTTAGCTAATTCAAACCCTTACTTGTCTCCAAAATATCCTTGTCAAGAGTTTCTGCAAAGTCTATAGAGACCTGATGCATGATGAATTTTTTTTTTTTATTGAGCACCTGCTTTCTTTGCCTAGCTAAGTTATGCAGCAAGGTTGTTTTTACAGTATTAAGAAGTGAGCAATATATTCCATATGCCACCAAGCTTTGTAAAGAATCCTGCTGATGACAATTTCACAGCTGCTGAGGAATAGGCCAAGCCTTCCCTATAAAGTGATGGTAAGGAAGAGAATATCTATTCCATTCGTATTGGCCATGCATCCTCCCCAACTTTTTCCCTCTTGAAGGAAAATGTTAGTCCTTCCGAACTATGGAACAACAGATGGTGACAGAAACCAATTTCTACTGCAAAGCCATTTGGTCAGGAAGTATCAAAAAATGTTTTGGAATTGTGAAAATGAATTCTTGGCTGCAGGGCTACCAGCAGCCTACCAGAAACGAGATATGAAGCAACTGCTTAACAAACCCGAGAGCCTGCTTAGTCCCGAGCGAAATGGCTTTGGTCAAACATTTTGGAAATTAAGAACTTTATATATGTAGGGTCTGGACTTCAGAAGTGTTCTGAGTATTACGGATGTTATACAGATAGGTTCTTAATTTCTGGTCACTGGTTGCTTGACCAGCTACCAAGAAAGTAGCCTTCAAAATATGCAGAATGACCTCCAGCTGAGACAAGCTTAATATAGCTCCTCCTGGCCTAGTCAGGTGGAACCTTCCCTTTTGGCTCAGCTGATTTGCTGCTCACAGACCATGAAAGTCCCAGGGATCTGGTAACATACAGGGACACAAAATTAATGCAGAAACAGCTCAGGCCACTCTACTCACAGGTTGTGTTTAGTAGGTTGTGTGTATCTGCAAGTTGCTGGATGCAGCAGGTTCCTTTGGCGATTCATGTACTTGACCAAATGCATCTCCTTGGAGAGCAGTTTGAGAAGGAGAATTTGTTTATTTTTTGGAAGTGCACCATAGTTGTCTGTCTGCTATTAACTCTCTGAAATAAACAGCAACATGTTTTTTCCCTTAGAATTTCTGTAGTGAGTCTTAGCCACTCCAATAGAATATGCCTTGAGAGAACTCCCCATACATGTGGAACATAAATGATAGCAGCTGAGCCATCTTGTTTTATCTATTCTATTATAAATGTATACCAAATTGTACAGTAATGTCATGTCACCAGAAACACAGAGCAGATGGAAGTATCTTTCCACATACTGACTCATGTTACTTTGATAAAAGAAATTTGTTTCTCTCCTTCTGTCAAGCCTGCTAGCCTCTGGCAAGGGATGCAAGCCTCAGCAAGGAGAGCTTTACCAATAATGTTCAAGTGACCATCTGATTAAAATACACTATCATTGGCCAGTATAGTTAGCCTGCGCCAGCAACTGTTTGGAGTAGCCAGATCTGTTTCTTATGTCTGTGTAAGGTAAATTAAAGCAGGTAGTGTTGTTCCAGGTTGAGGAGACCTTGGGGAATTAACCCTTGAGGAAGTAGATATTTGGATTTTATACGGATTCTTTCAAGGCCGTGATATTGGGGCCCTTTGGAGACTAATCCCAATAAAGCAAGTGCCAGGTCTCTGAACTGTACGTTATTATAGAAAAGTGCCACCCCCGAACATGGGTTGAAAATGCTGTGTATTAGCTACCAAAAATATGATTTGCAAAGCGCCATGAAAGTCCTGAGAAATAAAATGACTACAGTTGTGCCATGAGCATCTGAAAAGCAGATACCCTCCGTGTTGCTGTTTGCAGTGAGTGGTATTTGACTTGATGAGAGCACAGTTCTCAGATTGAAAACACGTGAAGCTGAAGTCAAAAGGGAGTCAGTGTAATCATTAACTGACTCACCTTCTAGATGTGACAAGTAATGAACCATTCTAAACTTGCCTGGAGCTTTCTTTGGGACAATACCCACAGGGGAAATCCTGTTTCGATCAAGTGAAGCATTATCAAATGGGCCCTCTATTTTCCCCAAATGCCAGCTCTTTTCTCTAACCACCTGAGGACATATAACTGCTGATCTCAGCACCCCAGCCAACATTTGCATCTCGGGGCTCAAGTACACGGTAGTAAAATGCCCAACACAGCTGTTTTTACAAAAATTGCCTTTTTTTTTTTGTTTGTTTCTTTTCTTCTTATTAGTCTGCTCCCACAATGGGGAAGTGTTTTAACTGCCCATACTGGGATTTTCATGTTAGCAAACCTCTTTAACCAGCATTTGGCTCTTTCCACTTTCTTACTTTGATTTGGATGACTGCCTGAAGCACCTGCTAATGGCCTGAAGCGTTGGAGCCGAAATTTGCAGTTTGTGTCTCACGCTCACTCTGTTTTGTTACCTGCCTTCTGGAGCACCTGCTCCATGGTCTGGGCTCAGGAGCCTGCTTTCTACCTGCTGACAGCAGCACTCCTCACAACTCTGCCTTTTCTCAGCTTTGTCCTGCAGTTTGTCTTGCTCTCTGTAGCCCTGCTTCAGCGTTGCCTGGGTCTTCAAGGTAACATCAACGTGTCCTGCATGTTCTAGTGCTTGAGGGAAGAATGGTGTTCCCCTTGGTATTTAGGAACAAAGGTGATGCCCACGTAAATTGATGATTGTGGTCATCCTAAAACCTTTGCCATGGCATTCACCAGCAGAGTTTTGAGGGTTTTTTTTTAGTTTTTA
Source organism: Hylia prasina (assembly GCA_013397195.1). Lineage (NCBI taxonomy): Eukaryota > Metazoa > Chordata > Aves > Passeriformes > Sylviidae > Hylia > Hylia prasina. Next base: position 235,058 of record VYXD01012715.1, read on the forward strand.
AAAATAGGTTTTATAGGGAAAATGTGAGCTAGGCCAGCTGGCTGAAATCAGCTTGTAGGTCAGCAGAGGTCAGAAGCCACATGGCAATTCAGTGTTCAGGAAACACGAGAAAAAATGTGCCCACTTAACAGAGAGGGACCAAAGGGAACTCAGAAGACGTGAGGAACACTCCTCCCTTTCTCCTGCTCCTGCTGCCTTTTGAGGATCTGCATGCTATTCTATGAGGTTCCTCCTTGTGCCTACACATAGCGAAGGCTGTGAGAAGTAGCTCTTTAGGCTGTGTGAGAAAATCCTCCTCCCTGTCAAGGGGCAAAGCTAATGGAGAATTTCAGGGGTAACAACTTCCAAAAGGGAATTTTCTTTCCATTCTACTTTGGGAAGCATTCATTTTTTCTCAGAGTCTTGGTCTGTATTGTTTACATGGACCTTACCTTTCCAAAAAGGTGGTTTTATTTCTGTGTTAGAAGGATGCTGTTAACAGCAACAGAGAACTCCAGTATTGGCTTCCTGCTGGTCCCCTTGCTGATAGGGTCATCCTCTTCCCCAATGAGCTGTATTCCTTAATACAGCCACACTGTGCCCCCCACCCACCTTCCACATTGGTGCTGTGTGGGATTTTCCCCAGGAACCATCTCCCTCAGTGCCTGGGCTGCACACTGAGGCTTGTTCATACCAGAGACATCTGCTCTTGCAGAGCTGGGCAGGGCAAGGATTGATTTTTTTTTTTTTTTTCCTTCTTACTTTCCTTTGGTTGCCTCAAAATAACCCTAATTAATTTTGTGGAGAGTTTAGTGTGCTCCCATCATGGGATTGCTCTTTGTGCAGATCTCTTGCATGCTATATTTAGGTATGGTTTTTGGAACACCATGTGACCCGAATCAGATAACTTCTGAACTACTAATCATGTCTTTGACACTGACTCTCTCCGTGGCTTTGGGGCATTTTACAGTTGTTTTCTTACATACAGAATGAAAATAGATACACTTATCTGCCTTGTAAGAGCTTCTGCCAGGGTTGACAAATATTTAAGACATTGGTTTAAAGTAAATTTGAGTTTATTGTTTCTACTGTAATCTTAGTTTTATTGTTTCTTAGATGTTTACCTTTCTAAAATGATTTGTTACCATCTTAATTTTCTGTAATGGATGCCCCTATTTCACAATTTAAAAAGAAATTAGTTTCTTCTGTGTTGTAGATGAAAATAGGGCAGAAAGAAAAAAGCAAAATGCCCTCATTTCCTGCCCCACACAAATTTTCTTCCTATGTTTACTAGTTGATTGATCCATGGAGATGAAAAATCCAAAACATTGACCTGAACTGTTTCCCCTTGTCCTGGCTACATCTTTTTTTTAACACAGGAGGTTAGTTATCTGCTTGTTTTTTTCTTGATTTTTCGAGTTGTGCAGCCTGACTTGTATCCTGGTCCTCTTGCACTGCTCAAGGCCACTCCAGCCTTGGAGGAAGCTGAGCTCCCTTTGGTTCCACATGCAGCATGGCTGGGGTTTGGAGCCTGTGGTCCTTTTCAAGGCATGATCTCTTTGTTGTCCATGTCCATAATTGCTGCTTTCTGTGTCTTGGGTACTTCTGCAGGGAGCTGGAGTACTGGTATTTCTTCTGGTTTCACCCTTTTTTGCCCTAACCCTTTAGGACCTTATTGGAGGCAAATGGATCAAAAGACCTGTTTGGCGTTTCAGTGGTAGGAAAGGAGCTCAGTTTGACCAAGTAGCTAGTCAGATAAAGAAGGGGAGAAATTATGGCAATATTTCCCATCCTTTAGGAAGTAGTGAACAGAGAGAAAGAGGATTCTTCCTTATTTAAGTTAAATTTATTGTCTAATTATAAATTGTAGCTCCCCCCCTTTTGTAATTCCTTTAGAATTAAATCCTTTGCCCAAGTGCTTATTCTTTCACTCCTACAATGGCAGTAAAAAGCAAAATAATACATAAACTGAAAATTCAGCTTTGAGAAAAAGGCTGATAATGAAATATCTGCCAAAAACTCTGCAGCATGTGTCTGTCAGAGGAAAAAAAGCAAACATTCTTACATTTGAATCTCTGAAATGTAACTGCGCCAGACTAGTTGGGGAAAATTTGTTTGAAGATGTATTACGTTCCACGATCAAATGGAAAAAATGGCACCTGTCATCATATTTAGAAAACAGCTGGGTAACATGGCCAAGTGCCATAGTCTCTTTTCACATGGCCTTTATGCTGAAACCCTCCAAGCTCCATTCTCAGCAACTGGAGAAACCCTGTGCCTTTAAATGGTTACAGAAACATCTACTTAGGGGCCAGCTCTTATTGCAGCAAAGCCTGCTTCTGATGCTTCTAATTAGCAGTTAATGGATTATACTTTACTTTTATAACCAACCCAGCAGGCACTCTTCTATAGTATTTTTCAGCTATTTTTGGTAGAAGATGTATGCAATTGCGCTGCTCTTCATGCTTTCATTTTGAGCATGCAGAAAATATTAGAAATAAAGCACTGAGATTATTTTACCACGCAAATGCTTAATTTATTAAGTCCAATTATGAATTTCCTAAATGTATTTTCTTTCATCTAAAATCTTAGAAAACTGTAATGGGTTAATTGCCCTATCTGATCTAGACTTTGATGCATAATCTCCTAAATACATACTTATTGTAGATTAAAATATTTATATACCCAGTGAAAAGCCTGGTTTTTTTTATACTTGCAAACAGAGCTCCAATATGTATCCATTTATGAAGAAGTATTTTTCTAGGTGAGTCCAGTACAGGTACCTTCAGAAGTTTAGATGGTCTTGTAGAAACTAATGATTTTTATCCTTGCTTGGAATTAAAATAGCATTGAGGTTAGTAGCATTAAAGATTTGCAGTGCTATGTGTGTGTTTGTGTGCCCATACACATGTGGGCATATATTGTATGTATATATACAATACCTATAGTACATATACCAACTTAGGTATGTGACTATAAATCTATGTTTAATAAAGAAGTAAATTTTCATAGCTTTTGGTTGGAAGTTAATACTATTTCCCCCTCAGGGAATTAATGTGATATCAGTTTGTAGCAGGAAACCTGCTTTGCTGAGGCTGTCTTAGAACCTGCCCTGTTCACTCAGGCCACTCTTCCAGTAGGACAAGGTCTAACTTTGGTTAAATTGGAACAGGAGAGGGAGCTCTCACAGCACCGGCCAGGAAAGGGGAGGATGAGTTACCCAAGCCTAGGAAAAGAGGGGTAGAGGCCACCAGCTGCAGGTGAGATGTACCATCACTCTGTTCCTCATTATTGTGGTCCCTTCACCAAAGTGGCTTCTCCATCTCTTACTTAGGTCACCAAAAAAAACCCTCAAAAAACAACAAAACGAAAAAGGAATTGGCTTAAAAACATAAGGAGTGGCTTAAGAGAGAAGCAGTTCCATGTTAGTTGATGAGAAGCTCAAACCCATCAATGTGCTCTTGCATCCCAGAAAGCCAGCCATATCCTGGGCTACAACAGAAACAGCATGGCAAGCAAGTTGAGGGAGAGGATTCTCTTTCCCTCCTCTGCTCTGGTGAGACTCTACCTGGAGTGCTGTGTCCAGCTGTGGAGTCCCCAGCACAGGAAGAATGTAGACCCATTGGAGTGAGTCTGGAGGAGGCCAGGGGGCTGGAGCTCTTCTCCTGTGCAGAGAGAAGCTGGGGTTGTTCAGCTTGCAGAAGAGAAGGCCCTGAGAAGATTTTATAGTCTCCAGTACCTAAAGGTGACTTGTAAGAACAAACGGGGACACACTTTTCAGCAGGGTGTGATGATAGGACAAGGGAAAATGGTTTTGAACTGACAGAGGGCAGATTTAGATGAGGTATTAGAGAGAAATTTTTTACTGTGAGGATGGTGAGACACTGGAACAGGTTGCCAAGAGAAACTGGATGCTTCAGCCCTGGCAGTTTTCAAGGCCAGGTTGGGTGGAGCTTAGAGCAACCTGGTCTAGTGGAAGCTGTCCCTGCTCATTGGAGGGGGTTGGAACTGGATGACCATCAAGGTCCCTTCCAACCCAAGCCATTCCATTATTTTATGGTATTATGACTTGCAGCAAAGGAAGTGCCACCTGTAAGACTCCTGCTTTGAAAGCACAGCACTTGCTGGGTACAAGACTGTACAGCACTAAATTAGTATGGTCATATTTGTTGAATGCAGTGAATTTCAAAAGGCTCTCCAGAAAAACATTATTTTGCTGGTCAAGCAACCAGTGACCAGAAATTAGGAACCTATCTGTATAACATCCATAATACTCAGAATACTTCTGAAGTCCAGATGGGTTTTTCCTCTGTCACGTAACATCCCAGTGGAGTAGGAGAAGGAGGCTGGCTGTGCAGGGGACAAAAAGCTGTTGTTTCCCTGCCCCTCACAGCACCTGTGTGTGCTGTAGGTGGGGAACAGAGGGATATTTGCTGGGCAGGGCCAGTCCCACCTTGTTCCTGGAGCAGGTCCTCACAGTTTAGTTCATGTTCCTTTCCATTTTCTTCAGGACAGGCAGCACGAGACTACCTTGTTCTTTTATCAAAGCCATAGGTGAGCCTCTCGGCAATTGTTTCATGTTTGCTCACCTGTAATCAGCAGAAGCTATTCTGATATGCTCAAATGTGCTGTTATGTTTCCTTTAAGAAATAATGAGATTTAATACTTTTTCTTTTCCCCTTAAAAGAGGTCCCTCTCCCTTAGCTCTTCTTTCTCCCTAAACTTCTGCAAAGGTAAAGTCCATCTTTGTGCCTGCACTATCTTGTCATAGTGCACTGTAAATAGAGTATGAAGGCTGCAGGATTTGCCTTTTCTCAGCCTCTGTCTGAAGTGTTGGTCAAAGCACGTGGCTCCTTAGAGCTGCGTTTCTGACCTCCATGTCAGAGTAGTGAAGACAAGTCTGAGATATCTCAAGTTCAGTCACAGCATCCTGAGATCAGCCAGAGTTCTGGGATTGCCCTTCCGAGTTTCGTCTCTCAGCAGTTTTGTGCCAGGCAAGCCAAGCTTTGCAGTAGTTGAGGTTATTGAAGAGAACTTCATCCAGAAGAGCAAGGCTCCCTCAAGCAGAGTGTGGTTTGAGTTCTCAGAAGGTTAGTGTGGGAAGCTCCCCATAAAAGCTGAACTTTGGTGTTGTCAGCCAAGACAGATTCAGAAGATTTGGGAACATTTTTTTTTTCCTCTTTATAATTATATGAAACGCAGGAGACCTGTGAATAGGGTATTTTTAGATTGTACTTTCAAATATACAGTATCATAGTATGACAGCAAATTAAAATACTTATCAATTTTTTTTTTTTTTTTTAAGAAATGTAATGTAACTCATAGTGGAAAGTTTGATAAAGAGCAGTGTGCTGCTTGGCACAGGAATTCTGCTCTCGTTACTAAATGAAACATCACTGGTTGCTCTCATTGAGGTGAACACTTTTGGAATTCTATTTTTTAAGGCTAGTGGATTGGATTTCTAATTTTAGCTCCTATGGTTTATAATTAGAAACATTTCCAAACTTGTTTACAAACACCTGCACTTGACAGTATGTGTCTGCAATTTTAGAAGGACTCACTTGTCACTTCCACTGGGGGTTGAGAGGGCATCTGAGTTGTTTTTGTATAGTTAGTTTCAGGACGCTGGAACAATAGTGCATTTTTTAAAATAAGGGTATGAGAATGCAATGTTTTGTGAGGGGATTGCATGCACCTTATCAGCAAAAAGGGTCTTACTGAGTAGTTGTGGATTATTTCATAGTCAGTAGGACTCATTGTTAATGGTCATTTGGACCAAAATCTGAACTGGCACCCAAAGGAGAAATGCCAAGAACTAATTTTAGCAGTTGAGCCTCTCAATTGGAAAAGATGCTTTACAGGTTTTCTGTTTTTGTCTGTACTTCAGACACATTACTTTCTTGCCAGCTGTCCTTAAGAAGTTATTCAGAAAGGGTTTTAAATTACTTTGGAAAAAATGATTGCATTGTTATTTCATATGAATTTGGAAGTGAGTTACTGAGTATACAGTGAATGGTGGAGCATGGTTCCCCTTGTTCCTGCATGGGATGTGTGTCTTAAGTCTGTACGAAACTTGTTTGCAGTGTGGTGAGTATCATAGTATGTTACTCACTGGTCAAGTGTATAATCACATTAGAAGGGATCAAAATACTTTCCAAAATTAAAAAAAAAGAATCCTTTTGGCACTTTACGTCTGACTTTTAGCTGCATCACATAGGTTAGCAGTGTTGTTTATCAATTTCTAGTGTAATGGGAAAGATTATTGTTGCTAAAAATTGATGCTGCGAGGGAGGGTGTCAGGAAGGACCGTCCAAATATGCTTCAAGGGTACAGCTGAATCTGAAGTAGTCAAAGCAGACTTAAGCAGTAGTGGCATAAGGTGTCCTGTTGATTGCTTAATGCTCATATTGTTCCTAATTAGTATTAAAAAACTGGTTAATTTGACCAGTCTGTTTGGCTGGTACATCCTTTACCACAACCATGGTCTTAGAGAAACTCCAGTATAGAAGAGGATAAGGAAGCCACAAAGTGGAATGTTTTAATTTTCTGTTGTTTTGATGTCCATAAAAGCATGGACCTGGATCCATTTGAGGAATCCACACTGATGTCAATGGATCATGTCCTCAGAGGTGCTTAGTCTCTATCAATCACTGAGAGTGGATACAAGTGGAATTTGGCACCTATAAATACCTTTGTGCATGCTTGTTCTTTGAAGGCAAACCTGCAGTGTGCAGCCTGTATGTTGTGCTTGACCCCTCTGCAGAGCACACAACAAACACTCACTAGAGGCTTCTTCCAGAGCAATTGCTCAAAAGTAAACAAACTGATAATTACATAAAGCTTTTGGAGTATGATGCACAGGTCTGAAGAATTAGGTTTTGCCTTCTGTAAACCAGCTGTGCCTCTTACCTGTGTTTCTGAATTCCTTTAAGGAAGTACAGTTTTAACAAGCATTCACTTTCTGTAGCAAACAGACTTTAAAAAAATTTTTACTTTTGAAACAAGTAGGCTAGCTAAAATTGTGATGTTACTTAGATACTGCATAGCATAATTTCTTAGCAAGTATAGCTGCAATTAATAAATTGTGTTGTAACCATTTTGTTGTTACCATGTTTGAAAATAGCTTCAAACACAGCTTACAAGCTCCAGTGTTGTCAGGGTCCCAGTTCATCAGAGTTAGAAATACACGACATTTTAGAAATGGCTCATGATTCAAATATGACCACAGAAATTAGACTTAAGTGGAATTTAATACCACTTCTTGCTTAACTAAAAATTTCTCTTTTTATGATGAATTCTTTCTGGAAATAGTACTTTCACAACTGATGTACTGAGAGAAATGCCAGTGTTTTCAGTTTTCCTCTATTTCGGTTTGCTGGTATCTGCTCTATGCCCACTTTCTTAAGTGTTAATATGTAAAAACATTTCCAAAAATTTAGAGGAGGCTTGAAAGCAAGAGCTATACAAGTGTATAAAGATCCAATGATTCAGCAATGCCTTGAAAATGGGCAAAAACCTCTTTGATATCAGAAGTCTTGACTAACCATGAAGTTAGTGAGAAGATTTCTCAGATGCAGCTGATAAGAAAGACCTCCATGGAATATTTGTAGAGTTATTTAACCTGCATGCATGGGCCTGACCAGTTTTTCAGTGTGAATGTTTGGTACATGTGTGAAGCAATCCGTTCTCAGGATAATCTGCCTGGTTGCTATAGGGAAACTGCATGGAAAAGTCTTTCTTTGGATGCATGTAAAATGATACTATCATCCTCAGGAAGTGGTAATTAAAGTAAATACAGGAGTCATGAAAATAAGGAAAATGGGCTTCAGAGTTCTCCTTTGGTTCTTCTCATAAAAAATAACTCTTGCTTCAGGTAAAATTATTGCTCCTCACAAAGAATCCCATGGTATGATTGATTATTTTGAGCCACAGCATCCACGGTATGCCTGAATGATCTGAGAACCGAATAATATCCAGGTAACTTGACATATGAAGGTATATCATATTCCATCACATACCACAAGAGAGGACTCTTGAGGAGGCAATATCTGGTTATGGTTAGAAATCAGTTGTGGATATAAGGGGACAGCTTGTATATTGCAGACGGAGTTAATGTAGGTTCCCAGCCCATGAAGTCCCAGCATAGGAGTTAAGGTTGCATCCCCAGGGCTGGCACACATTGCAAATCCCTGCGATGCAAATTCTTTGCCTGTGTCTCCCATGTTACATAGCTGTAAACCAGTCTTTGAAAGTCCATAAATAGGTGTAAAACATGCATTTTCCGTACAAGTAATGACTTAGAGAGGGACTGTTACTATTACAATGGCCTGGTGCAAATTATCTGTAACTTAAATTTTTGCTTTTATTTTTTATCCCTGGTACATATGTTTTATGTGAGCAGCTTTTTCATATTTCCGCAGTAATTCCATGCCGTAAAAATGTGTGGGTTTTCTTCTTAAAGAAACTGTTACATGCCAGTTGTACCTAAGCTGATGAGTTACCCGGAACAAATATGTATGAAGTGAAACTGCTCCAGGATAACCTTCCTTGGTTTAGGGGAGAGTTAATGATAAATTTATTTTCGTGACCTGTCTGCCAAATATTTGTACACTAATTAGGTCCTATTTTGAGGGCAGATCATGTGAGCTTGCAAGGAACCCCTTGTACAGGATGGGAAGGGCAAGAGTATTTTTGTCCCTAATGAGTACAAACCCCATCTTTTTTATGTAGCATCACCTAAATATGTGCATTATTTCTAAGTAGAAATGTGAATCTCTGGGCTCATATGGAGGCACTTTTTAAATTGGCTCATGGGAATCGCTGTGGCCAGCTCAGGTGTTCAAGTGTAGAGCATTGGGGAAGAAACTGAACTGAGTCAAGGCATAATCATGGTTTTAATTTTATATAATGTCTTTTGCAATACAGTAGAAAATTATGCTTACGACTAGTGGCAGGACTTGTATAAGTAATCCAGCCACGGTGCTGGTTGGTATCTTGCTTTTCACTTGAACCTCTCTGCGATGCAGGTCTTGGAGGAGTGAGTGCCTGGTGCAGTCTCTGCCTGACTCCTTGGTAAGTCATTCAAGTCTATCTTTCTGTACCGTCACTTTCCAACTGCTCAGCAAAAATAAGGAAATTTTTCATAGAGTGCTTTAAAAGAGAGCTGCTAATCAATTTTTCTTATTATTTTATGCCCTGTGATTTTTACACCACCCCCACCAGCTGGTTAATCATGCAAAAGCTGAACACTTCATTAGCCAGAACATGTTTGCCCATGGGCATTTCTGTAGTAAATTAGTTCTTTCTATTTATACAGGTAAGTCATGACCAAAAGTCTTTAAGGTGCCAAAGGTAAGGGTTCGAATTAATTCTTTTTCTGAGTTTTCAAAAGAACTAGGTTTAACTTTGTGTGCTGTTGATTTGAAATTACTTTTGAATTAAAGATAGTGTGGGGAAAAGAGCATTATCAGGCTGTTCAGAGATGCATTGTGCCTTTCTGGATCTCAAATTTGGCCTTTGTAGGCTGCTCAAATTTGTCTGCCTTAAAAACCCAAAAAAAGCACAAAACACTTGCATGCACTCACATACATATATATACACACATACATATATGTATATGCACAGTATCTTCATGCAGAGACTCTGCTTCTTTGAGTGGCATGTGGCATATTGACCTGTGTTTTTCCTTTCTTACTGTGTGCCTTTTACGCTATTAATTGAAAATAATGTGGTTTGCAGATGCTTTTTTGCGTCAAATCAAATGGTGCCCTCTGAAAGCCAGCTTTAGCTTGACAATGAATTTAGCTTTCAGGCTTTGGCCATTGCAATATTGTTTGAATGCCACCATTTCCTGCAATCAATGTAATTTTATATCTACTTGGAATAGAAAGTCAAGATGGTGATTGCCTTAATTTAACTCAGTGTTGTATTCATTAAGGAGCTGATCCCAAATTCCCTTCAGATCAAAGTCTGTCTTGATTTCAGTGGAACCTTTCGGTGCACAAGGTGTGCAGTAGCCTTCTAAAATGTTGTCATTGTGACTAGTGAATAAAAACTAAATTTGTTGCTAAATTTAGGCTGTTGCTCATGTCAGCTTCCTTTTCTAAATGACGGTAAGTGCATTCCATAAATAGTATGCCTCTTATGTTGTCATATCTCTTTGGCTTGCTTTGCAGTATTTTACAGGATATTTGCAAATGAATTTTGTGTTCAGTAGGCAGGGGATGAAAATAACACTACTCATTGGGACTCCATTAACCCACGGCTAATGAGGAACCATTTCGAGGGCTGGATGAGTGTAATTCAGATTAGCCTGCGTGCCAGGCTGCTCTGCTCCCACTCAGGCTCGCCCCATGCCATGTTCCCTGTGCCGTGCGCCGGACGGACGGAGCCCGGAGCGGCACAGCTCTGACACTGCCTTTGGCTGATTAAGTTTGCTGTGCTTCGGTTCTCCTTTTGGAAGGTAGGAGAGGAGAGGGAATGTGTGTGTGTGTGTGTGTGTGTGTACGCATAGGTAGGTGACAGTGATCTTGACCTCCATGGTCAGGTGTTTTGGGATGTAATGAAATACTCCTCAAATCCTCCACTCGTGCTTGCTGGTTGATAGCATTGTTACTTGTAGAAAAGGGTACTACACGGTGACAGTAAAGGTGGTCCAGACTGGCCCTTAATTAATTTTATTTTCAAAATCTATATTAGTGACTGTCGTGAGGGCACCTGGGCACTTTACATCAATAAAGTAATCAATTTAAAAAATGGGTAGGCCAGAACTCTGTGTTCACTAACAAGACTCCTGTTCCCCGTTATGACTAAAGGTCAGTCCAAGGCTGGCCAAGCAGGCAGGACTCGCATTCCTGCGCCTTGGCACTCGCCAGGCGCGGCTCTGGCACAACACCACCGGCAGCAGTTCCAGATGCCTGTGGCCCCCGTGGAGAGCAGCTGGATGGTGACCGGTGACTTGTTACCCCTGCAGGTCTCAAGTTGGTTTCAGGACTGAAGGAAAAGGTGGGGAAAGACCAACCCCCATTAAAAGTGTGACTTTGCCAGTTGCTGGCACTCCACTGAAGTGCAGGCAACAGGGACTTGGTGGAGCTGTGCTGCTGGGAACAGAGGGGAGGAAAAAAGAGACCTTCTTCTGGAGAACAGGCTAGAGATCGATTAACTGAAGAAACTTTATTGATGACAAATGTTACATTATGCAAGCTTAGCAAATTCTCTAGGAATATAATGCTTCCCAGCTTTTTCTTAACATGTGTTAATATTTTATGATACCTGTGCATTAAGGGACAGTTCCTACAATGTTTAAGTGAGTTTGGACTGCTAAATTACCTTTGTGAACTTTTAAAAAACACTACCGGTCACTGCAAATTATCTAGATTCCCAATCTCACTTAACACACTGATGATATAAAATCAGATTTTTTCTGTTTTTCATCTATTAAGTGAGCATATGTAATTGAATTAAATGTTGCTGCAAAGCTGCATTTTATTTATTTCTATTAGCACATTTGGGGCAATAATCCCACTTTAATACATATCTAATTGTGCAAGCAGCACTGAAACTTGGAGTTCCTGGACACTGGTCTAATTTTTTGAATGTGAAATGATAATATATTTTCATGTGTTGAAATCCAATTGAACTCAAGCTGAGCTTAAAAATCCAAGATCTGATTCGGGAGAATTCCATCCCATCTGGCTGGTGGGTAGCAGGTGTGCAGTGTGTGTTTGAGGGAGGGAGGTGATTGCAGGGAGTGAAACATTTCTCTTTTCCTGTAAAGCTTTAATTCGAGTTTAATGCTGTGGTCTGAAGCTCTCTGCAGTTTAAGTTCTTATGTAATTACCTACATCTATTGTTGGTCTCCATTTTTAGACAACATAATGGTGATGGTGAATGGCAGAAGCAAGTAAATGTCCAGCATTATGAAGAAATATGGTTTCTAATTCTCAAGGTTTTGATTTATTTTCTGTTACACCCAAGTCCCTTGTATGGGAGAGAGTGTTTTTACAAATTGATACAGACATTATCCTTGAAGACCAGATGAGAAAGGTTTCATTGCAGTGTTCAGGATCAAGGTTTTTTGAGTATTTTTACGTGTTCCCACAGCAGCATAGAGAATGTTTGTGTTGTTTATATTTTTATAAAAGAAAAAAACCCCATTTATGCAATTTCTGTTTTCATCCCATAATAAACAGGTCCTACATTTTTTATTACTACAGTTATAACGGAGGAGGGTTTTTTAATCCTTAAATTATTTTAGCAATCTATTTAATATTTTTTAGCTCATAACCTTAAGAAACTTCTCCCAGTCTTTCTCATTTTCCTGTTTCTCTTCCTCTTTCTTCATCTTTTAATCAGATACTGCCGGTCAACCTCGGCCTCTTCCTGGGAGCTTTTTGCTTGAGGTTCAAGAATCTGCTCTTCCTTGACTTTGTCACTAGCTGTCAAGTCAGCTCCCTTTCACACTCCTATCAACTCACCCTCTTCCAACTTTTAAATATTTCCTCTTTTTATTTGTCTTCACTGCTATATAACTTGGTGCTGAATTCTTCCAGCACGTGAGTTTTTTATGGGAGTTGGCATGCAAAGCACTTCTTACTTAACAAAATAAGCAAACATACTTCTTTTACAGTTTCTGAGTTCATATTACTACAGTAGATGACACTTTTGCTGCTGTATTTCACAGGTTTTTTTCATGGTGAACTGATTTAATTTCTAACGTAGAATGGAGCTGGTGCTGTGTTGCCAAGGGAAGTCCATCTGGTTTGACAGGTGAAATAATAAACATTTCTCTGCACATCCCTGTGAAGTTCTCCCTTTTGTTTGGTTGCTTTATGAAGAGGTCACCCCCTTTAACAGAGCAAATTCTTTTTTCTAGCAATCGGGCTTTGCAAGAAAACATTTTTTATTAAGCAAGTCATCCATACCACACCGTAGGCTGTTTGAGTGTAACAGTATGTTACAGTCTGCAAAGTTAATGCAGTTAATATTCAACTGAACTTTTGGGGGGTTGCTAATCCCTTAGGCGGGCTTAGCAGAAAGGGCAAACATATTTATAGCACTTTGAATCAGTCTGCAGTGAACAAGTAAGAGTATGTGTTATACCATGCAAATGTTACACAATTTCAGGAAAGCTCAGTGCATAATCATCTTTTAATAGTATTTAAGTTGATGAAATATCTTGTCTGTAAGCAACAGAGTTGTTGGTTCAGTGGACAACAGGTCTGTTAAAATGAAACTCAGTGAAAGGTCCTGAGATTCTTGTTCTGGTGGTAAGTTCTGAAGGTTCTGAACAGATTTATGGGCTGTCTAGTTAGGATCTAACTGTATTCTTTAAGCTCTGTCATTTGTATTATTCCGTAATAGGATTTAATTGGACTTTGTCACATATTTGGCTGTGACTGAGTGCGGCGTTGTCAGCAGCCTTTTCCATGTGGACCTCGGTCTCTTACTGTCTTTGTAGAAGTAAAAGAATCATTCCTGAGGGACCTTTGCTCCAGAGTAGAAGTGTGACACTGGACAGAGTTTGCTTTGGTTGGAGCCGTGGGCACCCCAGGCAAAAAGAACAATGGTTAAGTCACAATTTGCAGGCAGTTCATGGAGAAGCTGAAGTGCTCAGGCTAAGAGTGTCCAGCAGTGAGGATCACATCTCTGTGAGACATGTTTATGCCATGGACAAAACTTGCATTGAGTGCAAAGTTACATAGAAAACCACATAAAGGGTTCTGTAATGCTGCCATCTCATCAGGAGCTAAAGAAAAAGGAATTATGATTTTGGATTTTACACACAATCTGATAGTGTAGAATTTTTAGGCAGATAAAAAAGGGATCTGTCATCTGGCAGTCAACAAAAAATCATTTGTACTTTTAAAAAAAATCTGTTTTATTTTGAAAGAGATAAATGCAGTTGCTAACAGCGGTAATCTGTATGATAAATTTTTAAGGTCAATTTTTGGTGCCCTATCAGTGCAGAATGTAGGCCTGACAAAGTGTCCGTTCAATTCTAATTAAGATTTTTACATTTGGCTATTTTTTTCCATTTTTTTCTAGATATTAACTATATGAAAGAGTGACTACAGCATGCAACCTGACTTTAAAGGGGGCTCACATTGCCTGAATTTATACATGTGCTCAAGTTTCTTATTGATTTTCCACCTTACCTGTATCCACTTCTTTCCTTTTTCTTTTGCTCTCTGTGAAGCATACTGGCCATTCATAGTCCTTCAGGAAAATGTCCAACAAAATAATTGATGTGTCAGAGTTGTTGGAAAAATAGAAATATGTTGCTAAAGATTTTCAAATCTATTTGTTATATTTGCAGTTAAAAATAGCATGACTGAGTACCAGAGCAAGTTAAAATTTTGTATTGGTGTTATTTATATCTGAAGTACCTGAAAATAACTAGTTTTTTATGTACAAAATTTGAAGTTTCAGCATATATTAAACATTAGCTCAAAGGTAAAATGCCTCTCCCAAGGAAAGAAGGAAATCAGACGGGAATTTGGGCTGATCTAGTTAGTTCTGTAATGGTTACACAGAGGTGATGTGGCTTCCTTCGTTTACCCATCCTGAATGTCCCCAACTCATCACTGGATCAGCTTCCATGCAAATCCTAGCAGGATTCAACCTTAAGCCTTGACCTCTATAACATGATCTCATAGCATTTCTGTCGCTGTACTGAGCAGTAAGTGTAATAAGGGTCCATTGCAAAGGCGTGACTTCACAGAGTGTGTCCTGGTGGAAGTCTGCTGAATCTTAGCTACGCATCCTGCAACCATCTTGGAGCTTAGAAATGGATTAAACTATCTGCAGTTTTATTGTGAAAACAGAGTTAACAGTCTGGTGATGTTAACTGTGCTAAAAGGTAGGGGTATGTGTCTGTGTGTGTTACTGTGCTGAACTCTATACATTTATGAGCTCTTTTTATAGTGCCGTTCCCAGCAGCATTCCCAGGAGCAGTCCAGCTCCAATCAGGACTGGTATGCCATTGTGTGAGGTGTTGTTCTAATTCATGTGTAAATGTGGAGTGGTTGCTGCCCTGAGGATATTACAGTGAAATTACAAACAGGATGAAGAATAGGAGGAGATGTGGAGGAGAAGGAACGGAGCGGCTGCAGCAAGGTGCACTTGTCTGGTCTGGGTTGTGGTACGTGCAGCCTGATACCAAGTGATGGGCATTTCATTTATTTATAAGTCTGCTGCCTTCAAAACAATTAGCCTCTTTGTCTTTTGTTTGTGTCTTAGTGATTTAAGGCGAAATGTAGAGTATGAAATTAATGGTTCCCAAGATCCTTCTGCTCTGTCTCTAACAATGACCAACCCCAGGCACCTCAAGTACAGTTGTGTAAGAGCCTCACAATGGGTAGACTTGGGATAATCTTCTCTCTACGCGTTCTCTTCCTAATCTTTCATTATTAGGGATTAATTTAAGCTTTGAAGCATGAGGTTTAAAAAAATACTGCATTTGTTTTTCCCCCTCCTCCACTGTCAACCTTGTTTAAAATATGAAATATCCTCCCAAGACCATCATCTGAGCTGTTCTCAGGGTAATCCTACCTGCTCCTTGGTGTTTGGCCAAACCTGCAGCTTGAGAGCTACCGTGGTGGTTTTGCTTCCTCTGGTGCCAGAAGGCACTGGTAGATCCTTTTCCCCAGGGAAGTGGTTGAAGGCAGAAGCATGTCGAGCAGTTATGGCCTGGGTGTTCCCATGTCACCATATGTCAAAGCTGTGATGCTGCAGCTGGATCTCTCCCCTTTCTTTTAATATTTTAATGACTAATTTGCAGTAAAGCAGAATAGGAAATAACCATAAATAAATCTGGGAACCTTTTATTAATTTCTTTTGCTAGCTGTGTACATATGAGCAGCTTGCCATTTGCATATGTGAATCTTGTCATAACAATTTTGGGAAGTGATTTGTTAATAATCAAGTTCTCAGAACAGCTCTAAATCAGTAATTGATGTAGGTCTGGATAAAGCAAGCCTTCCGCCTGCGCGTTTTGTGGAGCATTTTTGGCAAGTTTCAAGCCAGTGTGAAAACTAGCCATCAGAATAAAATTTAGGACAGCTGGGATGCTTTGCAGTGAAGACTTTTGGCTCCACAGTTCAAATAATCACAATAGCAGCTCAATTTAGCCTTTGGCTGGGTAGGTTTGGCAGGGCACAATGAAAAATAATTATTTCATGGCCTGCTTATTTGTCCCTTAACAAGTAAACTCTCTGACCTATGCAGGCTTATGTAAATATGCTGCTGTATGTGGGGTTGTAGAACACTGTCATGTCCCCATTTGGAAATATGTTTTATTTGCCCTCATGTTACAAACTTTTTTTAGAGTTCTGTTTTGGAAGCAAAGAAAGGAATAAGATATATCAGATACTGAAGCCCAGACAGTCAGGCACAGAGTCTAAAAAGCCATCTAACAGTCTTTTTTTCTGAAAACACATCCATTAGTATGCAGTGTTTTCACTGCTGTAATAATAAGAGCAATCATGATACGAGCAAGTCCGTCTCTTCGCAGCCTTCCCACGCGGGATGGAGAATGACAGCTCCTAAAGCATTTGGATATTTGCCTGAATTGTGCTGCTTAGCTAACAGCAGTTCAACTTGCTCTCCATCTTATGGCTTCCTGGATATCCTCAATTTTTTCAGTGACAGCTTAAAATGTGAGATGTGGAGGGGAGAGATTAAAGCTTAGCGAAAGGCTTTTTGTGTGTGTGTATTTAAGGGGAAGTTTTATTACACTTGATGATGGAGGGATGTGCCACACTAGTTTCTGTTCCCACCATTTTAGTATTTGCGCTTTCTGTTGTAGTTGCTGCAGCCAACCTATAGCATTGCCTTTCTGCTTCTCCCTCTGTAGGGGGGAAAATACACAGAAGAATATGTATCAATGGTTTTGTCTTCTGGCACCACCATTTTGGTTGTGCAGCAGTAAAAGAAAGCCTTTCTCCCAAAGAGCTGTAAGATCTCTCTAGAACGTCTGCCATTGCACACTCATGCACAGACACACACACACTTACAAAGGCTCTTGCTGAGGTGGCTATGATCTGTTTTTAATAGTGGCATTTCTTCTCAAAGTGTCATTTAAAAAAACATCAGCAGTCATGTCATGCATCGGGATGAATTTCTAAATGTAAATGAGATTCTCTCAGTAATTTATTTACATTTGTTTTCAGCACAACAAATGAGACATCACGTAGCTTCATAATTTCCCATGACCGAGTCACCAGCATGAGGTGTGTAATTTACCCTGATTTAAGATGCTTATCTAGAGGTTCTTGCAACAATACCTGGTGGGCTTTTTTATACTACTTTTTGCTGGTTTTTAACGCATCTACTTCACCTCGTTCTCTATATTTCCAGTTAAAAAGAAGTATAAATGTGTCTGCTTCTTGAGGCCTTTTTTCAGTAGAGCTGAGAGGAGTAGCTTTGTTGCCTTTGTTTGCTATGTTATTTTCCCTGCCATTCCCTTGTCATTTGGTAAAAATCATCAGGGGTTTCCAGAATGTATCTCCATTTACATTATGATGATGCAGGAAAATAATGGTGATAGTGGACATTTCTGATGGAAAAATGTTTGTCCAGAAATGAAACAGTGCAGTGGGAAGCATTCTGCAGTCATTTGTTCTCCCCTCTTCTCAGCTGAAATACTAAATCTTAGGCCTGTTCTTGTCTCTAATACTGACTTTAAGTTTCTGGTCTGCCTGTAGCTGAAATGATGCTTTGCTTGAGATGGGATGTGAACGCCAGTTTTCAAATTACATAGACACAGTCATGTACTACAAAACTCATTTATTTTAAGCCTGTAGTTGGACCATTTAGATGTCTAACTACTTGCTTAAGTATTTCAGGTAGGTAGATGATTAAAGGTGCAATGTACCATGCATACAATTTTGTACCTCTTATCTTGCAGACCTGGTTATGGCTTGAGTAAAAATCAGGGCAATGGCTTTTGCTATTATACAGGTTATCAGCGCAGGAGAACTGAGATACTTTGGTGAAAGTTACTGGTATGTCCAAAAGTGGTACAAAATGCTGTAGTTTGGGATGTTGCGGTGCAAAAAATATTGTACACCTTCATGGAGATCTGCAGGATTAACCCTGTGTGGGTGATCTTTTCCTTGTAGGGCGGAAGCATGACATTCCTTTGTGTTAATTCCCAAAGCAAAAATCAGTATCTTCCTTTAAAATGAATAAGCATATTCCAAAAAAAATAATAGATTTGGACTAGTTTTTAATGTGCATTGTACATACTAGGTCCCAGTTGATTTAATTTTGGCCTTCTGGCCATTTCCTTAACATTGCATGGGTCTAGCACCAAATTATGCTGATGGCCTGTCTATCACCAAATTATTTACAGAACTGCAGTTAAATTATAGAAATCTTCCAGACAAGCAGTGCTCTGGGCAAATTATTTCATCAAAGTTATTTTCCATGGTATACTTAAGCAAAAGCTTACAGGAGCAACATTAATCTTTTTTTGGTATGTGATTATGCAGATGTGGTAACAACCCCCTTTTTAGAAATATCTTCCTACCTGAGAAAACAGAAGGAAACCATGATATGAAGATTAGTTCTTTCTGTGCTATCCTTGGTTTGAAGCAAATGTTTTATGTCAGGGAAAAACAGGACTGGGGTCAACAGTAGGGGATGGCCATTTCTGCACACTGTCAGCTCCTTCCAGGTCTTGGGAAATTTTCTTTCTGTAGACTTGTAAATGCACACTTCTCTGAATTTGTAAAATCAAGTACTGCAGAAGCAGGTCAGCTGGCTGTACTAGTTCTCCATCACATCCAGGCCCAGTGGTCACTGCCTACTTTTCCCGAGAAGAACATTTGTGTATCTGAAGGCAGTATAGGCATTTTCTGCATTACCCCCATCTAGCAAGATCTGAGCTGCTGTATGACTATGAAACATAGAAAGAGAATATAAATTCTCAAAGCAGGCCTAACTCCCTATTGTAATTGGCATCCTTTCAGACTCTGTTCCAGAGTTTAGAAATATAGTTGGGGTAGAACATCTATATTTGGGTTTATATGTAATGGTCATACCTACTGGTTCACTTGGAAAAATGTTGGCACAGATCACTATTTAAGGACCTTGGGTGCAGCATTTATGTTTAACTCAGTGTTTTTTATCACTGCATATTTTTTTTAGTATTCCATGTTGCCGTGTTTGCACAGTGAGACAAGAACGCCTTCCCAGCCTCTGTGCGGTTATGCGCTTTTTGTTGAATGAATATAGAAATTCAGGTTTAAAACTGACTCCCATGAATAAATTCTTGTGGGAAAACAGGTGCTAAAAATCTGTGTTTTTCAGACCTCTCTCTGCCCACGTACTTAGTATAAGACTCAGCCATGTGTAGATGGCAGACTGGAATGGGACTTCTGTGCTCAGGACCCAGGTGTGGAAAACCTTACATGTGTGAGGAAGGGTGGCAGACTCAGGAGCTTTAGCATGAGAGCTAAAGGTTTTTGCAAGCTGAACATTTGATTTAACTTGATTTCTCTCTGGTGTTGGGTGGTATTTAACTGGATTTCTCTTGGTGTTAGGTGTTATGTAGGGCCACTCCTGGGGGAACCTCCTCTGGCAGCTCACCCAGGGGGACTCAGAGGCAGCTGAGAGGTGACACTGTAATAACTGGGGTTTCATGGTGTTGTTCAAGGGTTTGTTTATTTATTTATTTATTGGCAGGATGTGAATATATATGAAAGCTGTATCTCCTTTACTTGTGATCCTCAGCAGATGCAAGTCTGATTAAGAGTCCGCTTAATTTAGAAATGCTCATAAAGATAGGAAGATACTAAAAGCTGGCTTTGTCAACAAAATGGAGGAGCTGTGCTCTCAGGGCCCATTAACAGCCATGCCAAGATGGCCACTGCTGCACAAATACTGGGATTTAAGCTTCTACAAAGCCCTAGAAGCTCCAAATTGTATATCTCACCCGTTCTTTACACTCCCAGTTATAATCCATATCTCACTTATTGCTAGAGTCAACAGTCTAATGGTAACAAAAAATACAACCTTTCATCATCTATTGATTTTCAGTCTTTAAAAACTGACAATAAGCTATTTTTTGTCCAATTTCTCAATAAATAGGAGCATTTATTGGTTTTTCAGTTTTATTGTACTACATTAGAATATATTTTACTGCATATAGTGGGTAATGTAGCATCAGGAGAGATGTTTACGTTCAGAAAGTAACTTTTGAAACTGCATAGCTCAACTGAGATATGTAAACAAATTTGTAATACCAGTTTAATTTAGATTACAATGCAGAATACACAGCTTGGAGCTCATTTTTCTATTTATTCCATTATGATCCTCTAACTAATGGAAGAGAATTGCCATAAAAATAATTATAGTAAAGGTGAACATCTACTTTCTTCTCATAAAAAGTAATTACAGTAAAGGTGAACATCTACTTTCTTCTCTATCTGAGGGAGAGGAAGGAATTTTGAGGTATAGTAAGCACCATGATATTGGGGCTTATTTCCTAGAAATCCACCACTCACACTGTTGTGTATGTTGGGCAAGTCATAAATTCTGTCTGTGTGATACTGTGTCAAACGATACGACACAAACATCATCTTTCTCAGTGACCTCAGTTATCTCTTCTCCTCTTGAAAAAGGAGACAAATTGGGATGTGATTTAGCTGTGGCAGAACTTGGGATGTAGATTCCAAGTTGCCTCCCCACTGCCATCTGCCTTCACAGCACAAGATCACCTGGAAGGTTTTTTTCCTTTCCAGAACCTCTCAGGAGACACTGAAGATCAACAGTCACCTCTTGCTTACTCTTGTGGTGATAAATGGCAATTTGGTGGTATTTTTATCTCTGCTATAAAACCAGTTTAAGCTTTTTTTTTTTTTTTTTTTTTTAATTAAGAAGCAGTTAATCTCTTCTGGTGACATTCAGTCCTACAGCTGAAGGCAGTAAGCTCTTAGATGTTTCCATTCTAGCACCAAAAAACCTGAGGTGGAGGTGTCTCTGCTGAGGTGAGGATGTACAAAACAACCTCTGCTTTAAACCAGCTGTGCCACTGTGCCACTGTGCCACCAGCACTGGTTTTTGCTGACCCAAGTGGTTCTCTGGCTTCGAGGCTATCCAGGCTTCTCAGGCTTCTCAGGTGAAAACATTCACTTAGATGGTGAAACATTTTCCTGAACACTCTGAACAGGGAGACAGTTCTGGCTTATGTTTCATAGCCCTTCCACAGTAAGCAAAGAGGGAACCATTTGGGCAAAACACTTCCTTTTGGGTGTATTAGGTGTGATTCTCTGAGGCACAGGTCCTTTCTCATAAGGGCTGCTGTGGATCTTGGTGCCATCTCTGTCTCACAGGATCTGATGTACAAGGAGTTAATAGATATCCAGTGACCAAAACCATTTATATTTCTCTTTATACACAGAAGTGAAATGGAGCATGTGCAATTGGAAAGCAGAACCAAACCTGAAATTCTCTAACTTTATGACTAGTCTGTGTGTTATTTTCCCATGATCT
The DNA here is from genome assembly GCA_013397195.1 of Hylia prasina. NCBI lineage: Eukaryota > Metazoa > Chordata > Aves > Passeriformes > Sylviidae > Hylia > Hylia prasina. The sequence continues at coordinate 256,535 of VYXD01012715.1, forward strand.
TTAATTACATTCTCTTCTGGAAGGGGGAGAGGGGGAATGCTAATCTAGTGCACCAACTGGGGGAAAAACAAACTCTTTTACAGCAGGAGTCTAGATGACAGCACACAGCAAATGCAAAATCTGACATTCATACGAAAGTGAGCTAAGCAAGACCACAGAAGAGAGGCAAAATGACTGCAGCAAGAGGAATGCAAGTGGTTTAAGGAAACCATGGTTTCTCTATTTATTGAAATAGCACATCCGACCTTTAAGGTGGTGCTGATAAGATGTAGGTTTTGTAGAGCAGCACCAAGAGAGATGGCTGTCATAAAGGGAATGTGTGATTGGATTTAGGTTCATGAGAAGCTAGGTTTAGAAGAGTATTGCCCTTCCCTCTTTGAACATATAATATAGTGAGGCATGTCTCATTGCACTGAATGGAAAGATGCTATTTTCAGGACTGCTGTTTGCTGTGCTTGCTAATGAATTTCCAAGGGGTGTTTGAGCCTTGGATATTGACTGAGAGATGCTTGCAGTCAGTTGGAAGAAATGTGACTGAACATGAAGCTTAGTTCTGTGTGCATACAATCCTGCTCTCTGATTTTCCCTCAAGTTGTATGTTCCATATTAACTCTGCAATCATAAATAATTTGTAGAAGTCCAGCTGTGACTTAAGGCTTCTCTACGAACAGCATCTGGGGTGCAAAGTCACATGATACCTTTTTCCTTCTTTCACTGGCTAAAATAGCCTTTAAAAAAGTATTCTCACTTACAGTCTAAACATTAAAACTAACAAACTGGGTGGATGCTTTTGCTGGGGTATAGTAGAAATGGTCTCTGCCCTGTTTCTTGGTCCTGTCTTCTTCATCCCCTTGGGTGGGAGCTGGGTCACAGCACGCTGATGTGCTCTCCTGCACCACAGTGGCTGAGTTTCTGTGCAGAAGTAAATGTCTTTGGTAAACAGCTTGACTTAGCAGCACTATACACTTACTATTTATTTGAGTAAGGGATGAGCAGACTGTTTAAAAGCCACATTCCCAGGGTTGTCTTAGTGTCTTGTTTGAAAGGCAATGGAGAGTCTGGCTTAAAGGTATCCTTTGTAAATAAAGGTTTAGGAACAGGTCAACAGAACCTTGAGTCTTTCCCCTCACGTTCATTAGCCTACTATTCAAATGTCAGTGGATTTTTTTGTCTTGGTGGATAGCCATGTTCATTATTCTGTGGGAGGAGAACCTGAGGAAGCTATGATGTGTGTCAGTTTAACACCTTTGAGTGGCATGTGAGGGCATGTGTCCTGCTCCCCAGCACTGATAACCGATGAATAATCATGGAGCCAAAAGGGCAGTATGTCTTATACCATCAGCTGTGACTGGTGAGGATCCCTGGGATAAGATCAAGGATGAAATGAACTCTTATGTGCTTGGATGTGTTGATTCTGAGCAGATAATCACTCAACACCCATGTTGTTATCACATTCTGGGCAGTTTACCACTGCCCCCAGGAACAGTTGTAGCAATGAGCTTTGTTCTGCATTCCAGTTTTAAATTTACCTTCTATGTGAACCCCGACAAAAAAAAGTCAAATTGTACTTTGAAATAGAAAATAAGTGAAAGGTGGAATGAGATGTTGTAGAATAATCAAGATGCTTTTTTTTTCCCTCTTTGGTAGATGCTAGGAAGGAACAGGAGCATACTGTGACCTCTCTCCTCTTGCTCATTTTTTTTTAATCCAGCCCGTTACATCCAGCCCCAGTGGTCCCAGCACCTTCAACCATTTCCTACCAACTCTGTCACTCAGAAGCCAGACTTCCCTCCTATACCTTTTAGCAGTGCTGTGGCTCAGGGCATTCCCTTGGGGCATCCATCCTCTGCACTTGCTACTTCTTAGCACTCTCAGCTGGAGAAAGCACGCTGCACTTGCCATCCAAGTCCAATGGCACACTTAAGCTGTATAAAGGCCATTTGACATCATTTACGTTTTTCATTAGCCTTCTAAAGGAGTTTCTCAAAAGGTGCAGTGGCTTTGTTAGCTTTTGAACTCCTTTGGAAGACTAATAATTTTGGACCAGTAGTCTACCGGTGGCCTATAATTGTTATGCAAAACACTGTCCAAACATAACATAACTAATTGCACAATTAAGATTGCTTTCTCCTCATCATCCTATTCATCATACTCCTTATTCACACCTATAGTCAGCATCTGGCATTAACAAAGGCTGTATTTGTCACATTAATACATCCCTTTTGTAGTGAAAATGCCTTTTGTATGTCTCTGATACTTAAGGGTCCTGCTAGCTTGTTCAGTAAGCCTGAAAACAGTGTCTAGAAAGCCTTGTAGAGTACATCCCTTTTTCAGATGTTTAATAGGAATGTAATGCAGTAGTACTCCAGGATACAAACAGCAACTCTCAGGGCTAAGAAAAGGAACCTGATACAAGTCAGCAAAAGACCCCCCCCTTTCCTTAATAACATTGAGGTAAGTAATACAGCGTTTTGCTATTTTTAAAAATCTGAGGCAAATAATGCAGAATGGCTTTTCTTCACAGCAGACATTTCAAGGTCATCAGTCCTGTTAGTCTGACGTAAGGAGCATAATCAGTTCCTTCTGACAGTCCACACCAGAACCGAGCAAACCAAGCCAACCTGGAAAGCGCAGGAGGTAGCAGGGGAAGATCCAAGAATATCTAGGCTTGGTACCTTTACCAGTCAGACCTACACAGAAGGTTTTGTGCTTGAAGGGAGTGTGTTTGCCACTCACATAAGGACAGGGTGGGAGCGTCTTTGATTGGAAGCCTAGGAGGTCTGCAGCACCATAATTCTTCTTGGGAAAAGGAAATGATGTAAGTTTCTGCTTCTGGAATCTTTTCCCACTACTCTATAAATTTAAAGAAATAAAACAAACAGAAAATTGATTTTTTGAATGACAGTGAATTATTGTCATTAGAGGAACAGTAGTTTTGTGTCAAGGGGAAAAAAGCTCGGTGTACTGTATGCTACAGTGTACTATATGCTACTTTCTGAAGCATTACTTAATGTACCAGTCATTGCTGGGAACATGGAGTCCTTTTAATGCTAGTCAGGTAATATGTCATTCTCTCTGTAGAAACTCTGCAGCAGAGACATGAGTTATATACTGATGTAGTTATCAGAAGATCATGTGGTAGCACTAATGTGAGTCACTACAGTAGTTTGCCCTGTTTGAAATTTTTACATAATTAAAGTGAGTCATTGTCCAAATTCTGCCAAAGTGCAGATGTCTTTAATTTAACATATGCAGTTCAGCTTGCATGTGCCTTCCACAGGTCAACATCTTTTCCTTTGTGCACTACCCTGGGTTAGCTCTGGTCTGGGAGATGTTCCCCTTTGCTATTCAGTGTGCTGTGCCCCCACTGAAATCCACAGCAGCTTCAGAAAAATATCTGGAACACCCAGACCTCAAATAGTCCTCTCCACTTTGTTTTATGTTCTGCTGGTAATTCTTTAAATACACATAGATAGATCAAAACAAGTGTCTTCTTGTTTCTGTTATAATGAAGGATATGGCCCACATTTCCTGGTGAAATACATTCAGTTGCCTTCTGTGACTTGTGTCTCTGGAGCAAGGCAAAGACCAAGGAGAGGATCAAAAAGGTAAGGAATGTTTCTTTAACAGAAAGCAAGGTGGACATGTTTACATAGATATTGGACTTCTAAAATTATATACTTCAAGATGGTGGATGGCTTAGTACTCAGGGGGAGTACTAAGCCATCCACCAGTACAAACCAGGTTGTTTTAGCAGAGAGCAAGACCACCCTCCATGCATCTGGCTGAATCACCAATGTTTCTGAGCATTTCACGAATCATTTGGTTTCTGTGCTGTGAAGATGACTACTCTGAGTCATTTGGCTGAAAGGCCAAATGTACCTTTTCTTTCTTTCCCCCTTTCCCTCTTTGCTTTCTCTCTTTCTTTCTGTCTTATTTTTTCCTCCCCCTCATACTCTTTCTGAGCTGCAAATCTAGCTGTTCTCCATCTAATGCTGAAACATAACAAAAATGTGGTTAACCATCACATGCAGATGTAGCTTGTAGTTTTGCTGGGCAGAGAAGAAAAGAAGAGGCTTATTTAGAAGCGTTGGGAAATTTTCTGATTAATTAATGAGATAGAGAAAATTACTAAGGCTGGTCTGCTAACTTCTGAGACACTGGGTAAATGCTGTTTTTTGTTATTTCCAATCCCTCAATAGGGACATTAAACAATGTTTACTACTGTAAATTCTTTCCCAGGAAGGGAAGGAGGTTGTGATACAGGAGAAACTTGTATATTTGATTTAAAAAGTCAAGTCTTCTCCTGCAGAAGGTCTACAGCCTTACGCAAGAGGGCATTGTGGATACTGGTCCACCCAGAGAGTAGCCAGCCAAAGGGCCATAGGTTTCCAGCACGTTCTGAGAGTCCTGAAAGCTACCTTAGTAGTTTATTGATGATGGAGATGAGAAACAAAATCTTCTTGTAGTCTCCCTCCCCATGCTGTCAGTTAACACTGCCAGCAAGGAAAAAAGTTCCCACACCTTCATCTTCACTTGCTGCAGAGAAAGGATTATGCAGGTAAGCAGTCCTGCATGCCAGGTAAATAAACAGTCATACTCAGGAGCATGTGATTTTTGACACTCTGTTCCCGTTATATTTAAATGTTCCGTCTTCTGTTGTTCGTGATTTCTAAGCTTATTCTTCTTAACTTTTTTGCCCCAGTAAAAATCTTTGTGGCAAAAATTAAAACTGCATGGTTATGCCAGAATAGTGAAGCACAGTGTCCTAAATGATGTAACTCAGGTTTTGGGAGCAGGATAATTGCAGTAGTGTGATGCTTCTTTCAGAATAATTAGTCTTGCTGAGAACCAGGGTATAAAAGCCTGTGCAGAGCACAGTAATGAGGCAGTTACACCATTTCCAGTATTTGTGTGCCCCTGCATCACACTGCATATCAGAGCAGGTGTGCCCAAAGTGATGGTCAAGGAATGATTTCATCTTTGTAGCCCTGTGCCAGGACTGTGATGCGAAATACGTGGGATTCATTCTAAACGAAAGCAGCACTCATCTTCCATATTAAACCAGAGGGCCTTTGAGATCATTAACAATCATTTTTACAAAGGAGAGGTTTATGTTTCCGTTCATGGAGCCAAAGTCTGTTCTCATGCCCTGTTACTGCCTGGCACTTGCCCATCCAGGAATGAAATCTACTTCAACTGCATGCACTTGCAGATGTTGGGATTTCAATTTCAAAGTACAAACAACTCTAATATTAAAAAGACTATTTCCCCAGTGAGAATATGGGTTGCATGAGCTTTTTGACTTTTGTGTTTCATCTTTTGATTGTATATGGTATCACCTTTAGATCTATCTGTCAGTTTGGGGGTTTTTTTTATTAGCACCACAGTGGACAAAATGTCAGTAGAAGTTAAAGTGAAAAGAGTCCTCAGAGAGATAAAGGTTGTCTTCCACTTTTCACTACATGGTTGACTCTGCTGCCCTTTTCTGTTGGGGTTTAGTCTGCTGGGGCATTTCTTTGCTTAAGTTAAATTTACTTAACTGTTATATAAATAAGGGATAGCCTTGGCCATTAGGTAAATCTACTGATGGAGGGGAAAGGGCTTTTCTAGAGTGCCTGTGTGCCTTTCTGAGACATGGAGTTCAAAAACATCTGATAAGGTAACCTTCAGCTGGTTTTCTGCAATGACTTTTGTCAATGAGCCTTAAAAGCATTGATATTTTCAAGCATTATAGCTGAAGAGTACTGCAATGTCCTTGAACTACCCACCAGCCAAAGAATGACATCTTCAAAGTCAGCTGGTGAATTCCCATGTACTGTCATACATACAACTTACTTTTTCCTTTCTCTCTGGGGCATCCAGCTAGAATAACCAGGACCTTGGCTCTACCCAGTATGCAACAATAGACTGGTACCACTCTCAGGTGCTGCCTGGATTTGCTGTTGCCCTCAGAATATTTGCTCCTGTATTGTACAGTGAGGATAATCTTTTATTTAATTTTAGTTTTTTAACATTTTGAAAGGAAAATAGGGGTCTCATTCAGGTCTTTCCATTTTTGCATGATAGTACAGTTGAACAACGTGTACATGTGTTAATTAAACATCCTGTCTTATCACTGTTTTGTAAGTGTCCTGTAAATTTAATCACTACGACACCTCTGTACACATTACAATCCTTTTAAAGATCTAGAGAAAAATCCTGGTGGATTATTCAAAGCACTAAATCACACAGAATTACAGTAGTTATTAGAGGCATTAAAACCTCTGATAAGAAGCTTTATCATACATTTTTGGGGAAGCTTAATCTTTATCAGAGATGACTGTAAATAGAAGGGAACAGTAAAAAAACTTAATAACAGTTTATTTTACAGTACATCAATAACCAGGTACTGTAATTACAGTATAGTTATATGTTTATTGCATAGTAAGTAACTACAGTTTATTAGTTTTCTTGCTTTTCTATTATTGCAATTACCTGTAAGACCTGAGCCAAAAAGGGGCCTTATTGTATTTCCACTTAACCTGGGTTTACACACACATACACACATATTTATATTACCTATGTGTTTGACTGCTTCAGAGGAGTTGAACCTGTTTTTACATGGAGGAAGAACAGGCAGTGGACATGCTAAAGATCTCTTTCACATGTACATTTATCTATATTCAAAACTATAAACAAAGGGGATTGAATTTAAACTATGGTTATATTTAGCTATCTAATTTTTTCTCCTCTTTTTGGCACTGAAGAAGTTGTGGTATTCTGAATCACTCAGATAAACCTCTCAGTTACAGACCTACTCAGTGTGTGGGTGTTTATATTTTATCTGTACATTATTTACCTCTGTACATCCACATCTGAATATAGATTAGGTCTCTGTTAATTGTACTTGGGCTGTGTGTGCATATCTGTGTTTATGTATTTCCAGGAGTAACCCTGAAATGTTCTGTCATTTGGGGAATAGGCTAAGTGAAGATAGCTGATTAGGTGTGACTTCTTCTAATTTAGTGCTGTTTACCATGTTAAAGGTTCTAGTTAATTTAAGAGTTGCTGTGAAGCTGGCAGAAGAAATGTTCATGTTGGAATTCAGAACTTGATATGAAGTGATGAAGGTGTAATACAACATATAGCCCATGAGTGGTATGGGAGGACTTCTGCTCCTCATGCCTCTGGTAGGAGCACAGCCATACCTCTAAGCACTGGTTTGGGCAGCACAGCCCAAATAAACTACAGAGAATTCCGTGAAAGTCCGAAGCAAAAGCAATGAGGGTGATACGAAAGCGAGGAAATGTGACCTGTCAGGAAATACTGAAGATACTGGGGGTGCTTGGCCTGAAAAAGACAGCCCTGAGGGACAACGTGGCAAAGGGCAGAAATAATACAAAAGGCTGTGGGAAAAGAAAAGCAGTAATTTATTCTCCTTGGTGAGAAATGGGAGGGTATGGGATGTAATTGGTTCAACAGGACCAAACAAAATTCACATTAGGTATTAGCAATGATATTCTAAAGCAGATAAAATTTGGGATGTTGTGGAATGTCTTTCATTGGAAATTTTTTGGAAACAGGCATAAATGGTCCTGCCTGGAGGCACACAGGGGGAAAAAAGGCATCCAGACATCTTAACGACACTCCTAACCCACTTTTCTGTGCCTTGAACCATCGTTTAAGAATCATGGTTGTGAGAAGGTTGTGTGTTCCCGGTTTGCTTGTCAGTGGATCAAAAGAAAAACAGGTGAAGTGCTCATCTGAAATAAAACCTCTATCCACTAAAAAGTCTTGGAAAGAATCAGCACCCATATGTGTCTGGTAAACTGCTGATACTTCATTTCTGTCAAGATTTGAGGGCAGATGCTGCACTGGCTGAAGCTGATGGCAAAAGCTTCCCCTTGCAGTAGTGGAACCAATGTTAATTTATACCATAAAATCTCTGTTTTGGTGATTGTTTTCAACTAGTGATTGCACATGACAAGCATAGTTCATACTGATTAATAATGAACTAGACAGTAAGATGTACTTAAAGTCTAGTAGCAAGTGTCAATACAGACTTAACCTACTCTTATTTTCCTTTTCTCATCCTTTTGATGGAGTAAAATTTCAGGTAATATATTTACTATCCAGTACTTGTTGACTGGGAGAATCTATGTTTAATTTTTGGGTGAAATAACTCAGATTTTTTTTTTCCTAGTGTGAAACAACTCAGAGATAACAGTATAACTTTTATTGTTATTCTTATTTTTTTCTAGAACAAATTTTGGGTTTATATTTATAGTAGCTGGCATTTGTAGTAAAAAGGGAGCAGCAATTACCCAGTGTGAGAATGGTTTGCTTGCTATAACAAAAATTCTTCCTGCAGAATATGGCGGTACTGGTATGTTTGACTGGGTTTGTACAATTCAGTACAGGTAATTGTGTGGGGTTTTTCTCCTTGTTTTTTCAACATATGAGTTCAAAACTAACATATGAGTAAGGACTGAATTTCCAAGTTTCTACCTGTACTACAAGATGTCCATGTTCTTGGCCACAAAGCACATTGCATTAGGGAATACTCTTAAACTTTCAAATGCTTTCCCTGTGGGAAATGCTTCAATTTGAGATTTTTGAGAAAAGTCATTACATCCTTTTAAGTACAGGTGATCCTCATGGACCCTTTTCCACTTAGCCCACCTTGCTTCTAATGGTGTGCAAAATGCCAGGCTGATGGGTAACATGGAAATGCTGCACTAGCAGGACACAAAGGTTCACATCTTAATTGGGAGGACTAATTTGGAGGTTGTTGGTTCTTTTGCAGGTTTTTAACATGAAACATGAATGGAAAGATGCTGAGGTTGCTGTTTATGGCTGAGGCCACTTGCATATAGTCCACTGAGTGTGTTTACAGGGCTCGTAATACTGCTGTGGGGTTTCATCTCCATTTCAGAGAGAAAGGGGTCTCCAGTGGTTTTCTGCACACAGTGAACAAAAGACTTTCTAAATTTCTTTTTAGACTTACTCTATTTCTAATGCTAAGGATTTTAAAGATATGGGTTTTGAAAAATTTGTTTTATTTTAGTAAACATTCCTTCTACAGAGGCATGTTAGAGAGGAAAGAATAGGATTATTTAAAGGAGGGGAATTAATTGTGTCACTTCTATAGGCATTAGGCAAATTGCCTCACTTATAGTTAAGAGGTAGCATGGGAGTAGTTAAGTATAGGGTACCTGCAATGCACTTTATGATAGTCTTAGCTTATGACCTTATATCATTTTATTTCTCTATTAAAGCAAGACATTCCTCACAGGGACTGTGATTGTGCACAGTGCTGCAGTTAGCACCTCGTGTCCTGATGGCTGTGTGGTGCACCGTGATAAAACAGGGAAGGGGGTGTTGAGTACTCGAGAAGTTTGTATGGGAATCCAAGAAATAAAAGGTGATATCTGATATGTGTAGGATGGGAGATATGTAAATGGGATGTGAAAATGTCTAACTCATAATTACATGCTGTGTGTTTTACCCATAAACTGGTTTTAAATGTGTACAGCAGATGCCATATAAGTTAAGAGAGTGACTTAAAAAGTCATTATGGGCCACCTAGAAATACTAGACCAAGTCTCTGACTCCAGAGGTAGTGAAGACCTCACAGGTCAGTCCAGTGATGATGCTCAGCACTTATGTGTGAATTTGGCATTTCACAGAGGGGTGCTCAGATCCTAAGGAACAGACTGTGCTAAATTGGAGCATCCCCCTGACTTGAGGAGAAGGGAGAGTGGCTGATGAAAGATACAGTTTCTGAGTTTTGTTTTACGTGAAACAAGTTGTCAGGGCAGGAACAAGAGAATACTTTTGGACACAAGCAGCACAGGGTTGTTTTCTGCATGAGAACAAATGCTGACCTTGGTGGTGAGTGCTTCCTGTAGCCTGATGCCATGGGTATTGCTGCTCAGGGACTTAGGCAGAGGTACTGTGTGGCTCCGGGTAGGTTTTGGGGCACATCACATGTTACATTATCCAGTCCTTTGCAGAGGGATAAATGGGGTTGTGAGGAGAGATGCAGCTCTAAGGTTATGTGGACATTGAAAAATATACTGTGTGTAGACATTTCCAGGGTTGGGGAATAGTGGGATTCTCAAGATTACTGCACAGGGCTCCGAGTTCAGTATTACTGCTGAAAACTTAGATACTGTACTGCTTACAATCCAAATGTCTTACTCTTAAATATTGAAATGTTGTGGGGGGTTTTTTTCCTTCCCCCCCCAATTTTCCAATTGCTTTGGTGGGAAATACTGTAAATTTGGCATAATTACCAAAGAAGGTAATAACTTTAGTTACGACCCCTGGAACAACATATAACCTGTTGAGTGAGAAGCAGGTGGTATTTTGTGCTCAATATCAAATCTTAAAACATCAGACAAACTTGCAAAATGTTTCCTACCACTCTCTGTATGCCAAGCATATTGCAATTGCACTTAGAGCTGAGTGTATAATGTAGCTGGGGGAGGAGAGTATCTTAGCAGGGCCTGTAACGTTTGCAAATAAATAGCAAAAAAAAGAGGAACACAGCTGAAATGTTCCTAAGTGTGATTAAAAATGTATACCTTCATTTGTTTTTCCTCATGCAGCCAAGTTATATTAAAAGGGAATATACCTGCTCAGGCACCCAGACTTTCTTCCAGGAAGGTCAGCTCTCAGAAATGAATGGAAAAATAAATTAGGTAAGAGTAATGGCTGAGAAAAAAGGTGAACTTTATAGCAAAAAAGACAGAAGTAGGATCTCAACATAGGAGGTACTCTTTTTTTGCAGTGCAGGATTGAATAAGCAGTAAGTTCTTAAGTTACCACAGCAGAGGAAATCATCTAAATACATAGATTAAAAAAGGTTTCATTTTCTCCTCTCAACAGTAGCTGCTCTGTGGTTTGTGTTGTTATGACTGTTTACAAGCACTGTTTACACAAAAATCACATTATTCTCCCCTGACTGACGTAGCTGGTGATGTAAATGTGCCTGCTCAGGGCCTGTTCCTCAGGGAGGCAGAGCACGCAGGGCTCTGAGCACCTTGTGCTGCTTGGTAGCTGCTGATGCCAGGATTTTGAGACCAGCTGCCTTCGTGTTGAGCTCTCTGAGCCCCTTCGCAGGAAACGAGAGTTGGTACTCAAAGAGAAAGGACCTTGTTTGAGAGCTGTGGTGCAGGTGGTAATGCTTTAGCAAAGCATTGCATACTCTCTGTTGTGAAAGGGGGTACCCTTCTGTGAGTTGTCATCAGGAGGCTGGCCAGCAGGATGCAGGATAGAAATACAAATTAAACCAATATCTGCATCTAGCAGCAATAGTAATATTTTCCCAGGCAGCACTTACAACGTATGTCTGTTTGTTTGGGGTTTTTTTTTAAGTGACATTAAACTACATTCAAGATAGCTCTCTTTCAAAATCCATTGCAGACTGAGAGGAGGGATGGTCTGACAGGAGCTGGTGCCAGCAAGATGGGCTGACTGCATGCTCCCCACCAGCAGTGAGGGCTGCTCTGAGTCAAGACATCAGGGAAGGACTTTGTGCAGGAAAATAATGAAAACACTGACAGGGTGAGACCATATGCAGAAAGGGAAGACTTATTTCCTTAAGGAAAAGCACAATCATGCTTGTTGAAGGAGCATTGTAAGGAAACAAATAGGATTTAAAAAACCCCCCCTGCTTCTTACAGAAGCAATAGAAAAAGAATTTCTCATAGGAAAGGAATGGTAACTGAATTGTTTTTGTGATTTAAAAGCATTCCAGTGTTGTGCTTGCAGCTTGTGAAGGAAGAGGGAAAGAAAGTGAAACTAACTGGGAACAGCTGAAGCGATTCACTGTATCAGCTGAGAGCAATGAGAGATTAAAAAAATAATTAAATCAGTTAACAGTGCATTAGCTAACTCTATAAGTGTTTACTTTAAGAAGGGAAATATTTGTTCTTATGTGTGTGAATGCAGCCTTTATTTTCATCAGCTTTATTCTGCCTTGCTTCTAATGGCAGTCAGTTTTCAGTGACATCCCACCAAGGCCCCTGGTTGTTACATGTGTAGCTGGAGGTTTTTAGCATATCTAGGTGTAAAGGCATTGGAGCAGAATGAATCCTGTAGCTCTGCATTTAATTTCTAACTTTAAATTATTTTCTGGTCCTGAGAAAAGGTTCTGTATTCAGTCTTTTGCCAAGCATGGTTAGCATTAAACCCAGACCATGCATTATGCCTCTGGATTAGGAGACGCCGATCTGCTACTAAAATGTTTGGGTTTTTTTCTCTCTGCCAACTGCTTTGTTCTGACTGTCTGTTGTGGAGCTGTTGTCCCAATGATCCGATTAATTTTCTTCCTTCAAGCAGCTCTTAAATATCTGTGTTTTCATGTGTAATTCATTCCATCTCATAGGCCAGTAGTGGAACAGAGAGCAGGAAATGGGAGGTGATCTGGGACAGTGCATTAGGGAAGACAATAAGATAAGTAGCATAGTACTCATGCAAGATGGACAGGCAATGTCCTGATCCAGGGTTGAGTTTGGCCCATGGGTTGTCTTCTGAGAGATGGTGGGATGTGGGAAGAGAATGTGCCCATGTGCCACAGAGGCACTGTTCCCAGCATGTACTTCTATGCCACATGTAGCCATGAGGAGCAGAAGTCACCAACAGCTCCCCACAGCTGTGGCCATCCCCTCAGTTTACCATGGCATAGGTATAGATCAGATGGCCTTGGGTTTTGATTTGTGTGGCTGTGACTCATTTGACTGAAGGCGATGTAATTTTGAGATGAAATGGCAGAGGTGGAGGTATGTGAGAGCCAGCACATAAATTGGATCCCATTTGGGATTCTTGCATTGTCTCAGTGCCCAGGGATGACTGAGGCCGTAACACCCCTTAGCAAAGTGGGAAGAGAAGAGAGAAGGTGTGATTCTCACTTTGGAGGCAAATACTTTCCTCAGTGTCCATGTGCCAGCTGCATCGACTCAGAACACTGTAAGGAGCTCCATTAAGTTCTATTGGGTCCATAATCTGCACATTAAGAAAAATTTACATGATAGATGGAGCTGTTAAAGTCTAATTGGGTAATCAAAAATTAGTTAATGTGCCAAAATATGTATTTAGCTGATAAACTCTAATGGTTCCAAAGGGTTCTAGTATTAATAGAAGGCATGCTTGCACGCTAAAGAGTTGAGACTAAGATATTACTCTTGTAACAGGCATTTCAAATAAAGATCCCAAAGCACTTGACAGATATTAAATCACTTATTGATTTGATTTTTCCAAAATATGTCCATCCAAGGCTCTGGGGGAATATATGTTAAAAATAATGTCAAATTTCCACATAAGTAATAAATTATAATTTTCCCCGCTTCCCAAGTCTATCAAGTGCAATAATCACTCCTGCCCTTAAACCCAGTTAAAACCTCTCTAGGCTGGGTCTTCCTTAATTGAACCATATTAGGTCCCCGTGATATACTGTGTCCACTTGAGTGACAAATAAGTTGAATCCCAGTGAAATGAAGGGGTTTGAAAAGGGTTAAAGTGGCAGAGTCAGTAGAAGAACATGTCATTGCTGGTTACTTCTCCTTAACTGCAGAGTAACCAGCACAACATTTGTGTATTCACAGAGCCAGAAGGATGTTTCAGCATTCTGCAAATTGCTTCCTTACCTATTCATTCCAATTTCATTCTTTTTTACGTGGAGGACATGAATAAGAATTTTAAAATAACTCTTCTACTTAATCTTTCCAAAGTGTCCTAATGTATTATTAATAGCTTGCCACTCCCACATTATAATGGCATGTGGTTCTTTGTTTGTACAGCATCTAGTGTAATAAGAACCTCATCCAAGAGACTTTTGTAGGCTCTTCTGCAGTTCAAACAGATAATGACAGCTTTATTTTAATATGGAAAAAGGTTATCCTTGTTTTATGAAGGAAATGGGGGCAGAAAGATAACACCTGTCATAGAAGTAGAACTAGAGAGACTGCAGGCTCAGATGTTTCTTTGCTGCTCTGGCTACTAGACCACATCACGGAGGCATTCCTAAAACTTGCACCTGTTAAACACAATTTATAGTTTGGTTGATATATGATGTGCCTTTATTTCTATGTGGGATTTATAACAGAAACTATCTTGCATGTGTCAGACCTATTGTGCTCTGAAAAAGCCTCCAGACGCTTAAAAGCACCAGACAGCCAAAGTCCCTTCTGTTCAGCTAGGCACACCTTTGAGGAGGGAAAAAGAACATGTCCAAGAAAACTCAAGCTTAGGGTAACCTAATCCTATCTCCATACCATGTAAATATTTAAAGAGAAAATGCAACAACCACATTGTTGAATTTCCTACTTTGGATGACTGTCACATTTTTAATGATAGTTGAATAGTTTTTTATTTTATTTATGTGGTATCATTTGTTTGCTGGGGAATATGAATGGAACGGTTTCCTTGCCTCTGAATTTGAAATTGTATTTTCCCCAATATCATTAGTTGAAAGATGTTACCACATAAATAAATAAATAAGCCAAGTGTTGTGATTGTTTGCTGTCTAATATACATAGATCCAAAAGTATACTGAAATGCTGTTTGAAACAGATGAGTCAATGCCACATTTTCTGACGTCTGCCTAGAAGGAGAGAGAGAAAAAAACTCTCACAGAGAGGGAAAAACCAGAAACAGTCACTTGGGTTTTTGGGAAAGCTCTGGCCTGAGAAAGGAGCTAAAAGAAAAAAAATAAGGTGAGGAATAATGAATTCATCAAGCTGAAAATGCACAGGCCAATGGAGCGCTTAGATTTCAATAGAAGGCAAATGGAAAGAGAGCCCCCATTACTGCTGAGATGCAGCGACACGGCTGCACTAATCGCTTGGTCATGCTTGGGAGACACTAAGTCATCATGGGCCATGACATGGGGAGAACAGGCGCCAGGGTTTGTTGTAAGAAAAAATTGTTTATTTAACATCCACAACCAGCATCATCCCTCTCCTTTACCTTGCATCCCCGTGCCCAGATCCATCCCTTTCTGCTGGGGAAGCACGTGCCAGGCAGCATGGCTGGGCTGCTGTAGAGCAGGCCTGGGCAGCTGAGGAATGTTTTTGGTAGGGTGCAACCACAGAACTGTCCTGCAGTGGGAATTACTGTCTCACCAAATTTGTTGCCCCTTTAAACAGAATTTATAGTACTTACTAGCTTCAAAATTAATGTAAGTGCTGAGATTATTTTTATGTGAGATATGCCCCCTCTCTTTAAAAGAAAAAAATCTCCTTGACTGTTATTTGGACAACTGGCCATTTCTGTTTGAACAAAAGGAAAGATGCTGAACCAAGTGATGTTGAGCTGAGAAAATAATAGTTTCTGGGAACTTGTTATGGTAATATTGAGGAGAGTCTCCTCAGAGGCTAGTCTTTTAAGGCAGGTAGGCTTTGGCACAGTTGAGCTCCTTGAATAACTCAGTGCTTAAAAGGAGTGCAGTGTTGCTGTAGGAACTTGCAAGTGCTGGGCTCTATTCTTGGCCCTTGCCACGGACTTCCTGTGTGCTGAGGAACAAATCTTTTAGACTGTGCTTTTTTGTTTGTTTTACTCTTTTTTTTCGTTAGAATTTCCTTGCATTTTAAATCTGTGGGGAATTAAATGGAATGGACATTTAGATTCACTTCCCCTCCCCCCCACCCCCAGTAATAGATGAAATGGAGAGGATATAGAAACATGTTTAAAAGATCAAATCAATGCACTTATTTTGTTAGCAGAAACTAAAGGAAACAAGCTGTTGGTTTCTTTAAAAAATACACAACTGCTTTTTTTTCCCCCCCAGCCTCCCTCTGAGATAAATCAAAATCAGTCTTTGAAAGATTAATTGAGGAGTGCATATCTCACAAAAATGTAGGCAATGACTGCAAAAAGAAGGGCAGTGTTGACTAATAAAAGTGTCTAGCTATACAAACCTCTAAAATGAAGAAATTGCCCATCCACATATTTTTTCTGCCACATATCTTAATTAGCTCCACAAAAAACACTGCCTACTTCCACTTTCCCATTAATTAGTCCCATGCTACTGTGAAGTGAGCACTGAAAAAATAGCCATTCTCAGTTCCTTGTGTAACAATACAGGACATTACCTTCATTCTGACCAGAGGAGAAGGGCAGACACTCTGTGAGAACAGAGCTGTCTTGTTATGTTCCTGAATTCATTTACACATCTGCATTATATCTGTAAAAGAGAGAATTTAATGTCCTGAACACACACACATACATATTTTCACTCAAAATTAGTAAATCTAGGGTACTGAACTGTGATCTGCTCTAGGGTGTTCCTCTATGATAAAACTAATATTAGGGAAAGAAAGAGACTAGTAGACCAGAAGTTAATTAAAAGTAAAAAATAAAAAATCACATGTATTTAAGGCAGAAATAAAGAACTGAGAATTTTTTGTTTTCTTCCTCTGTCTGTGGTCCTAAAGGAGAAACAATAATGAAGAAAGAAACACTAAGTCGAGCTCAGCCTACTCTTTAAGAAAACCCCACAAAATTTCTTGAGTTAAAAATTATCTGGATAGCTATAGCAGATTCATCTACAAAAGTACCATTGCTCCTTCAGTCCTTATTCGGATAGTTCTATTTTTGATAAGGCATGTGTGTGAGCTTGTTAACTGAACCCATAATTAATGGACTTCTAAAATCTAGAGGCCCAAATGGCTTAAAATTGCAATATCTTGAGGGTGCTGACCTGTGAAAGCAGTGGTTTACAAAGGAGATCACTCGTGCTTGTGACTTTTCTGAGGGGCCAGGTAACAAATGTAGTTTGGATCTTTTCTAGTCAGGTGAAAACTGTCTCATCTGATGTCAAAAATTCTGTTATTAGTGGCTTTAGTTTTATTCTTTTCAAACCACCAAGTTGTGGGGATTGAGCTGAAAGTGATGGACTCACCTACTATCTAAGAGTTTTCCACCACCAGGAGACCACAGACCATCTTGTGAGGCAATCTGCAGTGAGAACAAAGCAGTTTGGAGGGGCTGGAAATGTGAGGATTTATGGCACAGTGTCAAAGTGCAGGTAGGTACCCTGGCAGTACCCACCCTCCAGAAAAATGTGATCCTAAGTAGTCCTGAGTTTCCACAAGTTTAACATTAAGATATCAGTTATTCAACATCTCTCTAGTGAATTGAAGTTCAGCCTGAGGATTTATCTGTTGTTTCATCTTGATGAGACAGAAATGATTGAGTTTAGGCCAGGCATAGCTAATTTATCTTAATACAGATGAAGCCTGTATACCCATCTTCAAGTAAAGATCATGTTTCTCATCGTGATATCTGAGAGTCTTTAACTCTCTAACATGAGAACTTGCAGTTCCTCACTTAAAAAAGAATAATTAGAGAATTCAGTATGCCAATTTTATCTGATTAAAAAAAAGCATGTAAGCCCATAGTTTGTTGATCTTATTTTATGTAAGACCAAATTTGGGTATAGAGATAGGTCATTCAGAGAATACTATGTGGCATAGAATGAAGGTTGTTTTTCAGGTTCATAAAGTGAACTGATGGCGTTTTGAGTTCCCAATTGATGTTTGTTTTTATTTAAAATGTCTGTAAGGGTAACTGTTCAGAATGTACTGTCCAAGATAATAGCATTAACTGGCATGGCTGCAAAATCAATAATAGTAACAAAAATATACCTCTGCTGATTAAGAGTGACATAAAAGAAATTTGTTAACTGAAATGGATGTAGTCAACAGTTTAAACACGTCTTAAATAACTGTAATGCAATTCATAGTTCTTACTTTAACTTTTAGTTAATTTTTTAAAAGAACCTTTGAAAATATGTATTACATTTCTCTCCTTATAAAAAGACAAGCCAAACTGAGATAGAAAAGCATTTATTTCCTCTAATCGAGCTTCCACCTGCAAAAATAAACTTGATAACAAAACTGTAGTGTACTTCACCTAGAGAAAGTAATTGAAATTGGTAATTCATAAACTATAGACTAGCTTTGAAGGACAGGTCTTTGTCATCAGGCTTCATGAGAAACAGCAGAGCAGAAATAAAAATAGATCATTGACCAAAAATATCCTTTTCCAGCTGGGTCATTTAAAGAACTGTCTTTTTTTTTTTTTTTTTAGGCATAAATACAGCTGATTCCAAAACTACCCCCAAAAGGGCTCTAACTCAAGAGGTCAAACACTCTGGAGGGTTTTGTTGTTGCTTGCTTGCTTTGGATTTTTGTTTTTTTTTTTAAGAGTAAGAATGGTTATGGGGCGAAAGAAGTATGATTTCCAAAAATGTAAAGCCTGGAATAAGATCTTTGAGTCAAGCTGTGACCAGGGCATGTCACTTCCAAACTTAGTAGATGTAGCTTCTTGAAGTCTTCTCTGAACTGACTCATGGGTTTTGGATTTGGGACATAAATGCAGATGTGTGGGCCACATATGCATTAACTTACTAAAACTAGTTATTAGTGTCTGTCACATAAGAAAGAACTGAATGGGAGCAACTTGGGCATTCAGCATCATCACAAAGACACAGGTCAGAAATATGGCAAGCTGATTTTTACCTCATTTTGAGGGGAAAATGAAGAGACACAGCCATTTAGAAGTCTTTGAGCTGTTTGGAGATACTGCAGTTGAGATGAGATTCTTATATATCAGGGCGTTTTATATATATATATATACAGCTGACAGTCATGGAAATGCTCTGTTTTGTAGATATATTTTCTGTTTTCCATTTAGCTGTGAGGATAAGACAGGTAAGAAGTACAATGACCCCATGTGGGTAGAGAGGGCGCTGAGGATGTGATTTTCACTGTGCAAGGACAGGAGGTCGGCTGCAGTGTAGCTACAAGGATGCTGTGCAGGTACACGTCACACAATGTCCTTGTGTCTCAGCATAACAGAAAAAGGCTGAGGAGAAGAAGAATGGGCAGCATGCTCAGTGGCAGACCTGCAACAGGAGTCCACCAGCCACCCCTTGAATGTGAGTGGCAAAAAGCAGGGGCTGCAGGAAAGGATCCCCGTGGATGTGCATGCAGCACATGCTGACGTGCATCTCTGGACAAGGCACTTGTGCTTGGTGCAGCTCTGTGGAGCTTTGCTCCATCCCAGGGAAGCCCAGCAAGATCATGAAGTCATGCACTGCAGCACAAATAGGCTGACATTTAGGGAAGTCAGATCTTCAACTTCTGTGAACAGCTTTTGCTCCAGTGGGGGCTATTTGTTCTTGCCAGCTACTTGTTCTGGCTTCCAGACTGATGGAAAGTTTGGCAAAACTTTGCTTGTGCCCCCTTCATGCAGTGGCATTGCACAGGAAAGACACATCTGGGAGACTACTACAGATGCTTCAGACGTTCGTAAAATGTTTATTCATTCTATCACTTAAAATTATTTTAACACATAGGCACAGCTTGGAGCACAGATATAAAACTGAGTGTTGACAAGAGACGAAAAATTACGAAGATTCTAGTTCAGGACCATCAGAGATAATGATACCTAAACACCTTAACCTCAAACTCATTAGTCTCACATATCTCAATCAATATGGATTCTCTCGGAAATCAATTTTCAGCAGCAAATATGATTGTTAAATAATTCACAAGTTACAGGCCTTCAGGCAAGAAGAGGTTAGAGAAGCAGAAGGAAGTGGTGATCTTGACCTGAGATGTGATTTCAATTAAATGAGGAGAGCATCCGTAAAACACAGTTTTATGTTCAAGGTGTCAAACTGTTTAAGGAAAAGAGGATTACAGATGTAAATTGGAGTCTAAAGTATTTAAAACACATTCTTATTTTTCATGCATTAGCAGAAAGAATTGATCAGCAAGGACTGTGCCATTTTTAGACATCCCAGCCAGTACCAGTGGCATAATTTCTTTTGTTTATTTGCTTTTGATTTTCACCAGTTTTTATTTCACAGCTAATTTATTATGTAGTCTCACTGAAAGGCAAAAGCAGTAAAAAACTTCTGGAGATTCTCTCAGATCTTTGAATATTTCTGACCAAAGGCATAAGAATTTGTGCTTATTACAAATTTTACTTTCTTGTATCTGCTTGGTTCTATGCCCATGTTTGCATATTTACTATTAGATGAATGACAGTTCTTAACAGAAACATAATTTTAGGGATGGAAAGGTCAGATTGGTGGGATCGTACTACCACTTCAGCACTTTCTCAGGGCCTTATCATGACCACTGCAGCCCATGGAAAGATTTGTATTGATCTGCTGAATCTTGGATCTGACTCTAATTATGCTTGTGTAAATTTGGAGTTACATCACTGAAGTTAATGGTATAATAGCTATATTAGATTAATGCAAATATTCATATTCAGGTGCAGAATTAGTCTGATTTGTAGTTTAGTTGTGATGTCCATAGAAGCAAGTTGTAGTTTTAACACAATTTAGAAATCATAATTTAATTAAAAATATTTACTAACCTAATTATTTCTATACCAGACATCTCTTTGAAGTAATTATAATGATACATTTTAATCTGATGTTATCTGTATTCTGCCAGGGATTCTTCAATGGGCATAATTTGGATAAATATCAAGCACTCCAAATGCATTTGAATTCAGCCCAGGTCAATAATGGTATTACTGTCTGAAGGCCCTCGATGGGTTTAGTCAGATGAGCTGGCGAGCTTATTCCACTTTTGACAGCACTTAGATGCTCTGATGTCAGATACCAGCATCACAATTCAAGTAGGTGGAAGAATTGCTGTGGAAAGGTACCTTTAGGGAGGCACACCTGAGGGTTTTTTGCAAAAACCTGAAATTCATTCCTAGTCTTTGAAGTGATCTGAGCTGAGGTTTAGGGTTACCATGTGTGAGACAAAACTTGAGTCCCGCACATGTTTTTAATTTCTTTCCAAAGCACCCCACCTTTCATGGTTGGCTGTCAGCCTTTCACCTGCACAAAGTTTCACTTACATCAAAACTAAAGAGAAGGAGAAGAAAAAAAAAAAAAAAAAGAAATCCCAATTATGAACCTTTCCCTCCAAATCTTAGAAATGCTGCGAAAGTTCACCATCTCTAAGATCGTTCAAAACATGAAAAAAAACTACTTTTAAAATCCTTCTTCCACTGTCTCTTAAATTTTTTCAACCCTTTTATCTGTTAGTAGATGCATGAAAGAGTAAATGGCTCTGGTTTTCTCTGCTGTGGAGAACGGGTGAATTGTGGGCAGAAGTGAAAGGCAGCACCTGGCTGCCCCTGAGAAATGGGACAACACTAAGCAAGATCATAGAGATAGTTTTACTATGTAGTGATGGGAGTGAAGGCTCGATCCCCTTTTCTGTGTCAGATTACTGTGAAAACAGTAAATTTGTATCCATGAATAGGGTCACGGTCTGAGCTCATGTCCAGGAAAGTAAAAGAGGGATCAGGAAGAATGTGGATGCTTACTGCTATGGAATTACAGCCAACCACCATAAAGGGATTTCAGTCAAAAATGGACTAGAGTGAAGTGGAAAAGGTGTAACATATCCTTATGTTACTCTTTGTTTCTGTGTTGTGGTTTTGTGTTGAATGAACTTTGTTTTTAAAAATATATTTTGAAATGTGAATAGTGGTGAATGTCAGTGAAATTTATTGTACTGTTAAAATCCTATTGGGTCTTTGTTTATGAAATGTATTTTCCTGCATTTGAGGTTTAGGGAGGCTTGATAATGAGGCTGTGAAGATTCATGGCCCCTTTTCTGCAGCTTAATTTAGGCTCTATATCAAATATGTAAAAGAACATTATATCTTCCTGCAGCCTGTGTGATACATTTTGTATTATTTCCCTTCCAATGTTATTTCTTTTACAAATGCAGAGATGGAAAATGGTGACAATCTGACAAGCTTTGCTTTCTGTTATTTTCTGGGCTAGGAAGATTAAATCTGAAAGCTGCTGTGGTTGTAAGTTTTATTAAGGTGAGACATATGCCCATGGTCACATGTTTACTGAAGATTGCATTATTCTTGATTTAAAGAGTTAGTGGACAGCCAGCAGTGCAGTTTGTGAGGGGAGTTCCAGAGGCCCACTGTCTCTGCTGCCAGCTGAGACCTTCCCCCTTGCAGGGTAGGACACCTGAAGATAAACGTCCCCGTTGGAAAGCGGCATGGTGCCCCCAGCCATATGGCAGTGACCTGGCAGCGAGCTTTATTTAGCTGTAGAGGTGTAGCTGAGGGATACTCTTGTCCTTGACTGTAATGAGCTTGGGAGGACGGTGATTACAGTGGAAAGGTGTGACTTAGATTTCCACAAAGTTGGTCTGATCTCCTTCTCGTTCTGCTGATTCTCCATGCTGCCATCTGTCAGTGCAGAGAGGCTCACGCATGGTAGGATTGATCCCCAAGTGATTTTGGTCTGTTGCTCCAACGTAGCTCATCTCTTCCAGGGAGGTGTTGCTGCACCTGATTTAGGGAAACACCATATATTGATCTGTTCCATAATTTAGGAGGATCTTTAATGGATGTTTTCCTTGGACAGGGGATTATTTCCCTTTCAGTGCTCAAATCCTGTCCAAGATCCAGGTTCACCAAGAGTGATACGTAGGTGTCTCTGGACACAATGGCTAGCAATTCTTCATATATTCTTTTTACTAACTTGGTCAAACGACTGTCTCTGGCCACAAGCAGGAGAAAGATTTTCCGGATGAGTAGGGCAAGATGTTTCCATTTGTTACAGGCGCATCCTTAAGCACAAGAGAAGGGAATTGTTTCCTGCACATGTCAGTGTAATTGAAATTAGAACCCTGCCCCAGCAATCTGTAGAGTGACTGATAAAGATCAATTTTGTTACCAAAAACTGAAATACCACAAATTGACCTCCTCTTGCTTACACAATAGAAACTCTGAGTAATCCCGCTGAAAGCTGGGGAGTGACATAAGTAAAATTCTTGTTCTCTGATTAAGCCCCAAAGCCTTTGCAAGTGAAAGTTTTCATTTGCTGGCATCTTTTGGATTGATAGGAGCAGTTAGGGAATGAATCCATCAACTCCATCTCTGAGATCTCCAGAAGCAGCACATCCCTGGTTTGAATTGTTCCAAGTTGTGTTTTTGAATCCTACCTCTGCTATGTTGGGAATGTTGTTTAGCCAGAAAAAACCCAAATCTTTAGGGCCAAGCTTTCCTTTCAGCTGTGTCCTGGGATGTCGAGAGAACAAAACTCGGTTAATTGTTCCTCATTCAGGATGCGTAGCATAGCATTATAATACTCAAACAATATTCATTAGGTAAAACAATTGCAATAATTATCTTATAAAAAGTCAGGCAGGGTAATTTCTTTTAAAATGAGGATAATCTCCAGAGGAGATTCTGCTCCAGTTTTGTTTTTGTTTGTTTATTTTTGGCTGAATGGTTTTAAATAGAAATTACTTAGGTGTCAATGACCTCTGGGTTCAATTGAATTAAGACATTTAAATGAAACTTAAGCAATATTGGTATTTTCTGGGAGGTAGAAAATGGTGTATAGAAAACATACAGCAAATTTTGTAATGAAGCAATAGCCAAAAATCAGATGGTGGAGTGGTTTTAATCATTTTAGTAAGGCCCTTGAAATTTGGAAAATGATATCCTTAGCCATGCTCAGATTTTGATGCTTTGTAATACGACTGGGGTTTTTTTGTTCATCTGTGGGGGCTCATACAGAGCGTGAAAAACAGCAATAGCATTGTACCTCCTTAATTTCTTTTGCTTCTCACTTCTGATGTTGTTCCCAAGTATCCTGTACCTGGGTCTTATGTACCTGTACCTGTACCTTACCTTACCATGATTAGCACAGAAGAAGGACATGCCAATAGCTAAGTATTTAAAAAATCAAACAGTCATTTTTACTGGACACTATGATGATTATCCTCAAAAGTCATGAGCATTTCTAGCAAGCCAAGGTTCTCCTTCTTTGGATTCAGTACTGTAGTTTCCAGAAGACACCAATGATACTGTGAGATTAATTCAATACTAGGATGCAGCTGCCTTGATCTTTCTGATGTCATTGCCTTAAATTATCATAAGATACCACTAAAAAACAAATCTAGAATATATATGAACAAAAGCATGATCCAGGATTTTCTCCTCATTCTAATACTGACTTAGTAGACCAAATCTTTGCTTTGAGAAATCCAACTTTATTTCAGTTTTCAAAAGATGGAATTTTATTTTTTAATTTTAAATGTGAAGGGGGTGGGTTGTAGCAGGAAGATTGAACACTGACAGGGAATGCTAGGAGCTGATCTGATCATATACTCTCGTATTCAAATTCATGAATAATTTTCACTTGTACGAATTGCCCAATGGAGTCTATAGCACTTCTTATGTGAGACAGGATCACTCATGCAAATAAAGGTTTACAGGATGAGGGTCTAGGTTGTGTTATTACAGGGTCATTTGCTGATGCAGTGTTGCCTTTTTTACTTCTTACTCACTAATTTTGTGGGTTCTATTCTTCTGGCAGAAGAGGTTGTTGCATTATTAGTAATGGAGCTTATTATTCTCTTTAATATTTGAATTATATCTGAAAAAGCTTGAAGGTGTATCCATTTCTTTAGGAGCAATAATGTTAAAAGATGCTACAGTTTTTGAGTTATACTGTGTATAATTTTAAAATAATTTTGGCATTTTTCCCCTCTGGCAACTGATGCCTTTAACCTTAGAGGACTCTAATTCACAGTGACACCACAGTCTTTTCATAGGCAACACTATTATGTGACTGATACTGAAACGGTACAGTCCAAAATAAGCAGTAAGTAATTAAGGAACAAAATTATTACAATAGGGCTGACCTGACATGGAGACCTAGGGCCATGTTCTGCTTGCTTTACTTGAACAAGGAGTCCCATTGCTTCTCATTCAGATGTGCAGCAGTAGCATATAACCAGGAAAAAGCTCCCATGAAGTCACCATTGTAACCAAGTCTGGAATCTGAGAGAGAATTATGCATGTGTATGTAGAGGGAGGAAGAGATTGTACAAAATATTCATTTAATTTGAATATGTATAGGAAGTGAATGAAAGTGTTGGGCCAAATCCTGCTCTCATTTACATTAATGCAGCCCCACAACGTCTGCTGAGGGTGGAATTTGATCTGACATTAGCACAAACTAACTTTTACGTTGGCCAGATTCTTATTTGCTCACAGCATGTGGCCAGCCAGAAATATAAATAAATCAAATCTGTTTCTAGGAAAATTCCAGCAACCCTTTGAAACTTTCCTTCTTTGCATTACAAGAAAAGAAGGGGTAGAAAAAAGGGGAGAGGATGGAGGGTTACATAAATGAGAGCAGGTGCGGTCGTGCAGAAGTAACTATTCAGCATATGTAAGTGCAGTTGGAAAATCATTGTCTTGCAGAGAATACTTGAAATTGGTCCCTAATGGCCTTGGTTTTTGTCATATGGTCTTGATTATCAGGCTAAAATTGCATTGCCGATGCCTTTAGTGTGAACGAGATGGATGAATAATTATTACGTGCGCTGAATACCTCTCTGCGAGGAGGAACCAGAACATCCCCTGGTCACCACAGCTACCATTTCACCTTGCTGTCAAGAAAACTGCAAGTGGCCAATTCATCACTTCCTTATTGTTCTTAAAATATATGTTCATAATAATAAGTGTTCATACCTGCACTAAGAATGGGCAATGCAAAACCTCAGTGTTGCGAGGAATAGCTGCAAGACTGGTTATTTTTGGGACTCGGGGTGTGCAAGCCCTAAGTGCCTTATGCCATTTGTAAAGACCTTGCTTTATCTTTGTACTCCTGCAGATCTCTGTGACTATATTAAGGAGCAAAATTAATTTCTAGTAAATAAAACAAGCATGCACAAGATACCCAAATTAGTTTTAGTGTCTATTCAGAAATTAATTGACATATTTTTCCTTTTTAGCTGTTAAAAAAGGGGCTCTTGTGCTGCCTTAATTCCCTCTGCCTACCTTTGTCTCCATTACTAGTTACTAACACAATAACAGAAGTGGTCATAATGAGATTAACAGGAATCCTATTGCTAGCACTGAGTCTCTGTGGCATTGAAAAGATCACTCCACTCCCCACTGACCCCTCCACACAAAGGGAGATGTGATGAGGGTAAGGTTCTGAACAGCTCCAAGATCCACGAGCAGGGCCACACCGCTTGGTCATCACCTGGATATTTACATTAACTCATGGCTGGGCGTGACTGCTGCTCACTCTCTGTGCAATCCTTTGCAATACTGGCAATTAGCTGTGGGATCCACTGGTTCCTAAATGATGCAAATTGAGCCACAAATAGAGCACAACAGCCTGCATTTCCTCTTGGCATCTGATCAGAAGGATTGCATGTGTACAGGGTACAAGTGTTTCAGGACAAGATTTCCAGTGTCTGTAGGTATTTCTAATTAATTGTGTGTTGCCATTTGCCATTAAAACCCTAATGAAGTGCCTAAAACCAGTTTTGATTAAATAATCAGACAATCACCCCAACTATTCAAATCTACTGGTTATCTCCTACGAGTTGTTTCAGCAGTGACTGCCTATTATGGACCTAAAAAATGTCTGTAGGTTACATTTGAAGAACAGAAAGAAAAAGGAAATTAAAAAATCACATTTAAGAGGATGGATTTTAACCCTGGTTTAGTGTCTTCTATCAAATTCTCCAAATACTCTTCTTGCATGACTAAATTAATCATTGCAAAACATTTCCCTTGAACTTACATGTTCTTTTATACCTGTACTACAGATGTCTGTACTCAAGTGTGCTACATCCCTGCACTCACAGAAATGTGTAGTTAAGTCAAGTTAAATATGATCCAATGATCTGGATGATGATCGATCAAATTAATATTTGAATTAAACCTGAACACAAGACTGAAATAAAGCACAAGTTGCTACTTTCAATTTTCAGTTTTCTCTTGTTAGCTATCCCAGGTTGTCTGGCCCAAGGTAAGGTGGATTTCTTATTCCCCAGAGTACCAAAAATACCTGGGGAAAAGCCAAGTGACCTGCCTAAAGTAAGTGCCAGAGCAGGATGTGAGGATTAGGGCTTCAGCCAAGCTGCCATGTAACCCTTGAGCACTCGCAGCAAACTTTGGGTAGCAGCCTGCCCCCCTTGTCTTTCTAAACCCAATATGACAGGCATTGCTCAAGTGGAACTGAACCACTGACTAATCAAGTCACCTGAAGGAAGATCTGATGGTGAAAACCAGATGTTCTGATTTTTTTGGAGATGTAGTCTAACCACTTAGGTTAGGTAGGATTCAAGTGGTCTGAATCTCCTCCATAGCAACTCATTGATTTCTGTTGATATTGATTTGCATTGGAGCAGCCTGTGGTTTTTATGAAGTACCATTTTAAATGGCTTAATCCGTTCACATAGTGGACGTCAGATTTAATCTGGGACTGTGATAGAATTTTTTTTGAGATAGGAGGTTTTGGCTCTCACAAGGGTCTCAGACTCCTTCTGTATCATGCAGTGTTACAAAAGGTTGTGCATTTCATAATGTTCTCCCCTGCAATCACTGAGCTGCTGCAGGGTGTTGCCAGAGGTCACAGCTATGAGGGTGTCAGGAGTTCCTGGCTGTCCACATGCGTGGCTTCCTGAACTGGCTGTGGTAAATTCAAACTGTGCCTCTCGGTAAAAATTACTGGAGCCATCCTGCTATGAATTCCAACCATAGACATCAGGGATACTATTATGTAAAAAGATGCTATTGATATGAAAAAAAAAAGACATAACAAACAACATAAAAACCCTAGATGCTAAAATTCTGTAGTTTATCATGTCTCAGGGTTTTCTTTTAACTTTCTTCTCTAATTGAAAAAGCTAAATTGATTGAAGCATTTGAGCCCTGATTTAGCTTTTAAAAAAAGAAGCAGAATCTAAAAATGGCTCAGCGAAGCAACTGAAATGCTATCACAAGCTCTTGAGATCGATAAGCTAGGGGAAAAAAGGAAGAAGAAAAGTTTTTGAGTGACAGTGTAAAAATGGGAAATTTAAATACATCTATATCGTTGCATTTTGCTCCATTGTGGATTGCATAAAATACACTTTGGCAGTGTGTTTTCATGCAATCTAGAAGGTGATCTGTTAGTAACACTGAGTTTTTGTTTATGTTCCAAATTGTAAACTACATTTATAGCAATATTTCTATATTAAGGTATTAATGCCAGAAGTGCTACCTAAGCTTAACTTTACCAATATAACTCAAAATGTAGTTTGTAGCACTATAAATAGTAACATTGATATTGACACTTACAGCATCATCTAACTCCCTGGAAAGCTGTTTCTGATGCTAAATGAAAATGCAGAGAGCTGACAGTATATTTATATATACCAGGGAGTACAAATAGTACTTCATAGTTCTCATTGTTGAAATTCCCTTGTGCTAAAGGATATTTAAATATTTAGTGGCATTGCCAAATATTCCAATTTAAAAAACAATGTTTGCATGTATATTAGATACATGTTATTACTATTTATAATAATGCTAAACTCATGAATAAAAATATTAAACAACAGGCATAATGGCTGTTACCTGTAGTTGGAGACAGATCATTCATGATGGTCTTTCACTTTGTTCCTTGCCTGTTTTTATGGAGTCTTCTGGGTTTTTACTAGGGGTCTTCTCACATCTCTGAAACGTCTGGAAATTACAACCACAGCTGTTGACTTCCCCAGACCCTCCTTTAATTGAAGGGCCTGTTATAGGGAGCCACTTAATGGCTTCACCTCTCCTCCTGAAGCACACACTGCAAGCTGCTGCACGCAGAACTTTTCTTTGTTTAAAGAAAGAAGGAGCAAGGGGGGTCATCAATTCATCAAAATCCTGATTTTGACGATTCCGAAAGTAATAAAAAGTTAATCCATTTTATTCCATACTTTTAATTTAGAATAACATCTGACAGGTTTCATTTAAGAAGTTTTTAATTGACTTTTGCCTCATTGTAGGCATTAGCTCAAAGTTGTCACTCTGGACCTCAGAAACACAAATCCAATTCCTTTTTCTTTCCTGGAGGTCTTGAGCTCTATTCTTAAGAGAAAATCCTATGCACTGTGTGTCTGAAAAGGAAAATTTCTGAAGATTGCATATAACAATCTATCTAACATGCAACTGCTAAAAAAAGTATCTGCTGAAATGCAAAATTAATTATTCTCTGTCTTTTGCGCTGACATTTTTACTTGCAGTTTGTGGCATGAAAGGATTTATGTAATTTTTGGCTACATTACACATGCTGAGTATGACAAGGATAATGTTTTGTGGTTTAGAGTTCTAGGTTTTTTTCTCAGCACTCCTAGAAAATCACTGTTCAAGTATGGACAAGTTTATTTACTGTCTTGTTTTCTTCATTTCTAAATTAGCTGTGATTGTTTCCTTTGATGGTACCTTACATAAGCATTATGTATTTTGGATTAGTGTAGGCCTCATGAGAGGTACTTCAAAGTATAAACTGTTTTATCTAAGGTGGATATGTTTATTATGTGTGCATGATGTGAATGTGTACTTAACGAATATGTTTTGTGTTAGAAGCATTATATGCATTACAAGTTTATCCAGGTTTATGATGCATGTATACTATAGTAAAGAACACCAAATGAAAGTCCTTTATTTGGATAAGTACCATGCCATAGTATTCCATTTTAAAAGGGCATTTTGTCCACTTTAACAGACGTTTAAGGTACTCACTTATGTGAGCCAAGTTATACCCTCATAGAATATTCAGTACTCGTGTCAAACTGACTTTAGGATTTTCTCATACGAGTTTTGGTCCTTGGCATATTTATTCACTGGAGATGAGTAAGCATTGAAGGATGTGAATGTCCCACGTTGACCTGAGAGGCATAGATCTCCCCGAGATTAAGAAATATGAGAGGATCCACTCTCTGTAGACCTCCTGAAGTTCCTGCACTTGACTTTTTAAGTCTTCTGCTCTGGTCAGAGCATGTTTTTATCTGGTGAATGACAGGGATAATTCAAAGGGGATGCTGTATGTCAGTAGGATAGTGAAGGTGATCGTGAGAAAATCAGCACAAAGTTCTGGAAATATCTGTGAAGTCAGGGCTGGTTGGTTTGGGGTTTTTTTTTTCCAATGCTGTGATTGTGCCCAAATCCCCAAAATCTCACTGAATCCTAAGCAGTTCGCTGGCTCAATTTAAAGGAGTGGTAAATAACTGTTCAGTTTCATCAATCATGGTAACTCATAATACATCTACTTAGGAGATTGGCAGCCACTATTGTAAAGAGAGGTTGGAGCAAATGTTCCCTTTTTTTAGTCCGGATGAAAATGCCAGTGAAGAGCTCAGTTTCATAATTTTTCATAGATCTAGCTGTTGACATCTGGGATGCTACTTTAGATTTTTATATTCTGAAATTAAATTCTCATTTTGGTCCACCAGAGCCCATGTCTGGTGTCTCTTTCCTCATGTGAGTTGTGGCCTTCTCAAGCTTTTCCCTGAGAAGGTGACAATAGGGTGGAAGATTTTTGTCTATTTTGGACACCAATCAGTAAATGTTATACCTTGTTGGAAGAGTATGTTACAATAAATGGGAAGACAGTTTGCAGTTTTGTAGCTCTCTGCCTTTATCTGCTCAGGAAATAAGAGATTAGCGTATTAAACCACACTCTGAGAATGCACCCTGATTTTAGAGTATTGCACTTCTTTGCATTTCATTTAAAATACCTTTTTAAGCCTTTCATAGAGTATTCATGAAACACCCTAACAAATACTCTCACCACAAGAACTTTCAAAAAAGTTAGGAAGATGCTGTTTGGATTATCTAGGGTTTATTTTTTAATTTTTTCCTCCTCTTTTGTTCTGTATTCCTCCACTTAATTAGATGCCTCATCCTCCTTTCCCTCAGAATACTTTCCTTTTTTTCTGTCACAATTTGTGATTTACTGGCTAATTTGAATGGTAGTTTTCTTTACAGTTAAAAAATCACCCCCATATATTCAGATTTGTGACTGTTATTAATGTATGGAAAATAAGATGGGGATATAAAACTGCAAAAGCAAGAGAAAAGGACTGGTACCTGCATGTATGGCAACTGTGTCACAGCTCTCTTATTTATTCATCTGAATGGTGGATAAATGGCAAAACTCCCATTGATTTCAGTGGGAGCAGAAGTTAACTCGAAATGAGCAGCTTTCCAGCATGTCTAATATTCTGAGGACTCAGGTGCTAATTTGCGAAGAAAGATCAACACAGATGGGAAAAGTTATGGCGTGTGGAAGAATAGCTGGTTGAAATGCAGATCCACACAGTAAGGGCCTAATCTGCTTGATGCCACATACCGACTTCAATAAAAGTCAGGGCCCTTGCAGGAATCCAAGCTAAATGCTAGTAAAAAATCTAGACGGTGGCTACAGAAAACCCCTCACTGCTGTGAAATTGTGTGCACATACAACCTTCCACAGACAGGTTTGTACATATGTTTTCCTTAGAATAAAACATTAATAAAAGGAAAATGGCATTGCGGAAGACAAAGCATCCAAGGCAACCCATCTGCACTCTTGTCATATGATAGACTTGGACAAACCTAAAGCTGCCGATACAACTGCTCAAGAAGTATGCCAAGGGAGCAGATGCTACCTCTGCAAGGATATTTTCCAAAGTTTGGCATTCAGGATCTTGCGGTTACCATCCAGAGAGGAAGAGGTGAGGAGAAGTGAAATGATGTTGCCTTGGCACCTCCTGGTGTCAGCTTTCTCATTCACTCGAGTTAGGTCTTTGCTGTTCTTTCTTTCTTCTTCTGCCTAAGTAAGGCATCTGAGGTGGAAGTTAAAAAGGAAAGCAGCAGTGTATGAAAGCAGAATACTGTGAAACTTGATACTACCCTTAAAATATTTATTCAAAGGCAAATTCATGAATGTATTTAGATTTATGATGCATAATCATGTTTGGGTTAGCAAAAGGCCCACAGAGGTACCAGATAAATCTGTGAGATCAGAAGCCAGTGAGGATTTGGTGAACTCAAGTGGTTGGAATAGAAGATTGTTACGGTTTTTAGAGAGCAGCCTAAAAGCAATGCCTTTGGAGAAGAACAGGTCCTACAGCAGCTTTGTTCCTTCCCTCAGAGGGCTGGGGCATCCCTGCAGGGCACCACATGGGTGCTGGGGGAGCCAGCGTCAGTGCAGTTGATTCCATGAATGTCTGAGGAACAAGAAGCTGCTTTTGTGTAGACTCTGGCTCAGCAGCAGAACCAGGCCATTCACAGTGAGCCATTGCAGCCTGTGCTGAGGCTGCTGTGGAACCCAGTGTGGGAAATGGGGAGAAGCAGGGGTTGCTGTGGTACCACTGCTAGCACCTGCCGGGGTGAGCTGGGCTTAGTGCTCTGTCCCGTGCTCAGCACCACCCACTGCCAATTTCGGATATTTCCCTCTTAGAAAAGGTCCTCTATAGAACGGCTTAAATATTTCTCATTGTTTTCATTCCCTCTCATTACTAGTTGTGAAAGGGTAACATGACAGCCAGCAATCCTGTATTCAAATGCTCAGCCTCTTTGGTACATTGCTTGCAGCCCAGAAAGCCAACTGCATCCTGGGCTGCATCCAGGGCAGCGTGGGTGGCAGGGCGAGGGAGAGGATTCTGCCCCACTTGCAGTACTGCATCTAGCTCTGGGGTCCTCAGCATAGGAAAGACATGGACCTGCTGGAGTGAGTCCGGAGAAGAGCCACAAAAATGATCAGGTGTCTGGAGCACCTCTCCTGTGATGACAAGATGAGAGAGTTGTGGTTGTTCAGCCTGGAGAAGAGGAAGCTCCAGGGAGATCTTACAGTGCATTTCAGTACTAAAGGTGGCCTTTAAGAAAGATAGACAAACATTTTAGCAGGGTGTGGTGTGGTAGGACAAGAAGTAATGGTTTAAAACTACAGGAGGATCTATTTAGATGAGATACAAAGAATAAAGTTTTTGCAATGTGGGTGGTAAAACACTGGAACACATTGCCCAGAGAGGTGGTAGATGCCCCATTCCTGAAAACATTCAAGGTCAGATTGGGTGGGGCTGTGAGCAACCAGATCTGATAGAAGATGTCTCTGCTCATTGCAGAGGGGCTGGACTTGATGGCTTTTAAACATCCCTTCCGCCCCAAACTAATCTATGAGTCTATGATTCATGATCCATGTTATGCTGACATTAGACCGTATCTGCTCTCTGAGCAGATCTGAGGAAACACAAACAAATCTGGCCAGTAATGGTCCCCATTTCCAAAGGTTTATAGCTTCTCTCAGGCTCATGCTGATAGAAAAAGTTCCAGTGATTTCTTTGACATGAGAAAATACTCCTTGAGGCCACGTTCACAGTTCTTATCAAACTTACTTGGCTTTTGGACTAAGCGAACTTTTAATCACGCCCTGCCAGCAGAGGAACAAGTAAGTGATGGCCTTTGTTTTGTTTTGGGGTTGGAGCAGGGGGAGAAGGAGACAGCCTAAAACCTGATTCCCAAGGCTGCTCATCTCTGTGGAACCATGACTGCCCTGCACCCTCCCCGTGCCTGGGGGAGTGCCGGAACCTTGGCTCCGGCCCCTCCAAGGAGGAGAGGCACCAGCAAGGGAGCCTCAGCTGAGGCCCCCAGCTGCTGGCGACCACCCAAGGCCTTGGGGAAGGAGTCCCAGCCCCGGGAGGAGGCCGAGCCTCTCTGCCCTGCTGTGATCACGCGCAAGAGAGCTCCGTGTTTTCATAAAGCAGCTTTTGCCCTTTCCAGCTGCTGGATGCCACAAAAGGTCACCCAAAATGATCTAAATGCATCGTTTCCCTGGTGTGAAGGATGAAGCAGGGAACCTTTGAATGAAGGCAGTGCTTTTTTTTTGTCCTGCAAGTGTTCCCTTTGCTGTTACAGTTCCTGCGGTGGAGTGCTGTCACTGGGGTTGGAGTCAGCCTCGATTGCTTTCTGTTTGTGCCACAGCCTCTGGCATGGCCAGTGTCCTGCTTGCAGTCTTGGAGGGACTCTCTCAGGTGTGAACTCTATGTCTGACCAGGTGCAGACCCAGGGACTGAGACCTTGGTCTCATTGGCTCTACATGTCCCTGGAGCGTTGTAGAAACCCCAACAAACATCTGCCAAGGAGGCGGTTTTAGGCTGGTTTTGGCAGGGTGTGTTTGACTGGGGGTTAGCAGCGTCCTGAGCAGAAAGCCACTGGAACCCAATCTCATTTGCTAGGATTGAAATATAGCAACCAAGGCAGCTCATCCTGTCTCATTGTTTTTATGTGTCCCTGAGTCTAAAGTCATTTTTAAAATGTGAGTGATGCAATTTCTTGCATCTTTTATTTAATATGCTGCTTGGTAAACAGTGTTTTAGATTAGTATATTTGTAATTTAAATGAAGACAATACATCAAGTCAAGTCAGAAAAGAAGGAAGAAGTTTAAGGAATGATTGATGCCTCTTTCAGTGTTATGCTCTCTTGAAAAAGAAAAAAGAAAGCATAAGGAGAGGGGAGAGGTGTGATTATTGAGGATCTTTTGGGGTAAGAAAGAAAGACAGAAACTGTTGTTCATGGGTGGAAATGCACTATTTTTAAAAGCACAGTCAGCTCTGATAGCTGAATCTGTTTTCTTTAAGCGCACTAATAAATTCTGCCTAATTCATTTTTTATTCTCTCTTGGGGTCTGCTTGCAGATTTGCCTCAACAAAGGAAGCATCATGTTACTTCTTTTAAATAATTGATGGCTCTTGGTCCAAACCAGCTTGAAGGAAATTCAAAAATAGGTACTGATTGAGTAAATACCCTGCCTCCCCCTCTGCTCCCCCCACCCCCATCCCTTATTTATTTTTGCAGCCTGTGTGACTGGCAGTTGCTGATGATGTCATCTGGGTACACCCAGCACTTAGCAACTCTGATTTCATTTATGTATTTATTTATATTTAAGAAAATGAGAAGCTGTTAATTGTAAACTGTCTGATGGAGCTAAGAGCTCTTAATAAATCATCAGCAACCTTGTGCCATAACAACCAGGGATGGACCTTAACAGGTTGAGGTTGGAATTAGTACCAAGAGAGGCGCTGAGAAGACCTGTGTGTATTCCACTGCTCTTGGCTGTGGAATGTGCTCTTCTCAGGGCACCCCTGGGTCAGTGTTTTCCACAGTGTTGGTTGTTTGCAGGTTTTGGCATGCCACCTCTGAGTGTAGTGTGGTTTCCATGGAATAAGTCATTTCCCTGGACAACATGGATTTGTTGAAGCTCTGTGATGTCATCTATAGGGATACACCCTAATTTACCTTGTAAATTATTCAGAAAGCAGTGTGGCCCAAATGAACAATAAGAAAATCCAGAAATATTTTTCTCCTTTTTTTTTGGCTAGGCTTCGAGAGGCAGGATATTCTTACACCAAATACTGCCTCAGTAAGAACATTTTTGTTATAAAATACTGTATAGGAGAAAACAGTGGCAGAGTTTACATCTAGTGAGTTTTGCATTCATACTGTGATTTGCAGTCAACATGCCTTCATGCCTCCCCAGTTTTCATAGCAGTGAGTTAAATGACTGAAGAAAAGTTTCTGGAAGGTGGCTTCTGTGTGAAATTGTTAACCCTCTTAGAGTTTTGTTGTAAGGTATGTCCATGTCTCATAATGTTAATTATGCAATGTTGAATAAGTGATGCTCAACTATAAAAGGGACTGAGAGAAAAAAAAGATAGGGAGCTTTAATTTTTTTCCAAGCAGGCAAGTCCTCCCACAGGTCACATCTTGATACAGTATTTTAGTGCATGAAACCAGCACTCACTTGTAGTAAATAACATAAGGTCTCCTTGACCTTGCAGCCTTACGTGGGCACGCATGCCATTCAGCTAAACCACTCTAGTGTCCAATGCCTTGGAGAAATTGCCAAATTTTTCCTCTGATGCCATGCTTGTCACCCACACTCGCCCGGCGTTCCTCGCTGCCTGCTAATGGCGCTCCAGCCGCGGAGCAGTTTGAGTGCCCACAGCCATAGTGGGATCAGGCAGGGCCTCTCCAGCTGGAAGAGCAGAGCACCATCAGGGGCATGTCCACATGAGTAGGTGCAGATGGACCAGAGCGGGCTGGACGTGGCCTGGCTCTGGTCTGGAAGCCATGGCGCTGCTTAGTGCAGTGCTGTCATCAGGCAAATACTCTTATTGTTTCTTATTAGTAGTGTTAGATGGGGAAGCTCCAGTATGAAGATTGATTGATCTGTCAGGAATATGCCATATATTTTGCATATTTATTTTTCTCCCTCTTGTAAAGTATCATCCTCAGTAAAGTAAGCATTGTAAAGTAAGCATGGCAGATAATCTGATTTACAGAGAAAGCTTTCTTTGAGAAACGGAGTGATGGAGACAGGTCTGTGTATTTCTCCTCTTCCCCTCCAGAAATTAACCTCTGGGGTGTGTATTTAGGGAAACCAGAGCATATAAGGAGGCAACATGGAGATGGGAGATCAGTATTATTGTGGCATTACAGTCAAGGCAGAAAGAGGACGATGCAAGAATGAAACTTGAAACAGTAATATCCAAAAATAACTTCCTTAGTGAGGCATACAATTGTGTATTTGGCTATCTACAAAGTGCCCTGTACTCTGAGTAGTTTCTCTGACCAGTGTGGTGCACAACAAGGTGTAAGGCCTTTTTCAAGTGGTTGTGAGTGCTTACACATTTTTATCCAAGTGCCTGCAGTATTTGGAAACTTCTGTGTGGTGCAGAGTTTGCAAACAGGATTTAGACATGTTCAAATTGTCTCTTTATCTGCCAAAAGAACAGGTTAAGAATTACTTTGGTGATGGGAAAAGCTTAAGACCAGCACACTAACTCACTTTGGGTGTTAATACAGTCTTTAGCCACAGAGGGAAATCTAAGCCTTGCTGAAGGTATATCTAATAGTGTCTGCTTAACTCTGTTGCCTGGGAGCTTTTATTTAATGCAATGGCCAGGAAAACTGATTCATGTTTTGGTGGTTTGTTTTTTTTTTTTTTTTTGGGTTTGGATCCTGACTCGCATCACTTACATACGTAAAGCTGGCAATTTACTGACTTATCAATAGAAAAAACACTTAGTTGGAAAAAAGAGGAAAAACTTGTGAATAAAAACACTGTGCTTTGAAATATCAGCTGCATGAGAGGATATGAGTGGGTTATTGGTGTAATAGGGACCCTTCTATCTGTGAACATAATGTCATACAGCAAATACCATGAGCCAAATTAGTAGCCAGTTTCTGATAGCTGAACTGTTCAGTTCTAAACACTACTGCAAGCATTCTGTTTAGGAAGGGAAGCTAAAAGCCTCTCAAGGGTACATGAAAATGCTGATGCTGAATGTATAAATGGACACATTTTAATCCTTAAGTTATTAATTATTTCTCATGATTAATTGTCATTATTTTATTACTACTCCAGACCCTTGGGTCAAATTGCTCACTGAAGTCAGTAAGAAATTTGCAGAAGAATCTCTTGATTTTTTTTTGGTATGTTATCATTTTGATATTGAATAATGGATATTATCAGTTGCATTAAAGAGACCAACAGCTATCATGCCATCAGAGTACAGGATAAATTTGGGTTGCAGGCGTAACTCCATTTCTTTCAGTGTCATCAGATATAACTGTAAATTTAATGCACAAAAGGAAAGGGAAATAATCCCTTCACCCACAAAGACATAAATTAAATGTTACCCCACGCTAAAAAATGTAACCTTAAATGAACCTTTAGTTAAAGAAAATTCAGTGCATACATTCAGTGTATATGCTCTGTTCAAGGGGATGGCAAGTACTTTCAAATTAGTCTGAATTATTGACGATTTTCTGGTGGGAGGGCTGGATACCCCCCTCCCTCTGGCCAGCTCTACCTTCCCAATGCCTCTCTCCCCTCAAATAACCAGAAGAATCGTTTTCTTCTGAACATACAGCTTGTAATATACATAAAAGCAGAGTTTGCTTTGATCCTGACAGCAAAACATTTATTTTTAAACTGGAACTGGGCTGTTGTCCAGCAGTGCTCTTTCCTTTGCATCATGCCCTGCGTTTCAGCTCCGCAGCCTGCCTGGGTGCAGCTGGACCTGCTGCAAGAGGGACCTGGTGTGATGGGTCCTGCTGAGCTTGCTCCCTCCCTCTCCCCCCATTCCTCCTCCTCTCGTTTTGAAATTCAAATTGAATGCAATTTTCAGCTCATTTGAGCCAGAATATACTCTTGCTGAGCTTCAGTGGCTCTTAAATTCAAGCTCCAAGGAGAAAACAGATATCATCTGTCACCGAGGGTGGGAAAGGGTGTCCTCCCCACATTTTATTCATGGGAGACAAGGCTTCACTGACTAATTCCAGTCTTTCTGACTAATCACTCACTGGCAAACTAATCAGCTAATCGATGTGACTGGTTCCTTGTAGTTTGGTCTCTTTTTGCAGGTTTTTTGTTTGTTTGTTTTTTGTTTGGTTTTTTAAAAATTTCTCCAGCCTATTTAGTATTTATATTTAAAGTCCTAGAAGTGCCCTAGATGAAATGCCTGTGTCCACATTTGACTGTACCTCCTCGTTTCTGGTCTCATTGTGCCCATCACAGACTATTCCCTTTAAAGAACTACAGATGAAAATGCCCCGAATTGGACAGCTGGTAGAGAAGAGGCGAGGGATGAGAGATTTTCAAAAGAGGCTTAAAAATAGAAAGGAGCAAAGGGAGAAAAACTGTTAAATCATTAGGTGTTGTTATGCCAGCAGGTTTAGGACCAGGTACATGTACAGGGTACATACCATAGCTACTTATCCTATAAAACCTGTTTAACACGTGGCAATATCTCATGAGTCTTCTGGTGGGAGTCCTGCTTAAAAGTAGAGAAGAAATACGACTCACTGTTTTTCTTCCTTATTGCTTTATTTTTTTTCTAGTATTATTTTTGAAATAGAAAAAGACTCTTGCAAACAAAGAGGTCCAGCTCCTGCTTCTACTGTACTCCTTTACAAACTTCTCTTTCATTTGGTGAAAACAGCACTGGTTCGGAGATTGACAACTACCTTCAAAGAGAAATGTTGCAAGAAACAGCAATTTGGTAGGTGTAAGGGCAAAGCTAAAGTACAATCTGTGTTAGTAGAGAAAATAGGTTGCTTAATCTAACAGCATGATGGCATTTTAATGCTGCTCTGAGCAACGTCAGCTCACCACTGGCAAAAATCCACAACCTGAATTTTTGTTGTAACAAAATCTACATGCCATAAAGGATATCATAAATAGACAAGACATCTGCAAATGATAAGAACATACTAAAGTCAGACTGGAAAGAATATCAAACACCATGCTGGTCCCTTAATTGTTTTTTATGTGTTCTAAAGCCTTGATATATTACTAAACCTTGGAAACTGCTGTTCTGGAGCTTTCTTGGTGCTTGTTCCTTGTTCCTCATGCTGGGCGAGGGTTGGCATACAGTCAGGGCCCAATCCTGCAAACAGTTTTGTGTTTGGTGCGCTAACATCACCCAAACTGAAATGAAACTCTGGGGCAATATTCAGTTATCCCTTTGGTCATCTTATGTACTTCAGTTTAGTGTGTGCTAATCCCTAAAAAGAACCCAACCTTTTTGCTGTGGCTGAACCAAAGCAGAGGTTGTGCCTGTGCAGTCAGCTGGCTGGTTCATGAGAGATACCTTGCACAGAAGCCAGTGTGCTGTTACGGCAGAACTGGGGTATTTCCTGTTGGAGAGGCACCGGCAAAAAGTAGGGCTGAGGAAAGAGGGCGCTCTTGGTGTGCGATGGGAGAAGCCCAAACTTGCCTTTGGGACTGGGCCCCTTCACGGCTCAGGCAGTGTTGATAGACCTGGATCCGGATCACAGTGGAGTGAGTTTAGAGAGGTAATTGGCACACGGCTGCCAGGGTAGCAGGAATTGATTTCCAGTGGTTTTTGTGGTCGCAAATGTTAGCCCTGGTGCATTTACAGTTACTGAAGCAGGGGATTTTGGAATCTTTTTTTAATTAGGCAATTAAATTCAGGTTAAGCCCTGTTTCAGATACCTCAGTGCTTCTCTGAATCTTCCCCTTTCTCTCCAGTGGCTCTGTTAGACATTGACACTGACTTGCAAAGCTGGTACTACAAGTCTTATAAAGAAATCTGATATTCCTATGGAAGTTATGATGATATATGTAAATCAGCTGCCATATTCACACTGTCACCTCTTCAGCTGAAAAAGAAGGGCAAATCATTTCGTTGGTAGCTGCTGAAACCGTCAGCTGCACTGTCATTAATACTCTCCCCTCTTTCCTGGAAACTCAATATGTCAGCTACCTGATGTACCCTTCCTCTTCTAAGAATACATCTCTCCATTCCTTCAAATTCTTCTTGAGCTGGGACCTCCCATCTGCCAGTTTATTGTTCTTCTTCTGGCCCATTAGTTCTTCCTCCTATCCTTTTTCCATAGCCTCATGTATTTTATATAGAATTTTATCATGTGCTAATAACCAGAGTATGTGAGCTCTATCCATATAAAGTGATGTGTCCAACTGCTGTGATCCCTTTTTGTTTTACCCCTCCTCTTTCTAGTGGGGAAAACAGTGTGGGGTAAGGTTAGGTTTTGTATTGCTGTTATATACACCTACACCATCATGACTCTGGTCACCCTCTGCTTTTAAGGCATCCCCTGGACCATCCTGTTTTGACTTTGGTGCTGGATCTTTTCCTCAGGGAGCTGCCCAAATTTCTTTTGCTGCTCTCTGAGAAGTGAGTGTCCATGTGGTGTCAATCCTCTGAAGTTCCCAGACCCTCTCCCTAGATGCCATTGCTGAACTTCCTTGTTCTACACTCCCTACTCTGTCTTGCTGCTTAACCCGGCTCATCCCAGAGGTCTTCCATGATCAATCCCTCATCTATAATTGATCCTTCAGGGGCCACATGGCAGCTGAAGTATTTGCACACAAACTTCATACTGTGATCTGTATAACAGAAAGTATTTTGCTTTGCAGAAATACAAGAGCCGTAGTAATCCAGGTGATATAAGAAGTGTCTTGCCACCTTGCTTGGGTGACTCTCCTGGATCTCACCCCTCCCTGGTCCACCTTCCATGCCACAGCCATCTCTCTTGGTTTATGCTTGGGCCATATATGAAGCTTTCCATTCCAGAAAGAAGCAAAACTGACCTGACTGTTGTCAATAGACATCAGCATCAATGTGATTTATACTTAAGTCTCTGCAACTCACCTTTTTGTTGTAGCACATATTCCCATACCACTGCTTAAAAGTCAGAGTTGGCACCTGTAAGTTTTCCATGTGACTAAACTCTTGTTCACCTCAGGAATCCCATTAGAGATTTCCACATAAGAAATGACTGGATCGCCAGTCACAAAACTAAAATTGTTGTCCCATCCTGTAAAAAACCTGTTGATGTGTCTGTGTGTGTTTTGCCTATACAGGCGTGTATCCACAGAAAGAGTTACATTTGATGATATTTTCTCAATAGCAGATTACTTGCTGCTGTTCAGAGGTCATTGGGTGACCTCTAAGTTTTGCTTGATTATAACATGCTCAGTGGAGATCACAGTTTCAAATTAATAAATAAATGCCAACCAAACCATGGGTGTTTGTGGTATTGAACCTGTAATGATGTTTTTGCATTTTAATTTTGTATCTACTTTTAAGAATGTGTATATTAATCCTTCTGATTGGTTCTTTATCATTCGCTATACTTTAAAAAAAAAATTCTTTCTTTATAGTGCTTTGAGAAATTTAGTAGTGTAGGATCAGAACTCTTCTCTTTGAAATTATCTTTAAAACTGCTATTGACTTCAACAGGATTAGTGGTCATGTTAGGGGGCCTGAGAAAATGTTCTTACAGCTCACACAACATCTGATTCCTAAATAACAAACCTCGTCAAGTCAGCTATTTCCGAGTCGTGTTTTGTTCTGTCCTGCCACAAGCCAGGCTGGGACAACAAATTGTATCACCAAAGAGGCATGACATGAGCCATGTGTGTATTTTCACTAGCCTTTGTATTGCCATGGCAACAATAGTTTTAATTATGGAGAGCCAAAACAGTAAGTTGTATATCAGATGGGGCTCAGTTTTCCCTGTGGACAGAACTCTGATTAGCCACTGGAGAAAAGCTTTGTATCTCGGTTTGCCTTCCAGTCCGGATTTTATTCTCTGCTTCAGCAGCCAGCTTGTTGTGTTCAGCATGTGAACTTGGAGGGGCTGCAGCCAGCTGGAGGACAGTGGCACAGAGGGAGATGAAGTGACCCTCCTGTCTCAGGGGCAGCCTGGCACCGTGCTGGTTTGGGTGTTTAGGAATGGTTCTCTCACTAAATGACTGCTCTCGGCTTCCCTCTAAACCACTGGAGATCTGCGGATTTGGAAAGGGCTGGTGTGAAGTGATGTCTAATAATCGGCCTTGACAATGTTCAAGATTGTGCTCAGGGGGACAAACAAGGAGCTCCACTTCAGCAGTACACATGAAAATTTGCAAAGCAGATCCACATCTACATCCAGCTGTGGGAAATAAATATGTCTGCTTGGTAGGATGCAGGTCAGGAGTGGCTTTTTTCACAGTGGCAAGGGTGTTGTTTAAGTCACTTTTCTAAAGGGAGGTGTAAGGGTAGTGGCCAGAAGTGTGTATGTCACTCAGGAAATTCATGACAAGAGAGGAAAAACTTCATTAATGTAAATCAGTGTCTTCATATATATATATAAATAAAAAAAATCAATTATGTGGCCTCCTAATGTAGTAATTTCCTGTTTTGTTTGAATGGTGGCCCTTGGTGGTTATGGTAAGGCTGCTTCTGGGTTTGTGAATGTCCTGGTAGTGTTTGAAGAGTAGTGAGGTTGGAGAAGAGATGGAACCCTGTAACTTCTGTGTGGATCTATTCTGATCCTCTGTGATTCCAAGCATATGTTTTTGTGATCACAGGTCTGAGGCAATGTCATCAGGAGATCATGGCTAGAGATCATGGTATCACAGAGAATGAGAGTTGCAAGATCACACTCTTAACTAGAAATTCAGTCAGTCAGGATGCAGGGGGCTCAGCAAGTACGCAGACTAATATTCAGACTTGCTGAATCTGTAATCTCACTCCTTTCAGTGTCACAACAGCTTTTTTTTACAACACACAACCCTGAGCAAGTAATTCACTGATGATTTTATTGTTGATTCACTTGTACTTCTTGAAATTTAAGAAGTCCTGCCTCTAAGATTTTCATTTTGGAATTTGAGATCATAAGTTAAGCCCTCTTCTGAAAGAAAATAAGAAGTTTGCTGTTGTTTTTAATAAGATTTTATGGTAAGTATGGCAACGGCAAGTCTGTCAGTCCCAGCTTTCCTGCACGTGTGTAGCTCTGTGCTTTGAGACCCTTGAAATATCTGGTTTTAGGACATCAGCAGGGGGCTAATGAAAAGGCTTTGTTGATTTTAACGAATTGCAAGCCACTGTAGCCAAAATAAATATAATCTGCTTTTTGGATTAGTTGTCACACATGATTTTACCTACTAACAGTGATTAAAGAACCCTGGTGGACCAGAAGCATAGCTACTCTCTGGTGACTCTTGCTAAAATAGCAATAAACAGAAGTAAATAAAGTGTTAGGGCATTAGTTATCTTTAATAAACACTGACACTGCATATAATGTTTGGGAGGAGGCTTCAAATGCCTCCATTGAGTACAGACAGCAGTGTCACTCTTTCTAGCACAGAGAGCATTGGTCATTTTAGATGTCTGGAAATCATGGCATGGCTAAGCTGTGTTCCTCGTACCACTGGGCTGCTGTCCCTCCTTGAGAGATGCCAACCTGCCTGCACACCTCATGGAAGTCTTCATCACTCAGCCATTTTCATCCAGCAGCAGACATCAGAACCAAAGTTGAAAGTATCCCAAACTAGAGAGATTACAGCAGGAAAATGAAGGGAGTGTTAATTCCGTGTGTAATTCTGCAACCTCCAAACCACTGTAATTCCATCCAGTTAATGAACGGAGGGCTGGTGCTGATCTTTCTTACCTTCATCTGTGTAAACTGATGAGCAGAATTACTTGCCCCTGCTGACATCTTTTATCCCTGATATTTTCCCAGTAATCAAGGGTGGGTGTGTTTCCTGATCCCCTTCACATTTGTTGTGAAAGGCAACAATTACACTGGATACTACACTATTCCTTTGGACTCACTGTTGCTTTTAATCAGTGGAGAGAAGAAACAAAACAAATGAAAACATGTTCCTTCTTCCAAGAGGGAATTATTGCTGCAGTATTGAATGCCGGGAATGATTTTAGGTTCTTTCGTAGGGGGGATAACACCTTCCTGAGAGTGGCAGAGAAGTGAGGAATTTCCCAAAAGCAACAAAGAAATTTAGGGCTTTGGAAGTTTAAAAAAAAAAAGTCAAGGGATAGGAAAACATTAGCAAAATAGTAATATTTCTATTAATTTAAGGAAAGTCATACCAAAATAGGGAGAGGGTGTGAGCTTTCTAATGAGTCTTCAACTTGTATTCATCTGTTCCTAATTGTACACCCCTGGAAGGCACATGGCACTGTTCTACGAGGAGTTTATCTTTTATATGACAGCTACAAAACTTCAAACTCTTTAAGTAAACATCCTCAGGCTTTTTAAGAATTGTGTAACTACTTTTTGATGTATGGAGTTAGATTCTTGTGCGGTGTTTGGTGAAGTCATGCAGCAGTTACAACCCACTTCTGGCTTTATTGTCTACGGAAAAAATACTTTGATACCGTGCTCGGGAAGGGAGGAAGACCCACCAAGGTCCCATCCTTCTCTTGGCTGGCAGTCATTAGGAGTTTGGAGATTTGCCCAATGGTGTAATTCAAGTCTTGACTGCATATCTTATTGGTTAAAAATAGG
Source organism: Hylia prasina (assembly GCA_013397195.1). NCBI lineage: Eukaryota > Metazoa > Chordata > Aves > Passeriformes > Sylviidae > Hylia > Hylia prasina. The sequence continues at coordinate 301,197 of VYXD01012715.1, forward strand.
AGCCAACTCCAGCTCATCAGATTTTGCTAAGAAACTATTGATTGTGATTAGCAAGCTTAAAAATAATTACCTTGTGTGTTCATTGCTATCTTTGGACATACTCTCATATTCCTACTGTTATAGAAAGTATTGAGCAGCACAATAGGACAATTTGATGACTAAGGTGTTACACTGAGTGGGCGGCAGAAGGGTATTGAGCACGTCTTAATTGTTCCATCTCCTGGGCATGGAACAAACACACACCACCTACACAAGGGAGAAAACCCACTGGCCTTGCTGGAAAATACAAAGTGAGCTATCCCTCATGCTCTTGTTCCCCTGGGGGAAGGTGTATCCAGTCCTTCCCAGTTGCAGTCATCACTTTCACCACATCTTTGGCAGAAGCCATAAGCCCACCCAGCAGCACAGGGGTAAAACAGTGGGGAAGGGGGGAATGAGTTTCACCTGGGTTTTAACACCTACTGTAAAAGCCTGATGGTGCTGATTCATACCTGGTTGCAGTTGACCCCGAGTGGCTGACTCAGTTAATGATAACTGAAAGCCTGTCTGCCCCTGGAAGGTGTTGTTCTGTAGCAGGGACAGTTTCAGCAAGCAGATGAATTTTTGTTACTTACAGCCCTGTGTACTCAAGTGAACCAGCATCCACTTCAGTCTGCTCAAGCCTGGGCCACCTGCTGAGAGTGTCAGAAGAGCTCCCTATACCTGTCAGACTCCTAATGCAGGTCAGTAGCCACTTCAGGAGGCCACCTTCTCCAGGCTTTAACTCTTGAACACCCCTGGAAAAGCTGATTTCTTGCCATGTTGTTTCTCTCTGCTGGGACAGCCAAGGAGGCATAGCTTTTCTATTTAAGTTTGGTGTCAGAAGTTGGGTTGTGAGACTGCTGTATGGTATATCTGTGTGTATGCATATATGTATACATATTTTTATGCCTATGGGATTGCTTTACCCTGTTTTTTAGGTTTCATATCCTCTATGAATGTCTCAGTACTTTCAAATCCTTACCAGTCTGTGATGCCCAGTCTGAGTTTGTGTTCTCAAATTCTATTTCTCCTAAAGGTTTACTCTTGTATTGGTTTGGTGTGTACCAGGCTTGCCCTTAGCAGGCATTTTGTGGGTGCATGGACGATAATGTGGGTTAGAATGTCAATTATGGGGTGTTTTGCAACCAGGGCTGCTTGCTGCAGGGCTGTGCCTATTAAACGTGGTGGTCTCATTGCACAACCAGCTAGTGATGTGTGGGGCAGGGTGCAAGCTCTTCAGGCCAGCTGCAAGTCATGTGAAACTGAGTGTGTTTGCATGTCCAGGAGAGGGATTTATTCCAGCTTTTTGTGTGTTAATGGCAGCTTTTGAAATTCGGAGCTAGAATTTACCTACAAGAAGGGAGGAAGAATCACTTGGTAAAGTATTTCCTGGTGCAGTAGGCTTCAGATCAGCACAGGTGAGTGCTGGGTCACATCAGAGTGACTTCCTCATGTGGATTTTGGATTTTATGATTTGTGTTGCTTCAAGAACATAAAAAGAATGAATCACAAGGCTTTGGTACAGTAGCAAGGGAAACTGTAGGCATGTTTGCTCTGGTCTGTGTCAGAGGAGGAGATGCAGATGGACTGCAGCTGCAGCTCTGGGAAAGGAGGGCTGGAGTACGAGCCCTGAGGGCTGGCTGAGGAGCTGGGAACCTGCTGGGGAAGGTGCAGCTCCTTTCCCCTCGCTGTTCTACAAGGGATGTTACAATAGCCCCGAGGAGGGTCTGGGCTGTGTGGACAGAGAGCAGGTGATGGTTTGGGGAAAAAAACACTTCACTGACAGGAGTTTCTGACAGCAGCTTTATGCACTAAAGGTATTGTCATATGCTTTCTAAGTGACTGTAAATCTGTGTACTGCAGTAATTTCTCTATAAATATCTATGTAAACTCTCAATAGACTTGTACATGTAAGCTATGTATTCCAAACAATTTGCTTCAAAAATATTTGGCCTGACTGAGAAAAATATTGTTGGAAGAGCTATTTCTTTCCCCTGCTGTGTTTAAAGGGGCTTAGATTTGAATCCTTAAATTCAGCATCCTTTATTAGCATGATGCCAGGATTCTCAAGGATTTATATAAGAGCTTGAAACATTTAAAATGTTTGTCACATTTAAAACCAAATGCTACAACTTTAAAATTTGATCTATTGGGCTGTACCAGAGCCAGAAGTGAATGTTGTATCGCTTTTCTGTGGTTTGAGTACCTTCTCCTTCACCCAGGAGACTGCAACGTATTTTTTCGTGTCTGGCTGTCTCAGATACTTATGTGGCTGCAGCTACTGCAGTTTCTGAATGTTTCACAACACTTGGGGGAGAATGTTATTGCCTTACACATATCACTGGCTCATGAATACTGAGTGCCACAGATGAACTTTGACAAGGTGTTTGGTACCTTTTTTGGAAAGAAGGGCATGATTTTCGAGCAACTTTAGTAACATATAATGAGCAACTGCAGATTTTGCACATCAGCGGGGAATGCTGGGCTGAAACCCATCAGGTCTGGGCCCTGGAGAAGCTGAGCTAGTCACAAGTCCCCCATTTACTTATTTGCTCTGTGAATATAGCTGTCATACAGCCTATTGGCTATACAAGCAACTTGTGATCTTACAGTTATTTTTTGCGTTATATTTAACACTTTTCTTGTCAGAAGCAGTGAGAAACAGGGAGAAATACTTCTGCTTGTATGTAAGCTGATGGCTTTGAGTCAACTGCAGCTGCTAGCCTGGCAGTAATTTGAATTGTTGCAAACACATGGAAAGAGTAAAATAGAAGATACAGGGAAAAGAAAATAATCATCACCAGGAACGTTTCTTTAGTATAATTTTATTAAAAGTTCATGTTTGAAGTGATGTCATCCCTTTCGTTCTCTGTATTTAATTGTCCTTCTGAAGCTTGGCACAGCTATTGTGATGTGCAGCAAAAATATTACATCAAAGGTGAACATTTGAATCCCGGCTGAAAAATAAAACACAGGGTGGTGGGACACAGAACAGGGGGAGAACCCCCAAATGACTAAGAGTTCTTGAAAGTAAAATATAAAAGAAAATAATAATTTCTCTCCCCTGACAAATAGTTCAAAAAGTAGCCAACAGTTTGGATCTGGTATGTCACATTGCATACAAATGAAGACACTGTCACCATCAGTTTCCTTTGAAACCTTTTGATCTTATCTTCTGTAGTAAAGGGCATGTGACTTGATCAGGGCTTCTCTTCTCTGATACATAGTCAAAGTCCTGATCTACTGAAATATCTGTGACAGATTTCTCCACTCAGTTGATACTTTTCTTCTTTTTCCCCTTTCCCTTCAGTGCCTTTGGGGCGGATATGATTTACCCTTCCCTCTCCATCCAGGAAAGCCAGCTTCCTGATTTGGTAATTTCTAGCTAATCCTGTATATTATGTCTTATTCAGTAGAAGTCTTATATCTGTTTTCTCTCCACTTGCCAGGCTGGCTTGTTTTTCTGGTAAGAACAGGAAAGAGGAATAATGATATTTTGTAAAGACACATTAGACTCTCAATTCTTCTGAAAAGTCATGGGATATGTATTCTGGCAATTAATAAAGGATTGTTTTTTTGCAGAGTACCTTTGAATGGAGGATTTGAATATGCATAGTCAGTAGCATCAGGGGACAGCAGTGGAAGGAAATGCTTTCTAAAGATCACTAAAACTTAAAAAACACAGATTTTATGAGGTATTTATATTTTTAATACAAGCTATAATAGTAATTAATAATTATAATTATAGCTAATTATAATTTTCTTGATTAATGTTTTGGTCCAGAACTATTGAAGTGAAGGAAAAATTTCCCAAAGGGCTAAATTTTGCTACTATGGCAATTGATGGCAAAGCTATTTTTGACTTCTCTGTGGTGAGACTGCTTTGTGAGGGAGAGTTGAAGTAAGAACTAAGCCCTAGGAGGTCTTGCTGGGCTCTTCTTTGTGGAGTAAAGGCCAGAACAAAGTATCCTTGGGTCCATGTCTTGTCACTGCTGGGCTTTGCTGCCCAGTTCCTGGTGTGGGATACCCTTCTTGGTGGCGGCCACAGGCTGGTTTCTGCCTCTACTGGGACCCTGGGAGCAAGTTTGGAAAATTTGTGAGGTTTGCAGCATAGATGGAAAGTTTGGGGTTTTTACTTTTTTTTCCCTATGGAAAGTAAGCAGCGACCGAGATGTCCAGAAATTGCTTCTACCCAAACTTGCTAATTGGAGATAATGCTGGAGTTGCTGAGTTGAAAGCAGCGTTTAAATGGGTGAAGGTTGCTGGGCAGTGTTGTTTGCACAGGAGGTCAGGCTGGGTGATCTCTCTGAGCCGGCGGCTGGCTCCACCCTGGAGCACGAGGTGCAGCCTCGCAAACGGGGAGTTCTCAAAGAGAAACCTGAATATTTCCAAGCTCATAGGAGCAGCCATGGGCTGCCTGCTGGCCGGAGCAGCCTCTACTCTGTTTGGTTTTCCACTTGGCATCTGTTGTGGGCATGTCCCTGTTAGGAGTAAGGAGCTGAGGGGCTGGAAGCAAGCCTGCAGCGTGCCAGCTCCTCTGGGAGGTGCAGCAGCAGACCCTTTGCAGTGCTGGTACTGAGAGCTGCTTCAGAGAGCGATTTTGTTCTCTGGTGGTTTCTCTGGTGCAAACAGTTAGATGTGTTTACATGGTGAGTGGTCCTGCAGAGGGGGCTTGTGTCACTGTCCCTCAGAGCTGGGAAAAGGTGGCTGTTGGACTGCTTGTACAGAAAGGTCCCTTTTGGAGTCTTTGTAAAAGTCTGGGAGAACCAGAGTATGTGGGACTGGTCCAGCAGCATGTTCTCTTGTTGCTGAAGTCCTCAGCTCTTAGTTCCTGGTTTAGCAGAGTTGGAGAGCATGTCAGGACATTGTGCTGGGCCCGAAATATATACTTAGGAGGGTTTGCTTCTGGGCTAGCAAGGAAAGCTAGCAAAGCCAACTTGACTTTTTCGTCTGAAGAATTTGGCTCTTCCCATGTCTGGGCTTTTTCCTCTTCTGTTGTGAGATGAGTTAGGCTGGTATTCAGAATTGGTACCTGAAGAGTGATGGGTTTGGTTGCTGAGTGGAGCTAAAGGTCCTACCAGTTGGGATCTTGGAATGCAGATAGCATCCAAAAATGGTTTTGCCTTTTATCCATTAACACAAACACAGGCCAGATGTTTTAACTATCAACATGGGTGAAAAATCAGTCTTCCTGATGCTCTACAGGACTACCAGTTCAGTATGTTCTGGATGCTTCTGCTCTGGAGTGTGAAGCACCTGGAGGTTGCTTCCATCTGCAGATTTTTGCAGCCTCTCCAGCATCTTTTATCTGGGATGGGCAGCACCTCATCAGCCATCTGCCAAGCAGGGAGACCTGCTGGTGGTGCCAAGGGCTGGAAGAAAACCTCAGATGTGGCTGGAGATAAACAGGCTGCCACTGAGACCCCCCCACCTTCTCCCCTTGCTGGTGAGAGAAGGATGGTGGGGACCTGACAAGATTCCCTGTTTCCCCATCAAGGAGTGAGGACGTGAGGTAATGTGATGCTTAGCACTCAGTACCAGGGCTAAAGAGATCCAGAAAACCACCCATTTGCTTTCATGGCTTATTCTGCCATCAGCATAATTTCTCAGGAGGAGGGGATTCTGTGGAACAGAAGGTTGGGGAATGGAGTGTTTGTAAAGGGAAAAGTAATTCTGTTTATGGGCTAGGAGTCAAACACCTCTTTGGGTGTGATCAGCTCTATCTGTCTGCTTTGCATACAGGAGGCAAGTTGTTAGATACTTTGAAACGTTGGCTATTTTATAATAATACTAATAACAATTTAAAGATTTTCCCAGCTGTTGGAGGACGCAATTCTTCTTTGATAGACCATTATGTATGCAAGACCAATTGGTAAACTGCAATGTACTGTTCTGTAATTATTCTCCCCTGTAGCTTTAATGAGGAGATCTGCATGCAGTTTGATGGGAGAATATACTCTGCCGACAGCTACATCGAAAATCAAGACAGGTATAATCTGCTTACTGTAGTCTGTGAACCCTCACCATGTGGCTATGTTATCTCTAGTGCATGTTTATAGAAACATGCTTGTAAAAGGATTTAATTTAATGGAATAATGGTAACTGACACCATGAAAAATGAAGGGGCTCAAATAATATGGTGAGCGGAGTGGTATAAACACTAAAGGAGATGATTAAAAAATTGCTGTATTGCGTCATTTAGTTATGTGAAAGGAAATGCAAATCAAGCCATGGTATGGACTAAAAGAAAGCATTCTCTATTACTAACCCAGTCACAGAACAGACTTTGGGGTGTGCACGTGGCGGTCGATACCTGGTTGGTTGTGCAGATGTGCATGGCTGTGACAAAAGCTCTGCACAGGCCCATTTCCAGGACCCAAGTCTGAGAAGCAGGATATCTTTTAGAAGGCAGATACTCTGCTGAGCTGTAGCCAAAAGCTGCAGCTTTCACTCAGGTGGAAGAGTAGTTGTGTGATGAAAGGACAAGTTCAAGCTTTGTTCAGGAATCTACTCTGTGTTGGGGAAGCTTTGAGACTCATGTGTGATGGGTCTCTGCTTCCTTACCTGCATAGTAACGATAACAATAAACTATTACTAGAAAAGCAGCCCAAATAACTTACTATTTTGAAGTCCCTTGGAAAAAAAAAAAAAAGGAACGTCTCCATGCTAGCAGCAGTTGCACAGGATGGTTAATTTGGAGAGATAAAATTACTTAGGCAGAACTGTGAATTGAGCTCTTCTTTTCAGAGGCTGAAAGAAATAATAGCCGGTCACTCTCTGTGGGTGTGATTTATTAATTATCAGTCATTCTTAATCACTTGATACTGACATATATCTAACACACTGGAGAGTTTAATATCGGAAAGGATACTTACCATGATTTTTCTCAGCAGTCCATTTTTAAGTGCTGGGAGAGATAATGTGGTGCCAGCACTTTGGTATTGTGTTTCAGATCCTGTGTGACTGTCCTTGAACATGGAGGATGAGTGCACAGAGGGTGGCAAAAAGTTGTTAGCGAGAGCTATGCTAAGTGTGGCCATCCTCCTCACTGAATTGCTTGAAAGCCTTTGGCTTGTAGAATTCACACGTGTCATGACACATAGCATGGTGGGGTTTTTTTATTGTTTAATCTTTTTTGTGGTAAGGCAAATGAATCTGATTTGTTATTCATACCAAGGACAGTCAAAGTGCATGATTGGACATACTATGTTACTGCATCAAGCAAAATGTGTTTTAAAAAATACTGAGAAGCTCGTCTGATGGAGAAGGATCGGGATTAGATGGAGTTGGGCATTGCTGTAATTATTCTTATTATGCTGATATTGCTCAGTTTTTTGAGTCTGGTGATTGCACTGATAAAGGAGCAGCCTTGATTTCTGCACATATGTTAGTTACTTGTAAAACTGGGCTCACAGATTGCTCTGAAGCTTTTACTATTCCTGCTGAACATTTTGGTAGTTCCAGCAGTTTGATCACAAATGTGGCATCTCTCCTAATGCTGTGCAGGTTGATAAAACAGTTGCCGAGCTGGAGTCCCTAAAGAAATTATTAATTATCTGGTTAATGTGCATCAGGCTGTGGGAGTGTGAGATTAATCACCAGTGCTGGGATGAGTTGCTGAAGTGGATTTTGGTTTTTCATCTCCTGTCACTTGGTAATGGCTTTTCCTTCCTTCACCATTAGGTGAACAGGTGCGGAGATGCTGTATTTTCATTTTTCTGTAGTCGGGAACAGCCGGTGACCAGGAAATGCCTCTTTCTCAGTCCTGCTGCATGAGCAGTTTACAACATGGAGTGCTACCTGCTTCGGATGTTCCAGCTGCAGGAGATGCTCCTACAACACAGGACTGACCTGAGCCTTCCCAGATAAACACATTCAAACACACGTGCCTGGGGAGGAATGCCAGGGAGGAGTGTTGGGCTGAGCTGGGTCTGGCTCTCCTCTATTCCCCAGGTCTCAAAGGGGTTGACTTATATTTGGAAGTGGAATTGCAACTTGACTCCTATTTCGAGTATATTTATATTACCTGGAATTTTTCAGTAAATGAAGATGCAGCATCTCTCCTTTGTTTAATGTAAGGAAAGAAAAATGTGCTCATTTATTACAAAGATGAAGAAAAAGGTGGTTGTAACTCAGTCTTTAGTGATACCGTCCTTAAAGCCAGTGGGTTGCATTAATATTCAGATACTGGAGAAGGAGTTGGAGTCCTTTCCAGTGGTGGTGGATCAGGGCATCGAAGTGCAACATTGCCGGCGCTTGTCCTGCCCCGTTAACCGTCAGCAGCTGCCTCAGAAATGGTTCAGTGAGGCCCTAATGTTTTTCCAGAGCTCCCTACTGTTTTACACACACCTGCACCACACACTCTACTGGTGGGGGAAAAAAAAAAGAGAAATAATTTGTCTTTTAAATCTGACAGTTGTGTTGCCATGTCAGTCCTGTACACAAAACCATTAACAGCTGTGCCCCAAGGCCTTTAGTTTTAGTGACTACTCGTGAGGAGAGGATGGAAGGAGCTACACACCTCAAGCAGAGTTTGCCTAGACTACAAGTGTCTCTAGTTAAGAAGATAAGAAGCTGTAGACAACAGTGCAACAGTCATTCTGTTAATATGTGCTGAGGGACAAAAGTAGAGTTTGAACCTCTCTCTATTTATAATGTCTAGGCACTTGGATTACTTTATCACCTCTAACCACAAGGATTGTTTCTCCCTGAGGAAGTCCTGTGCATAACCACAGCCACTGAAACTGAGATGCACAGCACTTCAGACTGGAGACCTGTTTTTAACCTTCTACTTAACTCTGTTGTAACAAGTATTTGGGTTTCTTTTTTTGTTGGTTTGGGGTTGGTTGCTGGTTTTTTTTCATGTGTGTGAATGTGTAGGTATTGGCCCTAATCAGCTTATGGGGTTTGTTTCTTCCTGGGTAAACCAGTGGTGGTTTTTGTCCCTGGTGAACTGAAAATTTTTGATTACCTTGCTACTTCAAGCAGGCAGAGATGTACTTGTATTTGAGATTGCATTGCACTAATCCATTCTTGGGGTTTGCTCTCCATATTGTACTATCCCAAATCCCTCTTCAGCTAAAGATGTTACCTCAGGAGGGGAAGAGATAGGTGTGCAGTTTTCAGAGAATTTGCTTTTTATAATAGCTATGTGCTCCACTCTGGAATCCCTGAACAGCCCATGATGGCATAAACATCCATTTGTTTGACAAGCTATGGTATAACTTCACATTAAATGTAGATGACCCATTTGTGTTTGAAACCCCCTAACCAGCAAGTCAGCATGGCAGCAGTGGGGCTTTAAATGTTAAGCAGTCTTCAGGGCCTCAGGCTGAGTATTTGCGCTGGAGTTGTTTGGGTTTCTGCTCCTTGCAGAGCTTCCTGAGCTTGTTGTGATAACTAAAATCAAGTTTACTTTGTTAAGCTCAGCGGTTCCCAGAACTGAAGAGATAACAGGGGGAAAATAAGACCTTTAGGAGGCAAGAAGTAAATTTCTGTCTGTATGGGGATGCAGGTCACTGTCTTTGTGTGACTTTTTGATGATGATGTGCCCATTTCTTTATGCATGGCTCTGTGCCCTTGCATGCAGGGGTGCTTGTCCACAGTGATGTACAAAAGCAATGCAGAAGGAGTGTAAAACCTGGGAAATGTATCAAGCATAAAGGCAGTAACTTGCCAGCCTCTTGTGTAGCTCTGGATCTCTGGTGCTTAAAAATAAGTGGAATAACAGATTTTCAGATGAGTAAATTGTGCAGACTCGTGCCTAATTTACATGTATGATCACCTTGACTGCTTGTACAAATCAGGTAATTGTGCATGCAAATAACTAATTAACACAATTAGTTGATCTGGTGATGCAGTCTCGGGGTCTGTAAGTGTATACTAGCCATGCAGTTATCATATATCTGCAAGCCAGTTGTATGAAGAAAATCCAAGCCCTCATAATTTAGCAGCTGTGGGGAGTTGCATATGTTTTAGTATCACTGGTTTTGGCTTCAGGGCGGAAGTGCCTGATGGGGATCACAACTGTTATTGCAGTTGGGATGCAAAATCTCTGACGTTTAATAGAAAAATTTCATTTCAAAGTAGAAAGTCAGTGTTGCTGATGATGCACATTCCCAGCACTGCAGCCTGTGGCAGGCTAGCTGGTCTGAAGGCATGAAGTGCCCTTCCAATATAAATTGTTCCATAGATTGGTCCTATGGCTTTATGAAACTACCTGTGAACAAATCTTGTTAAATACCAACTTGCTACTATTTTTAAATAAGCAAAGTATTCTAGATTTTAAAGTTGTCTGCCTCCTTCCACCTTGGTAGAAGAGAATTTACTCAAAAAAGGTTGAAAGGGCAAGTCTCCTGGTTTTATTTGTCTAAGTCTCTTCCTTAGCATATTTGACTGCTAGACAAAAATACTCAGGCAAGTTTAAACATGCAAATTGTCCCAAGTTTTGCAGCTGCATCTGTGGACACCAAATATGAGTGCAGGGATTTCAGAAGTGTTTCTCCCATCTCTGTTTCTGTTACTTCTATACCTTCTAAAGGCAGGTATCTCTTGAACTATCTCTGTAAATATGTCTCCTAGTTATAAAATAGAAAAATAAAAACTTGTGTATTAGATTTGTGACCTACCTAGGATTGCATTTGCTTTCTGGATTTCCTTTCTTAGAAGTGTAGTTTTGTTTTAAAACAAAGATGAAGTATACTAGTAGCACATAATGGACCAGGATTCAAACCCTAATAAAAGTTTTGTGTCCAAGACCACAACACTGTGTCTTTCACATTTCTGACATGGATGTCTGTGGTCTGTAGCATTTTCCTTACTGGGAGACTTCAAAAGCAGCACCTTGTTATGTTCTTGATAGTAACACTTATTTCCTTAAAATCTGCTCCGTGAAGGGAATTAAATGTGTCTGGAAGATGTCTTTAGAAAAACTGTCATGAAATATTTTACTATCATCTAGGTGGCCTCCAGACAAAGAACCAAGGGACTTCAGTGTAAACCACAGTGTGGAAAAAAAAAGTCCTGTTTCTGGTAGGGCCGCATCCATCTAGTGGTTAGTTGGGTGCAGAGTCAGGAGAGAAGAGTGCCAGCCCTGGTGTGGTCACAAAGCCTCTCCTCTGAGGGTCAGTCTGCTTCTAAGCATCTACAGGAGGAAACTCTCAAACACAGATAGAAAATCTACTTTAAAGTAATTTTTTTAAAAAAAAAGCAGAAGGGAAAGCAAAGCAGTGGAGACATCCACACTTTTTGTCTGCAAACAACACTGAGAAAGTTTAAAACCCATAGATGATAGCCTCCTTTATCAGCCTCTGTACTGGTGGGAATTAGACACACCCCCTGTCAGAAAAAACAAACAAACAAACAAACCCAAAAAACCCCAAAAACAAACAAAGCAAAACCAAAAAGCACTTAATCCCAAGCAAATATCACCACCATCCCACCCCAAGGAAAATACCAAAATCCAGAGAAAAAACTTCCAAACCAACCAACCAAAACAAGGTAAGATTTGAATGCTAGTTAGCATTCTGATACCTGCGAGCATATGCAGCCCATGGTTTGCTCTTATCAGCTCCTGTGTCCCAGCCCTGGGAACAGAAGGCAAGGCCTTGCTGGTCTGTGCATGGGCTCTTTTCCCCCCTTCCAGTGCGTGCTTTGCAATTTAAAGATGCAAAATTCATTGAGTGACAGATGATGATTAGTGAGGAGCTGAGGCCTATCTGCTGCAAAAGGGAGCTGGGGAGGATGATTTTATTCCTGGTGGTGTCAAGCCTTTCACCTTGCTGCCCTTTGAAGAACAGTGGCAACTGTTCTTTTAATTTTATTTACAAATTTGTTTTAACAGAAGCAACAGCTTTTATGACTTTTATAACTCATTATTTCTCAATGAATCCTAAAATGTGAAAAACCAGCTGGCTGTAAAAATATTTTCCATCATCCACAGCCAAATTTTCCTATTGACTGTACTGGAATTGAAAACTATCGGGAAATGAGAAGAAAGCAACAATAAAAATAAGCTTAAGGTTTTAAATGCAAAACATAATGAAACTAAGGGAGAAACAGAACTGAAATAAACTGAAATAAGACAAGCAAAGCTATGTGGCCTTCACATTGGGGCGGTGTAAATCCTTCTTTCTCCAGGAAGCAGAACTGTTTGCAGAACAGGGGCTGAGGGCTGTAACATGCTCAAGTGTCTCAAAGGGTTGTGGTGTTTTTCCTTCCAGCCTGGATCCAGCTGTGGGCTGGCTGTACAGTGCCAGTCAGAAAATGAAGGAGTCATTTATTGAACTGTTTAGAATTGGGAAGGGCAGTGGAGAGAGATACTTGGCTCTGGTGATGATGTTTATGCTTTTGGTTGGTTGAAATCCTGTTAATATCCATTAATACAGGCTTAAAGCCTTATCTGGGACTTTTGGAATTACCTGTCTTTCTGTTACTTTAAGAGACAGTTCTTTTTATTTGGATCATTGATGCACTATTGAATTCAGTGGGAGGACTTTTACCTATGATGGGATAAAGTTTCCAATCCCTGTTTTACTTCCTTAAGGACTAAAGGAAAAGGCAGGCTTTAGGTGATCTTTTTTAAGATCTTTTTAAAGAAAGGATGCACGTGCCAAGTGGTGAGGTGGCATTGTACAAATTCATATTATTTTTTCTCCAGTTACTCATAGGCACTAAATAAATGGCACCGAAAATGCAGTGCTGATGCAAGTGCCAAATTGCTGCCATATGCAGGTGACTTCTCTGCTTGCCCTTTCCTGTCAAAGGCCTTAGTGCCAGCCAGTGACATGGCTGATTGCCTTTGCCTGATGAAGGGACTTTTGAGGGAACAGCTGATGGCTGAACTTCTTCTAAAATGGAATTGATGATTGTAGTGGAGAAACCTGTCCTAAGAGTTGGTACCCGCATTTTACCTAAAAAAACCACATGCCCGCAGTCATTCCCTCTAGCCTTCAATTCAGGAGAGTGCTGAAATCTCTCACATTGTGATGTCTGCAAAGCATCACCATGATCTCCATATGATCAGAAAGTTATATTCCCTTCTGGCAAAAGGTGGCCTCTTTCTGGATAGTTAGTTACACCTTTGTCTTGCAGCCCAGAGCCATTTGGTGTCCCTGGATCTGCAGACAGTAGCACCCAGGCTAATCTCTTGTACTGTGTGTAGGAGTGTTGGCTCCAGCAGAGCAAGTCTCTCTGAGCATCCTGGTGCTGACTTCCAGGCAGTTTGTAATCCTGGGTGTTTATCTTTCAGTTTCCTTGTGGCTGGGACTTGCTTGGGTATTTTTATTGAAGCCCTGTGACAAAAAACATGACAAGTGGCTTTGTGACTCTAGCACAATGGAGCTCTGCAAAATAACAGTGCTAACATTTTACCCTCAAAAGCAAGTCTGTGTTCCAGCCAGGATTTTTCTGTGGGGTAGTCTGAAATGATTAGGTGGACTTTCCCCCCCAGTTTCCCAATCACATGTCTGGTCCCATGCACTGAGCACACGTTTTACTTCATTCTTTTCTCTCTATCACAACCACAGGGTCTCTGTTTACAGCACAAAAAGGAAACTAGTTGTTTCCTTTGTGGAGGGGATGAGAGAAGAAGCAACATGTGAGAGATGATGTTTCCTTAGTGTGGTGGTACTGGTGACTATGTAGTGATATCCCCTCTAGCACTTCTTGATCCCTCTTTCTATGAAATATAAGCTGTTACACCCCTCAGAAAGCAAAGGAAACATGCCTTGGAAGTGGCAAAAAAGAATTGTGCTCTGTCCTGCAGCCCTTTTATTTACAGAGTTTATCTTAGGAGCCTCAAAGCATCACTAAACAGAAACTTGGTACACAATAACTTACCTTTCCCAGGGCATTAACAAGCATATTGCACTGACGTTTAAGTTTTGAGGTCTTTCTATATCCCTGGTGCAGGAATGAAGCTCCCAGATCAGCTGCTGCTGGTGAGGAGACGTGGATGCTTTATTAGGGATAACTTGGTTTATCTCCTTTGACACTTTTGTGATATCTCTTGATCATTAAGGTCTGGATTAAGTGGAAAAAACATTGCTTGCACAGATGTTATGTAGCTTATGCCTCAGATCTTTTATGAGAGAGTTTGGGTGCTTAATGTCTCCTAATTCAAAAAGAAAAATCAAAGTCTTGTGTACAGGTGCCAAGATGAGGGTTAGGTGAGCATGTAACAAAACCCTGGATATTTGAAAGTCACATTTCCAGCTGCATTTAAGGAATTGGAGATAAAACACATTGAAAAGAAAAGGGCTGTTTGGGGCTGGGTTTGTGTTTCCCAAGTGGGCTTAATGAAATTTAAGGTCTACTCCTCTGCGGCGCTCTTAGGAAAGAATCTGTATTTTCTTTCCCATGATCTTGCATCGTGATATTTTTGTGAAGTACTGCTGTGTATCGGGAACTTGCTGTATGTTCATTGCTAGCTTTGGGAAGAAAGTGTTCTTCAGCAGTGGTATCAGCAGCTTTGCACAGATGAGAAAAGGTGCTTGGCAGCAGGTATTGGAAGAGTATAGGAAAGTAAGTTTGTATTTATTAGTCTGTATTTAGTCTGTAGTCTGTCTGCCTCCCCAAAATACTGTTTTTCAAACAATTTGTGTGGGGTTTCAAATATTTTGTTCCCAATCTCTACTCCGGTGAAAATGTAGCTATCACTTATAATCAGTTAATTAATGGCTTTGACTCTGAGCCTGTAGAATGCAGAAATCAAACATTCCTGTCTTTCATGGGAACCCAACAGGCATTTCTGGGGCTCCTGAGCTGATGAAAGTTCCGGGAGGCTGCTGTGGGCTTTGCTAGGACAGTGGAAATACCATGGTAATTTTGAAAGACCTGTCCTAGGGACTGATGAGTTTAGCAGCCTGACGCACCCTAACCGGGGCAGCCCTTTATTTGTCCTAGTTTGCTCCTCTTCAGCACTTTTCATCTGAGGATTACGAAAACTGGACTTCACCCTGTGAAGCTGTTACTGTAACCATTTATGGAAGGAGAACTGAGACTCAGATAAATGTGACTTTCCAGAGGTTTGTTCTCATGCTGGTAGCACAAACAAGGACCTGTGCCTCTGTTTGCGAGCTCTTTTGTCCCACATTTTCCTTAACCAGGTGGGAGGAAATCCATTTCTGCACAGGGTCTAGCACAACTTACGTAAGCAAGGATCATGTAAATTGTCAAGTGAGCGCTTCTGCTGGTGCTGCACACAGGGATAAACTGGTTGAGAACTTTGCAGCCTGCTTCACTAAAGACAAATGACCATGTAAAATTTGATTTGCAGAGAAATTTTCTTCCTAGGAGAGTGCAGAACCTCAGCATAAGTAGATCTGCAAGCTAATGATGTAAAAATAGCTTGGATAATAAAAAGCTGGTAAATAGAGGTATGGTAGCAATTGGGATGTATGGAAGAGACAGGCTAAACGGATCTGACTTTATTATGAGGAATTTATTCTCTCACAGAGCTCCTCTGGTTTAACTCAGTCAGTGCTGTGTCACTTTTAGCTGAAGCAGAATACTTTTTGTAGAATTCTAAAGTCAGCTTCCTGTAAAACAAAGCGAAAAACTGTTCAGCTGCAAACTTGAGTTCACTCAGAATAATCCAAATTTGTTTTGAAGGACTTCAGGGATGTATTTCCTTCTGAAGATTCCCATTCTTCTTTATTTTCTTTGCCAAGTGAGTAATTAGTTGCTCCTTGATTATTGCTTATCAGTTTATACTTTCTCATGGAGACAGCAAGGAACTGTGAGGCTGTTAATAGCTATGCTCTGATCACCTTTCCTCTCAAGCATGGTTTTATTAGCTTAAAAATAACAGTGGGAGTGAAATGCTTTTAAGTTCACGTATTTATTGGGTTTTTTTACTGGAATCCTGAGTGCTTTACAGTGAACACCAGAAGTGCATAGTCTCATTTTTCCTCCCTTGAATCGCTACACCCCAACTCTGTTGATCAACAGCGTTGGACGCAAAAGCTTGACTTAGGCAGTCTTAGTGTGGGATGAAGAAGAGACTTGAAAATTTTCTTTCAGCCTTTCAGATGTTCCTAAACATGGCAACAAGCGCGGCTCTGCAACAGATGCAATTCTTTCTGGGTCTCTAGGTAACATTTGAACCTGTGTAATGTTCGCAGCACAGCACCGTAAGTAATATTCCAGGAAATGCGCTGCCGCTTGTTAAAAAGGATAGGACCCCAGAGATGCCTTTAAATATGCCTGTAAAGTGAGAGGTGCCAAGAGAAAGATAATATGGCTGATTATAGTTATTTACCTTACATTTTCATTTGCCCTTAACTGGGTGTAATTTAGGGGCATGAAATCTCTTATTGGAAGTGTATTTGCATTAAACAGCTCTAAGCAACCATGAAAGTGCAGAAGCTGAAAAATTGACAGACTGGGTTTCTAGAATCCCAAAGTAGCATTTTTTTAATAGGCATACAAACAAATCAAATAAACATGTTTTGCTTCAACGATTTAAAGAATATGGTCTTTGGAGTAATTTGTCTCCTCCCCCCCCCTTTTTTTTTTACCCTATCATTTCTAACCTCTTCAGTGCCTATCTCTAGTTTGCAGCTCCTCCTAACAATCTGCAGCAATTTCCAACCCAGCTGTTGTGGTTGCAGTGCATTGTGCCTTTGTTTAGCTTTCCCTGAGCTATCAAATCATGCTATAAAGGGGATTACCTGGCTAGTGATGTTGTTTTTGAGGTCTGCACTTTTTAACAAATAATTGCTTCACAGTGGCTCTTCCCCACCTCCTGCTGCCAAAAAAAAAAGAGAATAAAAGAAAAAAAAAAAAAGAGCCCTCTGAAAATCAAACTTTACGGTTGGATAGAATCAAGTCTTGTAAGTAAGCACCTTTGGATGACTTTAGTAAAGCCCCTTCACTTCCTTTGCAAGTAATCGTAACCAAGTTGAAATCAATCAAAGAGCAGCTGATCCGTGTGTTTGTAGCAAGACTTGAATGTTCATGTGTGCTTTTAGAAAAAGATAAACATGTTTTTGCTCTACTGTGCTGGCGTCTGCTAAGCTTGAGAAATTTGTAATCCAACTATGTGCTGTTAAACAGGTATGATCTTCCACCTCTACCCCTGGTACTCGGTCAGTTCTTTTATAGCCACTGCCTCTCCCACAAGGCAGTTTATTTAACTGATGTTTGTGAAATGTTGTGATCTTTGCATGAATGGAGTTACTGAAGTGAAAAGCATTAGCAATATTTATTTCAGCAGGTTGTGGAATTAATGACTGAGGAAGAAAAACTGGTAAAACTTGCTTTTTATATGCACAATAGAGTCTTTAAGAAATTTAATTCGTTTGTAAGAATGCAGACATGTCTGAATTTATGTTACAGTACATATGCTCTGTCAGAAGTTTTCTAACAAATATATATGCTATTGAAATATATCTGTAGCATTCATTTTATAGCATCTTTTGAGTGTTAAGTGAAAGCTAGTGTCTGTCTTGCTCTGCTTAGTGCAAAAGATATATTTACTGTACTTGAGTGTCTTCAATTTTGGTTTTCGTTTTGCAAACACAGTACATTTTAATTAAGGCTTGTCACTCGAGATCTCATGAATACATTTACTGTAATGTCTCCATCTTCAGGGGGGGAATTTGACTTAGAAATTTTCTCTGTCACAGAGGGCCTGATAATATCAGTTTAGAGATTTCTTTCTTTCCTGGGGAAGAGCAGTTTGTGTTGTTCACCCAGCTTTCGCTTAGGTCATGCTTGCTTAAAAGGTTGCAGAATGGTGCTTATTGCAACATACATACTTGTCTTTAGAGACTTTTCTTGTCTGTATGTTTAGCCCAGAGAAGCTTATATACCTACATAAGACTACTTTTTTCCACTTCCCCCCTCTTTTTTCTTTGACACAGTTTCAAAGGTGGTTTATTGATTATATTTTGAAAGATTAAGAAACTCCTCTCCCCAGTCATGCTTCTGTTGGCCTGTGAGAGGACTTTGATCAAACAAACAATGAATTGTCCAATATGCACATTAAAAAAAGGAAAAAAAAAACCCCTCCTGTAAGAGCTGGTTTCGATTGACCTTTTACCTGTGCCTATTTCTACTCTGGTGGGTGGAGACTGTGCAGGAGGAGGGTTGTTGTCCTCCTGTGTCTCCAACTCATGTTATGGTTGGTGTTAAAATTACTGCTCTTAATGTCAAGTCTAAACCAAAACTACTTTTATCGCCATGCAAATGCCATTTTATGTTCTGCCATTGTGCAGGAATGTACAAAAAAAAATGAATTTCAGAAAGAGAAATGAAGTAAAGCCCCAAACTTTTTGGTTTTTGCTGTTGCTGTATTTAAAAGAGAACATTTTTTTCAGCTAGGTAAATCAAGATTGTATTATCGTGCTGTCTCCCGGTGTAGCATTCTGGGGGAAAGGCTTTAGCTCCCAACCTTCTTCTCCAGCATCTTCTATGTCATCATATTCAAAGTGTGTTATACCAGCTTTGTTAGAAAAAGGCTGAGGTTTGCATGAAGGAAGAGCCCAGTGCAGCTTGAGTTGAAAGGGAGATGCTTGGGGGACCCCACAAGACACAGGAGTGCCCAAAAGAGCAGCCAGTGGAGGAGCAGCCACATCATCATCCTTGGATGTCCTGGTTAGTGACTTGGCAGGTAACGTGTGATTCACCCATGGTCATCCAATGCAAACATTTGGGAAGTGCTATTGCCTCTCCTTGGCGTGTGAGGAATTGCGTCATAGTGAGGGCAAAACCCAGATTTTCAAACATACTCAGGCCCTGTCCTCATCCAGGGTCTCCTGGTGGAGCTCTGTGACAGCAAGAGGACGAAAGGCTGCCTCACCCAAATCATGCCACAGGACTCACACATACTTCCCTCTGGCAGCCAATCCCTGCCACAGGGATGGCAGGAGCAGGCTGGGGACCGGGATGCTCTGCCCTCTGGCTGCCACTGCCGAGGGGCAGGGAGTTAAGTGCTGCAAAGGGCTCTGAATGGGCCACCTGTGAGATGGCGAGTTATGCTGGTGACAAATGTGTGCCACTGATGGGTACATGCTTTTCTGACCTGCTTTAATTTTTCTAGCTGGGCCTTTAATTGCCAGGGAGAGGTATAGACAAATGCAATAAAAAATCCAAACAAATCAGAGCTATAGCAAGGCTCTACAAGGAAATACGTTTTGGAAAGACTTTTTTTCTTTCCTTAATTAATCGGGATTTTGTTGTCAGGCTAAAACAGACTAAAAATAAACAGCTGTATAGTACTTCATTAAGCTGCCTGCTTGGAGTGATTTTCCCATTGATTAGTCTCAGGGCTAATGCTGGTTCATTCCTCATTTCATTGCTAATTAACATCAGCTCTGCTCCTGACCACTTGACTGCACTCTCTCTATGAACATGTGCTGGTTTGGCAAGTAATAACTGCTCTGTCCCTCTTAAAAAGGAAAATTAAGGTACAAAACAGCTATCAAGAGTAGATCTGTGCCTCTACTGTAAGGAGAGCAAACTGTAAAACTGTGTCAGCCTGTAAGAAGGGTAATAAACGTAGTTTACAGAGCGCAGGAGTTTGATTGAGGAACTATGTAAATACAGATGATGAGCTCAAGCCGCTGTATGAATTGACAGGCTTGGCTCATCTCCTGTCAGTTGAGTTGATTCAGACTCTTCTGGGATGCTTGTGGTGCAGATTACCTGACCCAGGGGCTTAGGGCTTTGAGGGCAGCTTTGGATGGGCAGCTCTTACTTTTCCCAGTTTCCTCAATGTCCTCAGAGTTTGAATGATATAGTATGTTGGCAGTGGGTACAGAAAGAGCAGGAAACAACGCCATGGTTATAGCTTTGTCAGGCCACTTCCTTGCAAGAGGAATATAGATGAAAATAGAGGAATGAAATACTAGAATTGGCATGGACGCCCTCTGAGGAAATATCTAACAACTTTAATGAAATTAGCAGCCTCTGTTCTGGGTGAAAAGGTCAATTTTTCCATAAAATCCAAATAAACTGGCAGTTTGGAAAACATCTACTAAACTTGGCACAGAATAAACAATGTTATCCCAAAGTCCTGGTTCAATTCCAGATAATAGCTTTTTCTTTTAATTGAATTGGATATTGCATTTCATTTTCAGAAAGTCTTTTTTTTATTCCTACATTTTGAAGCATTCATATCTCAGAACTAATCAGAAACTCAGCCTTATACGAATCTATCAATCAGAAACAGTGACTGAAGAGAGAGCTTGCCTGAGTGATAATCCTTTTCCACCTACTTTTGAGCAGAATCCTAATTCACTTGTTCATCAGTTATATATTTTATCTATTTCTGCCATTAATTTAATGGATTTAGGGGCTCAGGCTTGCAAACACTTTGTGCACTTGAGTAACTATTTATACAAGCAGGTGCTCATGTGAGTAAAATAACCATGTGAGAGATTTGTAGGATCAAGCTTTGCAGTAGGTATCTATCCAGACACAAAGCCATTGCATTCCTAACTTCCCTTCATTGATATGTAGTAACAAGAAGCATTTCTCATTGAAATGAGTAAAAAAACCCCTTAAAATAATTATAACTTTGTCGCTGTTGGACATGAAAGACTTCAAAATACTTCAGAAGGCAAATAGCAAAAGAAGGCTTTATTGTCCAAATTTTACTACCTTTTATAAGGTGTTTCGATACAGACTTAACATGATTGGTGAACAGGATCAGCACCTCTCTAGTTCCATTGGACAAACGAGGAAAACGCAAAGGCGCCAGCTGCGCACCGTTGTTATGAGAAAATGAGAATTATTTACACAAATTATTTTGAGAAAGGAAAACCTTCCGAGGAATTCTCCCTTGGGAAACATTCAACAGCTACTGACAGGCTAAAACTTTAGACTCAGAAATGTTAGGCTCACAAACTTTACTAGTTGTGATAAGAAAGATGTCATTCCTATGTTTAAGAACATAACCACTTTGGCCAGGAAGCACTGCCTCCTAATTAAATGTTGCATGGTTGGTTAGATCATGTATCCTTTCTGGATGGTTCTGGAATCGGCCAGAGCAGAGGCAGAAGTGTAGGAATTCCCATATTATTGTCAACTGACTGTATCTAGTGCTAAAACCATATTGTGCTGCAGACCTTGTCCTGTTCCTGATACATGCAGCACCTCTTCTTTCTAAAATAATGCTTATGATATTTTTAATTTTTCTCATGTTACTTCCATTTCTAGTCCTGCTCAGATTAAAAAAAAAAAATACCACCAAACAAGTATTTACATTAATAATGAATGAACCCAGGAAAAATATTTCCTTGAATGCTCTCTAGCTGTAAGGAATCTGGTTTGAAGAAGTGTCTCAGTCTGTAGCTTCCTTGTGGTAGGTTGGGACTTACATTCTCTTGCTTACATTAATTTTTTCCTCTCCTGTGGAGGGTTATAGGGAAATGGTAAAACACTTATTCACTCTTGGCATAAAAGTGACCCCAAAGTTGTTCTCTTTCCTCACACTTTTGTAGTGAAATAAGCATATCGTATACTTTTGCATCCATGCATTAGGAGCAAGCAGAATTCTTTTGCCCGCAGTGTCTGAGCTGCTTGCTGGTGGTCGTGTGTTGAGAGGAACAATCTGGGCAGATCATTGGCTGCATCCTGTGAGGTAACACAGCCCCCAGGACATGGGGACAAGCTCTGGAACCCCCTTCCAGGCTTGGAACAGTGATGGAGGGAAGAGCAGACAGATAAGCCAAGCAGCGTGGGCAGGACTGGCTTGGAGGCTGTGCTGGGTGTGCCCTGGAGTACTGCAGGTTTAGCTAAAGCAGTAAATCTGTGGATGGTTCCTTACCTCTTGACAGAGCATTTAATAATGAAGGTTAGATGTTTTCTGTTTTTCTACTTTGCCTTTTCATTCAAAGGATGTGAAAGGAGGGAACTGAGACAGCTTTAAAAACCTTTAAGAGAGTGTCATGCTTGAAATAAGATCTTAGAGGAGGCTAACTTGGATGACAAAGACTTTGTGATCCTCAGCAGTGGGACTATTTAAGATGTAAACCTTATGATAAAGTTGCCCTTTCTGGCAACTTCTTAACCTCACTATTTAAAAAGAAAATTAATCTTTGAGTTTTCAGAGTTAAAAGATACTGTGAGGGTTTCCAGTCATATGTACTGTAAGTTGGTGTATTGTATTAAATAAGAATCAGTAGCTTCTTGTGTCACTACAGGCTAGAATTTGGTGAATAAAGTACGATTAATAGCTCTTACAGACCTCTGGATGGACACCCAAAGGAAAGGAATAATACAGTTGTAGTATTACAAGTCAGCAACATATTAAACATTTTTTTTTTTCCTTAGGAAAGGATTTCCTGTAGAGGTCTTGAAGAAAAATAAGTTTCATTAGTTGAGCGTCGAGCAGAGATAGAGCAACAGGATTGATTGTAATAAGCCTCTCTTTTTTACTGAAATCCATTACTTTCTGAGCTATTAAGTGATGAAAGGGATTAAGAGAATAAAAAAATATAAGCGGGACTGTATTCATAAATCTAATAAAGTTGATAACAGTAGAGCATTTTGTGAAATTTGCATGTGAATTTATAACATCCTAATCCATTGGCGGGCAGCATCGCGCTGCAGAGGGAAGGGGGTGCACTGTGCATACAGGATAAAAATGCAAGCACAATTTCTGGCCAAGAAGCTTGGGTTTTTTTCTCTCTCTTTTTTTTTTTTCCCCATATGGATATCCATATGTTTTTATCACAGATTCCTTACTTTCAGTGTCAGGATCCATATGTTTAGCTTTTTCTCAAATAAAAGACTATAAAATCATTCTTCATTATCTCTTTCTTCCTAGCTGGTGTTTTTGTAGACATAACCAAATGCGATGCTAGATGGTTGAGGCATACCCAGATAGGCTGCAGTTGGATCTCATCAGAGGCATTTAAAACCAGTACCTAGGGAGTTCAAGGGCTGGATTATCTTCTGACTATAATGCCCCTTGACAGTGCTTGAACAATGCAGGGGGTGCTATCATCTGATTGCAAAGTCCTGGCAAGCCTCTTTCCCTATAAAAGAGAAGCTCCTTTGGGACCAGCAATGAGAATTTTCCTCCTTTTCATTTTATTTAATTCTCAACCTGCACCTCTGCCTCTGCTTCTGCTGAGGAGGGTGCGGTGCAGGGAGATGACATGACAGGGCTTTATTTCACTTCTGCCTTTTCTGCTTGCCCAAGGCCTGCAGTTGTAGAATAGCAGCAGAATTTAGAAGTGCTGATATAGGGAATTTGGGGTTGGCGTAAGGATGGTATGTATCACCATCTCCTTGACACGACCCAGTCTGCTCTGTGCCAAGCAGATATCACTCACTAAGAATTGTGCCTAATAAGGTTTTATTTCTCCTTTTCTTTTTCTCTCTCTCTCTTTTGATGGAAATGTTAACATAATGCTTTTTAAATATGTAAAGCACAATTCAGTGTCCATGGTTAGACCTTGGAATAGGTATCAAGTAACCTTCAGTGGTAAAATCTGCATGTTGACTTTGCAGTCGGATCCCATCTTCACTTGGACTTTCAGTCCTCCTTTGCTGGGACAGCATGTGGCAGAAAAGCAGCTGTGCTGTGTGCGTTTCCTTCTCTTGGGAGTTTGATTGCCTGCCAGCAGGTTCTGTCCTATGGCTGTGGTATTTAATGTGCAGAAGGGGTGAGGAATACCCTGTAATTTTGAATAGAAGAAAATTAGGGTAGTCATAATTGCAAGCATTACAGTACACAGTTTCAAAATAAAGCCAGGTGTGGGTATTTTATTCACAGTTCCTGCCTCTAGTCCCCGAAACATAATCCTTAGGTAGGCTTGGAGTTAGGCTTTATCCTCTGCGTTCCTGACAATAATAGAAATTATTGTGAAAGGTTAATAACCATTGTGCATTGGAGCTGTGGGAGAAGGTGGTAGAAAGAAGAGGTGACTGCCTTCTCAGAATAAACTAAGCAGTAGCATCTTGGCTTTAGAGAGGAGACAATCAGTACCCTAAGAACCCTACTAAAACAGCTGCATTTTGGCTGGAGTCATTATATTAATTTTCAGACTAAACTGACTCTCATCAGAGACAAAAGTGAAACTTACTGCTGATATCATTCAAAGCAGACATGACTCCTGATAGGATCTTTAGGGAAACTGTATAAAAATTTAACCTTTCTTCTGAGGTTTTCTTATGAAACTATGATCTGAGGTTGACTTTAGCTTGCATTTCTACAGAACTAACTCATCATTTTTCAATACTGCTTTTTCTTCTCAAGATTTTGGTGGCTCTGGTGAGATTGGTGGCAGGTTTGTAGTGAGTTGCCTCATGGGTCTTGATTGGCAGTGCAGAGAGCCACTGTTCTCCTTCCAGAAATTATTCCCTTGTAAAATTGCTGTGCTTTTTTTTTTCCACTTCACCCAGCATCTGAATACCAGATTGAGCTAATTTTAAGATTCCTCAGGGCAGTGGCACTGCATTCCTTCCACTCTGCTATCCTTACCACATTACCTCACTGCATCAGCACTCCTATCTCCTGCTGATGGCATCCAGTTTCCATTCCATTCACAGCAGCCAAGGATCATATCTCTGATCCACTTAGAAACACAATGATCTCTACCCCTGAGAATGCAAACGCTTTCTCAGTCAAATCTATTGATCTTCAGGACTCTATTTCTGGCTTTCCATTCACTCACTCAACGTTTGGGATGCTGCATATTCATTCTGGGCAAAGACTTAACTTGGCTACTAGGAACTCAGTGAAAAACACTTCTGCAGAATCCAAAGATAGACATGATTTCTTACATATTATTATGTCTGTACAAATACTACACTTCTTAACTGAGCAAAACAAAAACCCTGCAGCTGGCACAGTGACAATGACAGACCTGCTTGTGCCATTGTATTCTTGTCCCGAGCCAACTCACTGAACATGTTAATGTTGAGATGGGCAAGCACATGCTGAGTTCTGCAAGGGAAGAGGCAAACATAAAGGGTCTCCAGGCTAGAGGGGGATTGCGGTTTAAAAGGAAATGATGAGACCAACAGGCAAGGATGGGTATGAAGAAGGATGTAGTTTGACAAACAGGCAAAATGAGTGAGAGCACTTTAAAGAAAAACATTTTTTTCAAGAGCATTGCTGTGAGGGAACTTCACAGCCCCTTCAGGGCTCAACTCTGGGCTCTCTCAGAGGTATGATTACAAAGAAAAGCAGGGATTTGTGGAGTGAGTACTTCAGGATCTCCTTTCAGGTTATGTACTGAAACAGGCCTCTCCTGGAGGCGAGCCCAGTGTGTGCTTCAGATGGTCCTCAGGAAGCCCACTTCTTCCATCACCAATAGCACAGACTAGAGAACAAATATACCTAAATTTGCCTTTGTCAGTGTCCAGATGTTTACCATCACCCCCAAGTAGAATTTTGCTTCTTAAAAGATGGTATTTTTAGGATTTTCAGGTATTGCTCGCCATTGACCTTGAACCCATATTTAAAAGAAATCCAGGCACAATGATGCCGAGTGAGCTATGCCTGAGTTGTCTAGACCTTAGACAATTTTGAAAGTATTACCTGTATTTCATATCTTCTGGGTTCTAACTGAGTGCCCTGTTTTTTCTACTTGTACATAACAAATGAATTCTCTGTTTCTGTGTGGGGTTTTTCTATGTGTGTGGTTTTAGTGGTTTGGTTTTTTTTTTGGTTTTTTTTTTAGGATTTTTTGATTGTTTGGGTTTTGGGGTTTTTTTTTAAATACAAATATTAGGTTACTGCTTGGTCTAAGAGAAGACTTCCATTATTCTACACTTATACTGTTGGGGGCACAGCAGCTAACCTGGTTTGGTCTTGATTGTGTCACTCTAACTAAAGCTGTTTCCAACTACTCATGGTGCTCAGTCTAAAAACTGACACCATATAGCTAGAATCAGGCAGGAATGGAAAGGGTCCCAGGTGAAATAATTATGGGGTTGATTATTGTGATTATGTATAATTATAACCTTTCTTAGTATATCACTAAGAGTACTAAAGTATGAGACAATTTGACTTGTGAAGGAGAGTTAAATTTTAACATGGAAACTTAGTCTGAACTTAGATATTCGTTCCCAAAGTGCAGGATTAGTACACAGTTGGTAGCGAACTGCCTTGCTTCACTTTCACTTTTACCCACAAAAGTGTTCTCCTCTTCTTTTGTGAGCTTTGCCTACAAAGTTGGGTGATAACTAGTGAACTTCCTTGTAGCTTGCCCATGTAGGCATTTCCTCTCACTGTTCAGCGTATTTGTCCATTTTCCTGAACTTCAGCTGAGTGAGGGGCAGGAAATTTTTATTTTTCCTAACGAAAAAGTGCAGAATAATAGTATAAAAATATGAACACTGAAATTAATGTGTAATGTGATATAATGCCCTTGTCTGGACATTTTATTGCCTTTATGGGAAGATTTTTATTTAATGTTCTAAAACCCCAGGGACATAGTAGTATATGGATGATCTGTCCCTGCTTTCAGACATGAAATGGGCCTGTATGCACACATACACACAAGGAAAAGCTTCCTCTCTCCATCTTTTTAGCAGGTACAAACCGTTGATCATCCTTGATTCCTGCAGAAACTGGGGGCGTGGGCAGGCATTTAGTAGGAAAAGCCAAGAGCTGCTTGCCCAAGGCTTTGATAAATTCAGTCCTCTTGACCCTAAATCCTGTACCTTAGCTGCTTTCTCCTAGCAAATCATACAGACTGTAATTCTTTAGCATAAAGACTAATTGCTTTGAAGATTTTATTACTTTGTTTTTCAGTCCTTTCTCCTGGTACACCCTTTGCTAAATGCTTTTCCCTCTGAAAGAAAATGCTGAACTCATTTCAATCTCCATCCCTTATCACCACCTGCACGTCTGTGCTCGAGGTACCCATAGGTCTCGCTAGAAAAGAGTATCTTTGCTAGCAGGTTATCATGATGTGCTCACCAACAAAAACACTTCTGTACCAGTTTGGGCAGTAGACTTACAAGATTTCAAGTCTCCCTCTTCCTACCCTTTCCCAGTTCCAAATAAAGAACTTCAGAGGGCAAACGTGCCACTGCTGGTAGACATGTTGTATTGTGGGATTTTGGTTTGGGTTTTTTTTGCCAGCTACTTGACATTGTTTTACAGCTGGATTGTGCAGCTATTTCCAAAAGGCTCAGCTAATTCTGTTGTCCTTTTTTATCAAGGAAATTCTTTAAAAACCACAATAAAGCAGCTGTAACCCTGGCGATGCTTACAACTGTGGTCAAAAATAGAAATCAGTGCTTCATGCATTTTCTTAATGAGGGTATAGGGGGTTTTTTTCAGTGTGGTCCTTGACACCTCGCCAAGTTAAGGCTTGGCTCTAAATGTTTAGTGCAAGCTTTATAAATAGCCCTGGATAGAGGGGGCATTTCTTTTCCAGTGGCAAGTGCTCTCTCAGGGCTGGCCCTGCTGGGGGCAGCTGTGCTCTGGGGTGTGACAGAGTGTCTCCGATGAGCCCTCGAGGCCACAGTTGCCAAATACTTTGCAGGTGGTGCCGATCACCTTGGGTCCCTCTCTGCTCGGAGGGGGAAGCTCAGCATCTTGCAGAATTAGGTCTGTAAGCTGTTGTTATTAATAACTGCCTTCATGGTAATTTTGCTTACAGACAGGATTTATTTGGCTTTTGACTACCAGTGAAAGTGTTCCTATAACTGGATTTTTATGCTCCCTCTGTGCAAATAGAAAACCATGGTTTGTTTGCCAACAAATGTGGGGTTTTTTCCCTGTGGCGCATAACATGGCTGGTAAATGGGTATGAAACGGCTGGATGCAGGGATTTTGCAATGTTCCCACAGGCAGAAGAGAGAAACATGAGAAAAGATGAATTAAAACTTGGGGAAAGTTCAGTCAACAAACTAAGAAGTGCAGACATACTGATTTATAAAGAGACTATAACTTTTAAACATGTACTTTCAATCTGAAAGACCGCAGTAGGAATTTAAAATATGACTATTTAATTTTTAAAAATTACATAAATTAAGTGAACAGCCCATTAATGGGATGCCATCAGGATCACATGGCCAATTCAGTTCAAGTTATATTATCTTGCTGGCCAAATTTGAATAAGAATTAAGAAATTACTATTCAAAGTAGTATGGGACATTGATCCTCATTCACAATGAAATTCGTCACCATAACTACCTGGAATTCCACTGCTTTCACGGAGGTATTCCACTGAATCTTCTTTATGGAACAGCTAGAAGGGAATTGTATTAGTCGGCAGAAAAAAGCTGCTAATTAGTTGTTCGGCCTCCACGCTAAGTCCTGTCTTGCAGAGGGTTCAGGGATAAGCAGCCGGATGTGTCTAATGAACGAGGACCCGGATCCAACAGACACCAACCTCCTCCAGCTGGTCCATCCCTTGGCTAAAGGCCCACCTCAGGGACTATTTATCTGCCCAAGCCAGAGGACCTTGCCTCTTATGCACAGCTGGTGCTCCATATTTGAACTTGGCAAATCCGAAGCCTGTGGTTGACTTAACCAAGCTGAGGGATGTCCTCTGTGGATGAGTTGTTCTCAGTGCAGTATCTTCCAGAGTCTCTGTTAAACTGAGTAACCAAAATTCACCATTACGTGTAACTATCTAGTTCCTTTTCAGAATTTTTGGAACCCCATTTGAAAATACCTAAAATACCAAATTAGTTCAGCGCTACACTGTGTTAAGAATACATAAAGAATAAAGCAAAAAGGTGCTACGAATGGTCAAGCAACTTGTGCTGCAGTATAAAGAAACAAAGTCAGCGTTATTAATCTTAACGGTGTTGAGCTTATAAATATTAATTTTGCCTTTTTCTTGACTTCACTGCAGTGCATTTCAAGTCTAATTTCTGTAATAATTAAAATGGGAATATGAGAATCTTTGCACCACTTTTTTCTTGTTTTTCTTGTTCCAGTTTAATTTTGTTGACTTGTTGCTAATTTACATTGGCATAAATGTGAGACTACTGGGCTCAGCAGTTCAGCATGTTGAGATCAAAACCTTTTAAAACCTTTTACTGACAGAACATTTGAAATGGTCAGTGATGAGTATTTGCATTGTTAATGGCTTTAAAAATGTGACAGTTATATATAAGTACTAAAAAATAAGTTGTACATCCACACATCAACTGAAATTAGCATTCTGAAATTTGCAGTCCACCAAAAGAATGGCAGTAGATGGTCATGAATATTTGTGTTGCTCACTGTTACCTGAAGATTCATAATTGGAACCTGCATCTGATTCAACACAGATGTGTTCCCTTGGAAAGATTTCATCTTTTCTGCACCTGAGCTCTCCTAAGGTCACAAATTACAATCACAGTCGCTTCTTCCCCATTTTGCTTATAATGAGTTGGTACCAACAGTCCATTTTAAATAATCACAAACAAAGCATGAAGAGTGTCTGTGTAATGGAGTTAAGCAATCTACCACTGCATGGTTACCTGCATTTGTAGGTGAGGAATAAAGCCACACTTTTTTTTTTCCTGGTTTTTACCATTCTGTAGCATTCTTGCATATCTCTTCAATGCCAGCATCTTACTGGCAGCATAGTGGGAAAGGGACTTCTCATAGGTTTTACAGCTGTGGCTAAAAGCAGAAGAGCCTAAGAGGAAAGACTGGGCTAGTAAGATTTGCAGTCATATTTGTTGTCTCAGTTGTATCAGAGACACTTTTAGAGAAGCAGCTGGTGATGATCTGAATTTGACCAAAATTCTAAACATTTGATTTAGCTTGTGTACTGATATTGGTCTTGAATACCGTGGGGGTTTTTTTAACACAATATTGAATTTTATTTTAGAATATTACTTGGTATCAGTTTTTTTAATTTTGACATTAAATTCCAAGTCAGCAGCAGGTAGTAGATGAGGATGCCAACAGGACTGTGCTCTGCTTTGTTCAGATGACAGGGAGAGGGGAAATTCGTACGCTGAAAATTCAGAGTTCCATGGTGTATCATAAACTACAACTGAAAACTTTCATTACTCATCTCTTTTGAAATCACTTGAGCTGTAAACATGAGCTTGAATGTTACTTGATGAGGGACTGCAGTACGGTGAGTTCCCAAATCTCATGCTTGCCATACACTGGTGTTATATGACTTCTGTGATGGGATGCTGACTTGGAAAACCAGGTGAAAATTCTCATGAAAGAAGCAAATCAAGGATGGTAATGTGGGATCTCATGATGACCACAAGATACAAATATTTTTTTGTGTGACTCTAAATGTTAACTGAAAGAACTTAAATGTCCCATGAGCTGGTCATCTGAAAGTAGCCTGAGTTGTTTTGGTGGGGTTTTTTTTAAGGTTTTACTTAAGGATGTCCAAGTGTTATTGTGTGCAGTGTGGTAGTAACTAGAGACTTCTGTCCCTTTGTTCTAAGCAAAAAGCTGGTATGTATCAAAATTAATTTCTACCAAACAGTGACTTAGCTGAGACTGATTTTTGAAAGGAGTTTTTTTTCAAAGCCCTATAGTTTGCTGCTCTGTTGTTTCTTTAAAGATTTCAGTTTTCATTGGAATTTGAATGGTCTCAACCTGTCTACAGAGTTTTGCTCATCTGGCCAAGGAAGAGAAACTCTGTGTTTTGTGTGGCTAATGGCAATTAACCAGCAAAATTTGGAACTGATTTGTTGCAGGATCAACAAAATTTATTTTACTTTAAAAACAAAAACACCTAAAGCTAAAGAAGAAAAAAAAAACCCACCCAAAAAAGGGGACAGATTACTTCAGGCAGGTGTGTTGAGGGATTATACAAACGAGTTGTTAAAAGCTGGCTGGCAAGCCATCTACCTATGCATCAGACCATTTTTTCATGGTATTCTCCTCACCAGCCTCTCATTTTAGCTTTGCCTAAGGGAAATGAGCCTCTATGACACCAGGATGGAAAACGTGCATAGTCCCCCAGTTTACAAGTTTTCTGTTGCTTATGGATCAAGGGAATATTTGCCCTCAAAATGAGTACTTAAGCAAGTTGTGTGGTTTGGGTATTTTTGTTTTGTTTTTGTGGTTTGTGGAGGTTTTTAAAATTCCTTTGAAAACACTGAGGCCCAATTTGTGTGTAAGACTCACGTTTGTACAATGGCCATTTGATCAGAGACCCTGTTGCAGTCCTGTTCTTTGAAAAATGCATTTTAAGTGGCTCTGGTTTTTTGTTTTTAATTTACTGCCAACCTGTGTTGGATCACAGCTCCGGAGGAAAAAAAAAAGAAAGTATATTTTAATTCAGACTTCGTTTGGCATTTAAGCCTCTTCTGTTTTGACTTTCAGTTTGAGGCAGTGCTTAGACCTGTGTTTAGACTGAGCTTGGTCAGATGGATGCACAAGGCTGTGCTCATCTTTAAAGCTGCTCAGCACAAGCTGAAGCAAGTGTTCCCTAAACTCACAGCCTTCTCTTGCAGTGGTTTTGGCTGGGAGGGAATCTGTGCCACAGAGGTACCTGACCCTTCTTCCCAACCTACATCTCATTTGCTATGGGAGCTGTAGAAGATTTGCTGCTGGGCCCCACTTTGCTGCCCAGTGAAGCCCATGGCGGGGCCCGCTGGTGCTGGGGTGTCACTGCAGGGGGAAGGAAGGACCTGCCGTGAGAGAGAGGTGGTGCCTTTCCTCTACTGTGGCCGAATTAATGCGGCAGTGGGGCCCCAGCTGTCCTTTTTAAACAGCTTTATTTATATTTTTCTTCCTCCCGTGGAGTAAGCTGACCAGATTTGCAGTTTATAAAACTGGGACAGCCTAGCAGGGGATAGGGTTGTCCACGCACCATCTTCAGGGGATAATAATATCTGTCAGGGAATGACTGTGATGACAATTGCAGAGAAAGGTGAATTGCTGTGTGTGTGTGCCCATGCTGTAAACAGTTCCCTGAAAGAGAGGAGGAGGAAAGGGAAGTCTCTCAGACAGGGTGCTGCCTTGTGCCAGAGCTGGAGCGAAGCACTTGCTGAACTCTGGACAATGTGCTCCTGTAAACTCTTCACCTCAGTATTGTTTACAGAGAAGGAGAGCTGCAAGGATTGGTTTAAATAAATAAACAACACTCACAAGGATCCTTTCAAGTTCCAGGTTTGCAGCTAGAAGTAAAATATTGTGGATAACAAAAATAAATTGCTCTCCTGCGATCAGTGTTTTTCTTCTTGCGCTGTGGATCTCTCTTTGTACCAGGCACCCAAGTGCAACTGCTCCTATTTCTTAATTTCTTCTGTCTCTGTTGGTCCCACCAAGCTGGGGTTAGTTGATGCTGGGGGAACACTTCAGGGGCTGCCTGTTGGGATGTGGCTCTTCCCAAGAGAGTGGATTAGTGGGGGTGAAGCGGAGAGGAAGGCAGAGTTGTGGTATTGTGGGTGTTTGAAGGTTGGTTAATGTAGCTGTTGGATGAGCAGTGACTGCTGTACAAAACCTTCTGCTGGTTTGTACCCTCACTCTGAGCTTTTAGAGGGAAAGGTTTTTTCCCCTTTATATTTTTAAGTGATGTATAGGAAAATAAAAAAAAACCCCACAATTTGAAACAATCTCTGTTCCTTGTGTTCTGTTGAGGCCTTGGGGGCAAAGAAGAGCAAATAGCCCTGAGCCTGCCCAGTTGTTTGAATGCAATAATGTTTAGAAACCCACAGATTTAACATAACCCTATTTACTTGTTGCTCAGGGATGGCTGATGTTCTGTTCCCCTGCCTGGTTTGCAGTGTTCCCAGGGGCATTTGAAGTAAGAATTGCAAACTTGTGCAGGTAGAAAGGAGGACTGGATTGCCTTGGGAAGACTATAACAGCATGGCTGTCAGTTTTCCACACTTCCTCAGTCTTTAAAATTGTAGATTTAGTCTTATGTCTTTCTTCTGCAGAAGTGGTGTATGCATATGTGCATCATACATACGTGTGTGTGCATAAATACTTCTCTGGCAGCCACCCAGACCTGAATACTTGGCTTTCAAAGTGCTTTCCAGTCTCTGAACTGAAGCAGAGATACCCAGTGATATTCTTCTGTTACTGAGTACCACCATATATCCCTGGTGCTCTTAAAAACCAAGACAGTTGGATTTTTCGATCACGATTGATGTTTTAAATAGTCAATACAGAAAAATCTCAGCTGTGGTGTAGCTTGGAGAGTGGCACTAGGAGCTAGGTGACTTAGTATGTTTTAAACAAATCTTTGAAAGAAAATGGGAGAAGCACAAGAAATTAGAGGATCTGGAATATATTTGTCTTTTAATATGGTGATAGGACCAAATTTAAATGAGGACAAACTGGGACTATAAGTCATGTTTTACAGAAGACACTGAACTGATAAAAGCAGGAGAAAGATTGTATTTGTTAAAAGCCTCTGGTATCTTGAAAGTGATATACATCATTCCATTTCTCAGCTTTCACTCTTGTCTAAACAATTTAAAGACAAAAACTAGACCATCTATTTTGTGTATACATCTATTATGTGGTTATCTACCCATACACATCAGTGTGTGCACATCTTTATGTATACCCCATAGGGCTGCTATTAGAATGCTTCTCAGTAATTTTTTTCCCCTCAACTCCTGGATTTAGTGTTTTACCCCCTATTTCAAAAAAAGAAGAGATTAAGCAGGACACATTATTTTGACATCAAATGCAAGCCCTAAACCATTGCTAGGATACAGGATGTGGCACTATAATATTGCTGTGGTGTAGGGTTATATTGTCTTAAGTGTGGGGAACAGGCCATATTATCAATCTAAGTAAGTTGATAGAAGAGATAATGATTGCTGCTCTTACTCTGTAATTAAAAGGAAGGGAATGTGTACAGAACAATTTGGTCATATACTCCTTTATTTGGACAGTAAGTGAAGCACTATCAAGCAATTTCATTACAGTCTGTATGGGTTTTGTCTACTTTCATTTTCTATCTGAATTAATTTAGAGTAACTCTATGGGTTTGTTATTGATTGACACCAGTTTAAGCAATGCTAAAATTTGGCTTTGATATCAGACCTATTAATTTTCTCTCTTTTTTTTTTTTTTGTGAACAAATTAATAGCAACTTAGCTTCTGATTTCAGCAGTGCTAATTTGGGTCTGCTTTCTTATACTTTCTTTGGGGCTCAAACAAGCTACAAAGTTGGTATGTGGGGGAAATAAAGTGCTTTTGTTGTAGACTTGAGGGGGTTGTATAATTGTTTGGGATGTCACATATAAATTGGCTCAGACTTAGTGTCGAAGTGAGCCAAATCTAGTGTCTGCGTCACCATACAAAAGAGAAGCGGAAGTTTTTATTACTTGTAATTTGTTTTGTCATTTTAGGATGGAAAAGAACCCCATAAAACCACAAACATACAAAATGCCCCCCCTCCATATGCCTCTCTCAAACCAGCAAAACAGATATTCCTTTCTTTTATTGTTTCTTTTAAGGGCAGGTGAGTTGTGTTGAGGAATGGCAGTGGTTGATATGCAGTCCCTGTGTGCAGTTGGCACTCTCAGAGCAGCTGGCTCATGCAGAGTGAAAGCCTGCACTCTGCTGTGGAGCTGGAGTCTCTGTCACTGAGGAGAAAAAGACCTCTGCCTACACAGGTGGCACTCAGGGGCAGGTGCAGGTGGAATGTGAACACAGCCACCTCCTGGACAGGTTGTCCACTAAGTGCACAGTGTGCCAGATTAGCACAGCAGCCTCCTCGCCCATGGAAATTAGGGATTTTTGTAGGCAAGGGTGCTGCCAGAGACTCTTGGCTTCCTCACCACTGGAGATCATAGCCTGTGCTCCATCGGTCTCACCCAGATGCAAAAAGACCTTTCAGTTGTACTTAATACAAGTGTGTTTGTCCTTATTGTAAATGGCAGTCTAAGGGACGGGACAGCTGACCCCTCAGAAAAGCAGTGTAAAGTTGGAAAGGGACAAATAGTAAATGTGTTTATGGGGGCCAAAATAATGCATGTTTGGATGGAGCATAACTGTGGGCCAAAATGGTGCTAGGAAAGAGGTTAGTGCCTTCTCAGAGAGCTTTCCCACTCTTGAAATAGGTGCAATGAGTGAAGCTGCTGGAGGTTGTGCTGGAGCTGGTGAGGCTGTGCTGAAACCACTGGTCAAAGCAGAGGGCAGCACTACCTTAGAGCAGCAGAATTGCTTCCAGCAGGTTTCTCTGTCCTTGTTCCTGCAGCCATTGAGATGCATCCTCTTTGGGAAGCACAGCAGGTGTGAGGCAAGGATTGTGTGCTCCATGTTCCACTAGCCCAACCCGCCTTTTAATGGCTGAGATGCTATTCCATATCCAGCCCACTAACTGATAGAGAGCAGATTAGCAATTATTTTAGGGTCACTTTAGTCGAACAATTAAATACCTCCATACCTATTTAATCACACCTGTGCAAATATCAAATTGATTCTTGTGAAATCTCTTTTAAGATGTTAGCTTTGTCTTCCCAGTTTTATGCATAAAGACACGTAAATTCACACCTTGGCTAACAGACACATGAAAAAACAGATTTCAGCATCAGGGGCCTACTAATTCTCTGTTTCAGGACACTGATTTATAAGTCCAACTATGAACTTAACCAAAATGAAGTTAGATGTGCAATAACAGAAGTGGAAAATAGTCCACATATTTTGGCTAAAAAGCCTTCTCCAAGGTCAAAAAGAGAACCAGTAGCAGAGCCAGGAATAGAACTGTTATCTCCCAGGCCTTTTTCTTTTGCATCTGTCCCAAAAGACACTATGCAAGGTACAATATCCATTTGACAAATTGCACAGTTATATGATGAATTGCATTTTTAATGCACATTTTATGACCTCTTTTGGCCACTTCGTACTAATCTATCTTTCCTGGGGTATGTTCTTAACACTATACAGCTCTCAGTGGCTATTAGACAACAACGCAAAAATGTTCTTCTCTCCCAAATGTAGAATTTACCACAACTTCTCTGGTCTGAAGCAGAGGCCTGGAAATAACCTGGTGTGCTCAGGTGACAGGTTTAAGGCCTGACTGCTTTCAGCCTAAGGGGGTAGGAAGTAAGAAGTGTATGACAAAAGGATGAGGCAGTTCCTAGTTTCTTATTAAAAATATAAATTCCTTCTCCCCCTGCATGTTTATAAGATCTGGTATTTACACATAGCTTTGTGATTTGGTACTAAATGTAATCTAGACTTTTTTTCATAGATTTGTATCCTTCAGCCTAAGTGTTGCTTCTCATTACTCCTCTCAAATCTGTAGCAATCAGCAAGTTACCAAGTGCTTCTTAATGTATATAACGTTCCATGTATATGCACAGACTGACCTACCAGGAACATGAATACTGAGAATATAAAATGGCTATTTACATTGATTAGTAGCTTCTTGGATTTCTTGCAGTAAATATGAATGTACTGTGGTGCAGAATAAAGTGACTGGACTGGGGCCCAAGTTGGTGGGACAGATACGGGTTTATGCAAAGGAAATGTCTCCAATCAGGACAGCTGGGTGAACAAAAGCTGAGTGATTACCTTTATTCTAAATTAACACTGTGAGTGCACCTAATTTCAGCAAACCTGATGACTCTTTTTGCTCTCCATTTTTTCCCTAGAAGACTGGGAGAAAGAAACTTGTTACCACATCAGCTTTATCCTCCTGCCTTTGGCATTTTGTATTGTGTTTCAGAAAACATGAACCATGAAAAAAAAATCATGTTTATTTTTAAATATGAAACTATGTGGACAATATTATTGTATTTCTTGAAATGTGTCCAGAATTCAAACCTGGAGGCAATGGACATTTGAGAGTGAAATTGGCCCCAGACAGTTAATAAATTCTGAGCAGAGATGCATAAATCAGCGAGAGTATTTCACAATTTTTAATTTTTTTTTTTTTCCAAAGGGTGGGCATGGGGGGAAGGGAAACGTCTTTGGAGAATTGTTTTCTATCAGTTCAGAAAATAGAGAAAAGAATTCAGCAATACCCAGTGCTGGTTAGCAGATTGTCATTTTTGGGTTTGATGTTCCTGGGTTTAATTGTCTTTCATGTGAACAATGGCAGGAGCTCTCTAGTGTGCCATGCGAGCATGATAAAAAGGGGCCGTTCTTGCATAGCAATGCCTTTTTTTTATTATTAGCGTAAAAAATTAGCAAGCTGGAAGTCGTTAGAAGGAGTTCCATTGGCATTAATTGTAATGCAGCCTGAATTTGTTTGCAGACCAGTGTGGCAAGACAATAGCAGCAGGGAAAAAAGCAATATTAATAGCCTTTTACTTATTGTATCATTTTAGTGAGCCTTAATAAGGTGTCTGCTGTCAACTGGAATTTATTAAAATAAAAAAAAAAAAGACATGGTAGTTGATGTATTGCAGTAAGTATGGATGAGGGCTAAACTTGATTAATGTATGAGTTGGCTTTTTAAGGCATTTTAAAAAGGCTTCTTAACTGGGTCTTAAGAGACTGGCACAAGCCCACTGTAAACTACCTCATTGCAGTTGGAAAACAGCCTGACAGCTGCTGATGTCTCCTGTGGCTTTGCTTTTTTTTCTGATCAGAGAAAACTGAAGTAATATAGTCCTCGTCAATAATTGCAGTGCTTAAAAATCTTATAAAGGGATTTCTATTCTTCCCTCCGGAGATAACTTTTCAAAGGTTAAATTAGTTTTACTTGTGTGTACTTCAAATATCTCGGCTCCCAATAAGGATCAAGTTTTGTTTTAAATAAACTGCTAGTTGGTGAGTTGCATTGGATTAGCACCTTGCTGAATACCCTGTCTTTCAGCATGAGATGGACACTACAAAGCACCTGCTTTAAGTCTAGTTGGAGTCTCCCAAAAACCTTCAAAATATTGACTCACTTGGGCCAGTTTAGTTCAGAGAGGGGCCCTGTCTTTTGTTATTCTTTGTAGTGAACACCTGAATTTATCAGCTTTGCTGTGCTGTCTTGTTACTCAACTTTAAGTAGTGGAGGGAAATGGGAATTAGAGACCCAGCTATCTTTTTGACTTCAGTGTGTTTTCAAGAAGGTGTCAGCCTAAAATACTCGGTGTAGGTGGTTCTCACCCTGCCAAAATGCCAAAGCATATGTGAGATAACAGGAAGACCCTAACATTTGAGGAGGCTGTTTTATGTGGATTATGAGGAAACAGTTTTGTGGAAGTATGGCTTGTAAAACTGTACTATTTCTGTAACTACATGTTGTCTTTTCTCTTTCCTTACCTGTCCTGTCCTATATCAAAACCCCAAGCATTTGACACATGGCATGGAGCAGTCGCTTGTGCTTACTTTGTGTTGCATTTGTATTTACCAGGTAGTGTGTGGACGTGCAAACAAATGCCATGTGAAGAACAGATGGAGGTGTCCCCTACAGAAACTGTTCAGTTAGTCTGAATTAATATATTCCTTACTTTTAGCTGGGGTCACTGTGAGCATGAGGTATAAAGTGCACAGTGTCTAGTTTTGTTAAAATTTCCAGATTTGTGTCCTAGGATAAACTGGCTAGACTAATCAAGGTTCTTCTTTCCATACTGTTGTCTCCATAAGTGCTGCAAATGTCATCCAAGTAGATGTCAAAGAGAGAGAAACAGACTCTTAATTTGTTACAGTACCATGTTGTCCTTCCTGATAGTTCCAGGCCTTTCCCAGAGGAAGTGCTCATGCTTCATTAAGGATGTAAGCTTTATTAGGATAGATGTCATCAGGTTCAAGTGTTAGGAAAAGCTGCTGCTTGCTAACAAAGGCCGTGGCCTTGGATAATGCAACTGTTCTCCTTACTGAAGGCTGTAAGCCAGTGTGGATGATACTGTTCTCCTTGTATTTTTTTCCTTTTTAAAAACATCCTGATCCTGCTTGGAGATCTTGTGTGATGCAGTTCTCCTTTTCCAAAGACTAAAAAGGAGAGCCCAAGTGCTCTGTTTTCAATAAATTCAATTGCTCACCAGAGAAAAGCCTAGCTGAAATTATTTCAGAAATCTGTGTATAACACAGTCAGTTAATCCACAGCCTGCCATGTTAAAACAAATATTATTTCCTTTAAGATTTCTCTAGGTTTCAGATAGAAGTGCAGCAGCACAGCATATGCACTTGCAAGATTTTTTTTTCTTTTTCCTTTCTAGCAGGTTTGCTATTAAATGAAATTATTATTTGGCTCATATAAATAGGAGTTTCAGTTTCTTTTTACATTAGAACTGTGAACTTGTACTTCTTTCTATGCAGGCTCTCTTCTGCATGAGAGATGGAACTGTGGTGTGGTATTTCTAGTTATATTTTTTCCTGTGACCTTTATTTTATCAAACAACACTTCCTTCTCCAGTAGCTGTTAGGTAAAACCTTTCTTCTGTCCTCTGTCAGCATCTGAGAAGAAACTTGAATGAATTTATAATGACATAGCATTGCATTAATTGTAGTTCCTGCTCCTTCTTCCTGCTCCATTGGCCTCTCATGTTTTCCAGCTCCAAGCAACGCTGCAGTAGCTCTAATATGGCATTGAGGATAATATATAAATATAAGCATCTTAGGTATTTACTCTTCTGGTTACAACACGGTGGCAGATACCACAGTGGTCGAACAATATCTCTGTGATTTGTGAAAAAAAAAAACCTGCTGTCCCAATGATTTCTTCATTTAGCCTAACTCACAGTTTACATAATAATTCACTCCAAGGTCTGAATCACCTCGAATAATTTTCTCCTTCTCAACTCCTTCTCACCTTCATTTTTAGGCATGGAGTTTTTGAAATCTGTTACTGAATATACCCAAAGGTTGCGAGCTTTGGGTGTATTCAGTAACTTGAAAGCTAGGTGTGGATTCTGATCAAAATTTTACAAATGGTTTCCATTTTATTAAGGAGTCAGATTGAAGACCATTAATAAAATGGAAACTCTGCAGCTTAATCTAACCTTGATGTATTTCCAGCCTAATGCATCTGCTTATAGTCCTGTCACTGCTGGATCTGAGCACTGAGAGCATTGTTGAATACATTTTCATACCTTTGCATTTTTCCCCCCCATCCCAAGATAGGTCAATTCTCTGCTGTTCCAGGCATCTTTCTTTCTTTGCCTGACTCTGGCTGCGATTAGAAGAGCAGTGCCAGCCTTTATTTGAAACTCTTGTTTGCTGCTAAGTGTATAGTTTGTTTAGTGGAAGAGGAGTGCTGCAGAAGGGACATGGAACTTGTGGCAGATTTTGGAGGTGGCCAGGACCAGGTGCCACATTCTGTAGTTACCTGCACGGAAACTTGTGTGGCTGAGCAACTCCATAGGACAGCCCCTATCCAAACAACCAGCAGTGGTGGGGTGACCAAGCAGGATTCAGCAGGCCTGAGATTCATTTCACAGAATTCACATTGCCTACCACCTTTGCCTCTGCTGAAGCTTCTGCCTTGCCATGATATTTATGTGGGGCCTTGTGTGTGCTGGTGACTTTGCTTCCTCCCACCCAAAAATTCAGCTTTCCCAGTTGATGTACAGAGGTGACCTCAGCTTCTTAGGCTGCAGATCAGCTGCAAATCTGAATGAATGGATTTATCACTGAATTGTGAGTTATCTCTGAGTAATAATTACCACACAACTATAAGATATTATTAATTAATGTAATTATTTAACAGTTGTGATTAGAAAGTGGAAGTGAGGATGTTACAGGGCAAATGTTTCTTTGGACATTCAAAACATGTTTCTCCCAGCTCTTCCTGGGACTGAACCCAACCTTAGCAAATGGATGAAATGACTGACTTTGCAACATGGATTCAGTGTTTGAGGGTGATGGCAAATTTGCTTGCACTTGCAGTTTTTGAGGTGCGTGTCTGAAAAACCCCCGTTTCCTCTTTTGCTCAGGTACCATTACCAAGCCTGGTGCAAAGTCCTTTCAGTGGCACCAAGAGAGGACTCATCTCTCACCACATCAGAGCACAAATCTCATATTCCCTCTTCTGAAAGTGGCCTCTAGTTATTACACGAGTAAAATAGAGACGGTCCCTGCTAGATGTACACGGAGACTAGGTGTCTGTGCTGACACAAAGAACTGTTATCAGAGGAAAATTTCTCCTTCTAAACCAGAGCTTAAACTAATATGAACAGACATATAAAGGCCCCGGTGGGTGACCTTTCTTTACATGAGAATATGTCTGCTCAGGGATTTCTTAGTTCATGTTAATTGATTACCTGATGGGATTGATTAACTAATTGATTCACTGTGGTTTGTGATTTAACACAAAGATTGGCGTAGGGTAATCTTCAAAAGCTTTCAGCGTGGAAAAGATATTTGGAAAAATCTGGCGCTGGCAATGAGTCTGAGCAGAACTCTGGTGTCTCCTGTTGGGTGAATCCCATTGCTGAGGGTGTAACATTTGGCATGCTGTATAAACTGGGTTAGAGCAAAGCAAGCAGAGGAGAGGAACGAATTTACAGCGTCGTTGTTGACCTGTATTCATTTCATATATTCCTGCTTCACATGCATGTTAATAATGCCACCGGGTGAGGTACCCATCCTCTCTCTTACCCTTTTGCAGGCGGAGGGAGAGGGAATACTGACCGGGTGTGTGCTTAAAACCATGGTCCTTCCCCCTCTTCTGCAGGAGTGGTCTCCTAAGCATTATTCTCCATGTGCTTCTGCTCCCACCTCACCACATTATGTAGATACTCACAGAGTTGTTGCCATGAAGGAGCAGGGAGAGGCAGGAAAACCCTCTCAGGAGAGCAGCCTTGCAGCAGAGTATCCCCGACACTGTGGTTCACATGTGCCTCTGTCTCCTGGTGAGAAATGCCCTTTAGTGTGAGGCATCAGAACCAAAATTCAGATCTGTATGATAATTTTAAAAGTGCGGTCCAAGTGCCTGGTGGTTGCAGTTGGAATGGTATTCCTCTTGCTTATATAAACTCGTTTCAAAGAAATCATGCTGTAGACACACAGCGAGGGCGCAATAGACTTTCTGTTCATGCTCTGGGTATTTCTTGGTGCTTGGGAGACTTGGAAAAAAAATAAATATATATATATTTCCTATTAACCTATTTTGAAAATAGTCTTCCCATATCAAAGCATGTTTAAAAAGCAGATTGCATTTGATAGCAGTAGCTAAAATGCAGTAAGAAGCATCCTTTTGATCTATTGCAAATAAACTCTTCTGCAGATAAATATGTTACAAGTGTATTTTTGTTCATTTGCTATCAAATTTAATAACAACCAGTGGAATTGAGTTCAACCAAAATGGTTTCATATCAGACTTTGAATACATAGTTTTAAATATTAAAAGATAATGATTTGTATGGCATTGTTATATAATGCATTTCTTGTCTTCTCTTGTGTGCATGTGACGAATTCCAGTCGATAAGCCCAGGACTCTGGAGTCAGTTGTCTGGCTAGTTATGAAGATTAAGATAAGTGCTGAGAAGGGAAAGATACAGCACATTGTACTGCCTTGCTGGGACGGGGCCACCTCGGATTCCAAGTGTAAACAATGCATTAATTCTCCCTGGCTTATTTCAAACCCGAAGTGTACACTGTAAATATTTGGGAAATATGATGGAAAGAGTATGGAAAGACTTTTCTATTTTTTTATCCATTAAATGTTATTACTAAAAAGTGAACCTTACCTCCCCCTTGGGTCCTAATCATTATGCATCTGTAAAAACCCACGACTAATTTCTGTTAATTACTTATGAAAAGTAACTTTTTTCTCCTTATCCAAGCCATAAAAAAGCAGACAGACATTTGGACAACGTTATCATGAGTCACTTCATGCTGAATATGCCACAATAACAACATAATTAATGCTTGCACAGCAGAGCTCAGTTGGGGTTTGAGGAGGAGAAGGGGGGCAATAGGACTGGAAGGTCTGAACTGAAGAGTACTGAAGCTAATGCAAAGTTTCTTTATGACTTCAATAATATAAACTTTGAATTGGGTCCAAGATGAATGCTAGTGAGATCAGGGCTTTCTGAGCGTGGTGGAGCTGTTATTGCTGGTGTCTCTGCAGGGAAGCCCTCAGGACATCACAGTGCCTCTGCCAAGTGGGGAGAGGGAGAAATTGTTCTGTTATTCCAAAATATTAATGAGATATTAAAAACAAGACAAATTTCCTGAAGTTCAGTTGTTAATTCTCACTAACGTAAACACGAGCTTTGCTACAAATTGGTAGTCAATGCCTTCAAGGCAGTAAAGTTTAGCTTGTCTGTAGGATTGCTGGGAGGAGTGACAGAAAGCAGTAATTTAGAAAGTGTATTGAAGCTGTGTGCAGTGTAATGTAGACCACTGGGTAGCAATTAATTTTTGTTAATGAATTTAAAACTAGATGTGTGGAAGTGGTTATATGAAATGTATATGCTGCTAAACA
Organism: Hylia prasina; assembly: GCA_013397195.1. Taxonomy (NCBI): domain Eukaryota; kingdom Metazoa; phylum Chordata; class Aves; order Passeriformes; family Sylviidae; genus Hylia; species Hylia prasina. The sequence goes on from VYXD01012715.1 coordinate 344,387, forward strand.
GCTAACTAGTCCTTAGGGTCTGCGTTGTCATTATCTGTATGTAAATCATTTCAGCCAGCACTATCTAATGAGTCAAAAACTGCTCTGAAACTGTAACGGAGATTTGCAAGACACTTTGAAAAACCTTATGCCCTGCTTCTATGTGTGGCCCTTAAAATGAAGCCATGTCTATCCTCTGATTAATTATGTCTTATTTGGAGACAGTTTATGGGTTTTATTGTGTTTCAGAGGGGTTATTTCTAAACTCTAGGAATATCCAATGTCAGTGGAGATGGGAAATTAAGAAACATTCCAAACCATTCAAGAGAAAGAAGGAGCACAGCTGAAAGGTCCCCAGTGACCCCTCCTACATCCTACAGTTCTTACATGGTGGGAAATAGATTTAAAAATAAAATAAAATAGTTAACTGCGAAAGACTATCTGACTAAACCATGCAAACTGCTTTTTTCCTGAGCATCAGAAAGTTCTGCTATTGAATTAGAGACTTTCTCTTTCCTTCATAAGCTTGTTAAATCGTTGTGCTTCCTTAGCCTCCCCTAAGGTATGCCATGATTTCCTCTTAACCAATGATGAAGATAAATAGCTCCTGTATCATTGCTGTTTACAGTTATCTTAAGCAAAACCCAAATTAAAGCAGAATCACTGCAACATCACAGTTTCTTTGCAGAATCTTGAGTATAGGACAAAAAGTTGAATACCTCGGAAAGGATATATAATACATGAGAATTAAAATATGCATGTGTATATTGTGTATGTATATTTACAACTAACCACTAATAAGACCTCAAAAAATAATTAAAACAATACCTGGACTTGGTGTGCTGTAACCAGATAAATGAAATGTAAAGAGTGGACTGGAATATTTGGAATACCACGGTCTGTTTCTCACTTTTTTTCACACTGTGGGCATTATATCATGGTTGTGTATATTCCAGTTAGCTGCAAGTGAGAAATCACTGCCGAGGTCGCTGAAATGTCAGTGCCACAGACGCTGAGGACAAAAATGGATGGAATTCCCTGTTCAAACTCTAATTATCAAAACTCAGATGATCCAAGAGGAAAATGCGTGTGTCCTGGATGCTCTGTACTGCGGTCTAACAGAGACACTGCCTGGCAGGAAAGCCATACAAATAAACCAGTGCCGTAACCTACTTCAGATTTTAAAACACTGAGTGAATTTAGTCTCTGAAACACAAATACACCTTTATGCTGTATATTCACTGACTAATCTTGAAAGCAGCTATGTGGTTTTTAAGCTCTTTAGCTGAACCCTGTATGGTTTGAAATACCCAGGTAGTTAGCACTCCTGCCAGTTTGATATGATGGAGACCTTTACTTGAACTGACCTCAGAAGGAATAGAAGACTAATTGAGGCAGCCCTAGTTCTAGCTCTCTAGAGGTGCAAAACTGCAAATGATATCTGGTGCATGCATAAAAAGGTTTACATAGTGGAAGAGGGATATGGGAAGGAAAGGAAAGACTTTTCTTTCTCCATGTCTCAGCAGCCTATTCTCCCTTCTCCCTGAAACTTCAAGAAAAAAAAAATCCCATCTTAATATCATAGCATGGTAAATAAGCAAAATAAAAGATTAAAAATAAAAAGGAATTGCACCCAAACAATCCAGAAGGTGAAATTAGGACAGTACTTGGGTGCTTCAGGGCTGTAATTAAAACTATCTATATAAAAGGAGATATTCTGCCTCAGTTTTATGCTCTGAGAATAAGAAAAAGGCTGAAAGTGAACCACAGCAAAAGAAGTCCGTAATTCCAATGTATTCAACTCACCCATCAGAAGAAATGGCATTAATTCAGGTACCCAATTACTGTAATGTGGTTCAGAGCACCTCAATAGGTGTTTCAATCTCAAGCCAGGACTAACATTTGTAATCCTTTAAATGCACTTAAGAAATTGATGTTACAGCCCCACAATCTGTTAGGGGCCTTGCTTCCTGGCTGATTGCAAAGTATCCCACCATTAATTGGATCATCAGAATGTGATCTGCGTTCTGGTCCCCGGATTATGTAAGACTGACTTTGCTGTGACGCGTTGAACCAGAGGCTTCTTTTGCTGGATATTTTGACCCTTAATGTAGATAAGTGGTATTTTTCATCAATCTTAGCTTGCATTAAAAAAGGGAAATGTCAGTTCAATGTGGGGCATTTAACTTAATTCAACATCTTTTAATTTAATACCTTGGAAAAGTTAGTCGGTCTACGACCTGCTGGAGACTTCTGCTGATGGAATGGTTTGTGGAGCAGGACTGGAGGCACGTCGTTCCTGCTCCATAGCACAGTCGGGTCCCAAAACTCTGTGTGCTTCATCCCTATATGAAAGGGGAAAATAGAAAAAATCCCAACCCCCAAAATCCCAAACCAAAACAACAACAACAAAAAAACCCCCCGATATGGTAACCTGTCATGCTACCATATTGGTAATGAGTTTCCTCAGCTCCTTTGGACTGTTCCCTAATGACTGCTCTACATGCCTGAGGGAAAAGAAGCAAAAAAAAAATTAATTCAGTGTTCCATTCTACCCTGTTTTTTTCTTGAGCTTCAGGGGGTTTTTATTTTTTAAAAAAAACTTTTTATTTTTTGAATCAGAGTGCTTTGATTAATTGGCTCAATATTCTTAACAGGCTTTAGTGCTGCAATAAAGGCTGGTCTGAAAATCCTCTACATAGACTAAACCTAAAATCCTGTTGAAAATATGGAACACTTTTTTTCTGACAGGAGGTGGCTTTATGTTAAAAAAAATAGCAGAATAGGAACAGGACATGTTGTAACACTTTCTTTTTCCCCTCTTTTTTTTTTTTTTTTTTTTTTTTTTTCGTGTACTGCATCATAAAAGCACTCCTAGTGCTTCTTTTCCTGATATTGAGTGTGTTTATCCCAGTGGTACAGACAGAAGTTCAAAGGCAACTGCAAGGTTGCCTTTTTTTTTTTTCCCCCCAGTGAAACAATAAGTTTCCCAGTTTTCTGAGCATCGCATCAGGCATCAGATTGATCTGAGTCATGGCTGTGGGAAAAACGTTATAGAGTATGGTGTCTCTTAGGCTTGTGATTGTTAGGAGAGAAGAAGTTGAGGTGAAGAGACCATCAGGTGTCATGACCAAGGCTTGGTGTTTCTTGTGGAACTGGTAGTCAATAATCTTGGGTATGGCAATGATTTCAGTAAAATTAGTACTCACTGTCTACATAACTATATATATAGATACATATGTGTGTGTTAAAAATCATGGGTGGAATCTGACTTTTTTGGTGTCTCAGAGAAAGAGCCACCTCTTTTCATCTATGTCACACAGAGGCAGAAGCTCATGGAAATTTGCAGCCAAGGCTGGCTGACCTAGGGCTCCATGCTATTGTTTTCTGTCAAGATCTTGGCCTCATTTTTCCAGCTCTCCCCTCTCCTGCTTCTTTTTCAAGGCATTCAAATTTAGTCCCATACTGTGGGCACATAGTGCTGAGGTGCAGCAATGGTGAGGAGGTGGTTGGACTTCATGTTTTACTGTTGTCTTCTCTGATGTTGAGACTTTTCCTGAGAGGTCTTTAGAACTTCACAGGTTGAGGAAATAAAATGCTTTTGCAACACATTTGTTTTGTGAGAAGCGTTTGATCCCAAGGAGAAGCAGATGGAAGAGTGTGGCCCTTGAATTTCCATCACTGTCCTGCTGGCCAGGACCAGTTCAAAGTCTGCCCTGTAGGGGAAAAAAAAGGTCAAAATTTTGAGGCAAAGAGTTTAAATGTGAGGTTTGGGACGGTCTTGTTAGACATCTCATCCACAGGGGTTTTGCAGTTACTTAGAATGACACATGAGTTTCCTTAGCATGACAGAGATCATATCTCTTCTTCCACACTAGAAGAACTTCTACAAAACTAGAAGTTTTTTAGATTGGCATAATATCTAGATTAGCCTTCTCCCTGGCTTCAGAGACAGTAAATACAGATAGGTAAAAAGCCTTTTTGTGGGAGATGTTTTTGTGATCCTAAACACAGACAGGAAGAGAACTGCCCTGGCATTTGGTGTGAGATGAGTTGCTAACAATTAATTGTGAATTGAGCAGGAGGAGGCAGTTTCTGGCGCTGCTTTGGGGATTTGAGTCCCTGTTGCTCTTACTCATACAAGGTATATGGTTCATATGTAAGTGCCTGACCTTGATTGCTTTTTCCCCTCTCCTTTTTTTTTCTCTCTCCTTTTTTCCTGATATGAACCGAATAGGTAGGCAGATATATCCACCTCTGGTCAGCCTAATTGGCGCTACAGGTGATATGGTACTACACCAGGACAGGGTCACCTTTAGGTTTAGGCTCCTGGCTGAAGCACAAGAAATACGTGTGCTCCCAGAAGGTCTCTGGCTGGTCCCATTGAACTGCAGTGTATATTGGTCATGGTGGTCTTCTCTCATTACTTCTCTCAGGTCCTGGTGCAGGAGGAACTCACCTGCAACAATAGATACTCCTGAATTGTAAATAAGATCCCTGGACAGAGATCCCTATAAGCAGGTGACCAGCTTTCAAAAACAAAATATTCTTCTAGCAAGCATGTTTCATGTTATAGTGTTTGAATCTGTGTTCTCCTTAGAACTGCCCCCGTGGAAGAGGAACGTGAGTTCTTCCTGCAATATTACATCATTGCTAAACTAACACGTGAAGAGAAGTCTGACAATATATTATCCATATTAATCGATATTTATCCATTTACTATATTATCCATGAGGGAAATACACGTTTAAGCTTAAATACACCTGTTTAAGCTTAAATATTTTAATGGCCGGTTTTGACTATTTGGCCATGTTCAGTCCTGGCATACATAGAATCACCTTTCCTAAAGTGAGTGAAGTTCTTTCTGCTTCTGCCAGACCTAAGTTTAGGTTGGAGACTTCCAGTCTCATAACTCGGCTTGTTAAACACCAATACAAAGCTCTTTTATGAGAAGAGAAATATAAAGCAATATAGCCAAGTCTGTGATTACTTTGGCCACAGAACAAACATATTGTTTCTTCCTGCTTGGAAGGGCCTAACCTTCTGCAGGGAGAGTAGGGCCTGTGATACCTCTAGTATTGATGGCGTTCCTACAGCAACTGCATTTTCCAGCAAGCTTTATACTAGCATAAGATGCTTCTGGTTTATTCCCTTGTGTGGAGGGGAAAGGAAACTGTTTGTAGCTCATGGTAATGCCTTCCTGGGCAATTGACTTTAAACAGTGCATCTCAGGGTGTTTTGCTGCATGTTGTTGCTGTACTGGAAGTGCGTCACTTCAGTCTGTTTAACTGGAGTCTTGGGTGACACTTCTCTGTTGCCTTATCCACAGACAGAAAGATTTATTTAAAACATTTTAGCTTTAAGTACACTACAAGGTTGGAAAGTAAAGTTGAGTTTGCTCTGAAGCAGATATATTGGCTTCCCATGCTTCGAAGACAAATGGAGGCTCATCCATCGCTGCTACACCAGTATGCTGGTGCTGTTTCAGGCTGCTTTGGGTTAGGATTTCAGTGTGCCCTTCCTTCCTAATGGGGTCCCTTGGTGGAGAATGCCATCCAAGTGCAGGATGGATGAGGTACCCTGAGGACCTGTATCAGGCTTGCCTTTTAAGCAGTTCCTTGCTGAACTGTGAACTGGACTTGGAGTGCTGTGAGAGGATATGAATTCAACTTTGAGACGAAAAAACGAAACAAACACCACATACACTAGCATATGTCAGCATGAAAGCACACATTATTTGGTGGCAGTATTCATATGCATACAAAATTATTTTCTTGTAATGCCTTCAGTATTTCCCCAGGGCTCCTTTCTTTGTTCCAAATCCCTGAGGAAGAGGCTGAGAAAAATGGCTGATGTGTTGGCTTTGGCCACTGTCAGCGCCAGGCTCGCAGCTGAATTAATTCTGTCCTCCCTAATGACCATCAGTTACCTCATTGCCAGGGAAGGGGCCCCTCTGTCAGCAGGATCACAGTAACGAAGTTTGGTTACGCAGGAAAACATGCTGCAAAGGCTGGAGTGTTTCTGCTTGCCTGTGTGGCTGGGTGACACAGGTTTCTCTGCTAGGTGACACTTGCCTGTCCCCAGGGTAGGCTATCTAGAAGCAGCTGGCATGCCTGATGCTTGGCATGTTGCTGGTTTTGATTCTTCTTGGAAAACTTAGCCACGTGTTTCCTTCATGTTACGGGGAAAAAGTTTTAAAAGAAGAGGGCAGGATGAAACAAACCCATGTGCTGTATCCATTGTGACTGTGCCCTCCCCTGGGGTTCTTGGTTCCCTGAATATGTTTGCGAGCCCAAATGGGTTTCTGTAGATATGGAATGTTTCTTTGTACTGGAATGCATGCTTTTTTGAGGTTGGACTTCTCTTTAAATTCATGAGTCCAGCTTTCACATGAGTCCACTTGCATGCAATGCAAGTGTTTTTCAAGGCAATGTTGCTGAATTTTAGCAAATTCAGACCATCATACACAGTGGTGCCAAACTCATTCCCTGTTTCTATTTCCTAGACTGGCACATGCTATGAACTTTACCTGTGCAATTAGTTGGTTGCTGTTGGCAAAAATGTAGGAGAAAAGGGTCCTAGAAGGGAGCACTAATCAGCAGATTCTGCTATGTTGTGAGCAATAGCTCACATGTACTAGGGTGTGAAGCTGAGCACATCCCTTTTAAATGGTTGGTTTTGGTTTTAGTGTTGAGCCCAGCTGTTCCTTGAAACACTCTGTACAGTAATTTAGAGTGTAATGATCTCATATAAGGAGGCAGATGTGAATCACAGGTGAACTACTTCTGAATGATGGCAAGGGTGTGAGCACTCCCCCTGCCCTTGTCTTTCCCCTCCCAGTCTCTCAGTCCAGATTTATTTTCTCATCTCCCAGATTTATTTTCTCATCTCCCACTGCTTTTTTTGCAATGCAGGTGGGCATGTTCCAGTATGAGTCTGATGAGCCTGCTATGTGCTGGTTGATCTGGTTCTCATGGTTGATTTTAAAGTCTTTTTTCACTTTGCCTACCCTAAGAAACCCATACTGCCTCCAGTAGCTTTGAATATACCAATAAGTGTATGTCATAGTCAGAAGCAAAACAGAGAACATGTCCTCACCCAGGATTTGGAAGTGGTAGGAAATGACCTCTTACCCTTCTTTTGCTTTTTAGATCTTTAAGCCCTAAGCCACCCTAAATCTACTGTCCCCATAAAAAGCTGCATTTTAAAAGGTTTTAGGAGGCTTGCTGACCTTGCAACCTACTTTGTAAGGAGTCTGCACCCACAGCTATTAAACAAAATTAATTTCAGCACTTTTAAATTGTTAATCTTGCAAAAGACAACTTGCTTGCTCTCCAGTGATCCCACAGGTCATCATTCTGTGAGCTGCAAGCCATCACCAGGGTTCATGGCTCTCAACATCGTGAGAATGCTTGTGGTCTCCCAGCTGCCTTCCAAAATTAATTCCTCTCCCCTCCACGTTTCCTCTCCAGCAGTTCTTTGAGATCTGGGCTCTTCGTGAGCTCCTTGTGTGTAGCAGATATTCACCAGTACCCACGCCACAGATTATTCCCATTTTGAAGTTATTCTGTCCTAACTCAGTTACTTCTCAACTCATGGGAATGAACTTGGGGCGGCAGGAGATTAATTCAGGTAGGAAGTGATAGCTTTTGTCTTTGGAGTATTAGGGTTCCTATTGAAAGGGTGAAGTCTCTTAAGTTACATTTCCCCATATCCATGGGGCAGATGCTTTATCAGGTACTAATTTATTTTGAATCTTCTTAAGTGTATTTTTTCTGTCTGGCCATGAGACTTGGAAATGTTGCCTTTTTTCCTCCAGGTGGGATACTGTGAATGCACTGGGGGTGGGGGAGAAAGTGCGCGCTGTATCTGCTATTATCGTTCCTGCTTGTCCCTGCTCCTTCCACCTCTTTTGTCTCTGCCACTCAAGCCAATTTCAGCCATCCGCCGACTCTCATTTGGGATAATAGCCTCTCTTTTTACTGTTGTCTTGTCATGTTTGATTCGGCAGCGCAAGGGTTTTAAATTAGCCAAAACGTTTGCATGCTGGGCTTACTCCGCTGCCACTACCAGTTGTAGAGACACTAAACCACTTGATGCTGAAATTGATGATTGCTCGGAAGGAATAAGAAATTGTTGGTGGCTACCGGGAAGATTCATTTACGCCGGGCCCCTTTTAAGAAACCTGGCGGGGGAGGGAGAGAGAGATTTCCTTCAGTTTCCTGCTGCCTGGCTGGTGGTTGCATTGTGCTTGTGCCAGGTTCCCGCTGAGTGATTACAGCCTTGCTAGGCTGCGTAGTTCCTGTGATTTCAACATAAAAACAGAAGAAGAAAAATATAGAGGGAAAGGAAGGGGAGGGAAAGGAAGGGGGTGTGTGTGTGTGTGTGTGTGTGTGAAGCTCCAAAGACTTGTAGTTCAATTCAGTAATGTAGAATTGTGATGTTTTAACTCACTGCCCGCCTTATTGTTGTTGTCTAATTTATTCGCCCTGGCTGAAAGTTTACTTGTTAGAAGTTTTGCTCTGTGGAAAAACTACTGTATTGGCCTGCCTTTGTTGGTGATACTAAACCACAGCTGGGCTGTTAGCAGTTCTTAATATTCTCTGGATTAAAAAATGATTCATCAACAATGGGATCAAGGATCGCCAGAAAAGTATACAAACCACCTAATAATACCCCCACATGCCCCCCTAAATTCCTTTTACTTGTTTACATTAGTGTTTAAAGACATGAGGGGACAGAAGTTATAAGGGAAAAGAAGATAACAGTGCTTGAGAAGCTGCAAAAAGAGAAAATAAATTAAATTGGATTAAATGTGAACAACTAGGGTTGTATGATGGCTATAATTATATTTCAGAACTACATACAATCACATATGCAAAGTGAAAGAATCTTTTTTATTTCTAATGAGTGGATTTCTGTTTGGAGAGGGAGTATTTCGTTGTTTTAGTTTATTTTTATTATTCCACTGCTAACTCCTGGGTTCCAGTGATATGAGGTAGTCAAATGGTCAGAAAGGTCAGTAAGAGACCCATGTGTAATGGCTCAGGGTTTCCAAGTCCAAAGACAAACACTATCTATCATAAAATAGTAGCAATTTTTAATTTAAAACAAAACAACCATCCAGACCCTCTGTTAGCCTCAGATGCAAGTTCCCAGACAGAAACATGGCTTCAGATGTATAATTCATTATACAGTGTCACAAGTAAGACCCTAAATAAACACGTGGGAATACGATTGCATAGCATCCAAGCCAAAATGATGTTCTCATTGTGGCTAATATTGCTAACATTATTGTTACTAATATTCTAGCACTTTTTTCCTAATTGCTAAGCCACATGTTCTCTTACAAAATACAACCTTTTTCTGCCAAAAGGAAGGGAAAAAAATCTTGTAAATTTGAAGGTGTTGGCATCCAACTTTTTTTCTCTTGCATGTAATAAATCGTGAAGGAATCGTGAATGATTCAAGCTCTAAAAATACAAATCTAACTAAGAGGCCAAATCTCAGGGGCCCAGCAGTGGTGTGCTGTTGTGCAAGCCCAGCTCTAAGGGCTTCTGTCCACGCCAATTAGCAGTAGATTGGAAAGCCAGGCAACCATGATGAGTTTAGTCCTGTTATCTAACTGCTGCACTGTTCAGAATTGCTGATTTCCCTGCAAAATCATGACAGATGTATTACAGGAAAATATATTGGTTGAGTAGCTAGTGAGGGAGTTAATGCAAGGGATAATAAGTAGCTAAGGCTACGTCCTCCAGCAGACTTTGATGTGGTTTGATAATATATGGGACAGGTCAATCTGCCCTATTAGCAAACGTAGCCAGTTTATGCTCTACATACAAACTAGAGATTTGATAAAACACTAAATTAGTTTTCACAAGGTATTAGATGTTAGATCCTTAATGGGATCATCGTGCTTTTGCTACACTTGGTTAGGATGTGTTCTGTAACAGAAGCATGTGGCAGCATGACATTTCACCAGGAAAGGAAGCATGTCTTGTGACTGAATCACAAGTCTGGGAATTACAACGTCCAGGCATTGCTTGGCTTCTGAATTACTGTCTCTCTGACTTGCAGAGAGGTTTCTCTTTTCACATCTGCAGAATGGGACTGTGTTCTTCCCTTTCCTCTTTGCCTGTTTGCAAAGCCAATACTGCTTTTAAAATGTATGTCTTTCATCTTTGGGAGCAAGCACTCATAAATCTGTGAGGCTTCAGTCATATGAGACTAATTCTGTCCCACTCAGTAGGTGCTGGGAAAGTCCCTAGGCTTGATGTCAGAGAATTTACACCTTCAAGCAAATCTGGATGAGAAAGTTCAGTAGATTGTGAAAGGAGAAACTGAGGGTTTTGAGGTACTGTTGCATTCTGCATTTCTTCAGTGCCAGTGGTCAACTAGTAATTTAAAATGTAACTAAAACAAATCATTTAGTGAAGCCAATAACATTTTTGTAGTAAAAAATCCATTGGCAAGATATGTCATGTGGATACAAATCTGCATACCTGTACCCATTCTAGCAGTGGGAAATGTGGGTGAAGAAATCAGCCTTCCTGGGCTGCGCAGCAAATCAGTCTGAAATGGGTCCTTGGTCTGACCACTCCCTTTATCCAAGCTGGTGTTTAGTCCACTAAATGCTGTAGACAAAATGCACACATTTGGTGTAAATAAAAACCTTTAACTGCGGACAGTAATGTGTGCCCACAGCTACATTCAGAAAACTATGCTTTAAAACACATTAAGTGTTCTGTGTTTCTGACATGGATCTAAATTTTTCCTAATGTTATTTCACCCTCTGTTTACAGAAAATGTTGTTAGATACATTTGGAATGCATCATTTTACTTTCTCTAACATATCACTGCATCTGCAAGTAACTGATCCTGAATGACCGCTGCCAGGCTTTGCACTTTGAGCGCTAGGGAGACATTCTTGCCTTTTTGTGAAATGCAGCAAGAGTGTCATGTATAAAATGATCCAGTTTGAAAGGATAGATGCTGTATCCCAATATAGATCACAGTGGAAAATGACTCAAAATTACATGACAGCTTCTCCCCCATTTACCTTCCTCCCCTCCCTTTCCCTTTCTCAGCCTGTTTCCCAGTTGGGCTGTGGTAAGCAACACATCGTGTATTGTGACATTTTAGTTTACTGTTACTAATAATCCCTTTGCATCTTTCATTAGTGTGTTATTTATAGGATTGCAAAAGGGCATTGGTACCACTTGGCCTCTGAGGTGGTACTGCCACTGTTCCAAGGGCTGAGATGATTTTAAAGGGGGCTGGGTTGCAACCTGGCCTTGGCAGTGGGCTTACCAAGCTCCAGCAGAAGCCTTGGGTTAAAATCCTGTGGTTTAAAACCTGCTGAGGCTGGTGTGGACTTCAGATGATTTTATAAACAAGAAGACTTTGCCTCATAACTCCTGCTAAGCCTGCACCTGATGAGCTGCTTGGAGCTGGAGGGCTGTGTTTTCCCTAATAAATTCCTTTTTTTGAACCCACTTGTTAGTCAAGCGTTGTGCACACTAACTACAGCGAGGGCCCTGGGCATAAATTACTCTCATGTGGCACTGTCTCCGAGCAGCCCCCCAGTTATGGATTACTTTGTTCTCGACTTGACAGGAACATAATTAGAACTGTTGATGAAATCTACCAAATTGTTCCTCCGTGGCCTCAATGGTCAGGAAATTTGGCTGAGTCGTATTTGTCACCGACGTAAAGGCTCTAAACACTTCATATTAACTATGTTATTAATGTGCCCTCTAATCTGTCCGTGAATTGGTAACACTTGGAGGGAGCTTGTGCTCTAATAGCACCTTGTGATGAATTCATTGTAATGCTGTTCAAAAGTTTCTGGAGGGTGGGGAAAAAAAAAAAACACACCTTAATATATCTAGGTTGTTTCTTTTTTCTGTATGTGCATTTTTATGTTATGCAGTTTTGTTTTACTTAACTGGAGTTTCATTTAGGCTTTACATTGACAGACCGTTTTCTGTTCTATAGGATTTGCTGACATTTGGGCTGTTTCATTGCCAGAGGAGGCTTTGTGTGTCCCAAAGGAAGTGAGTGATCTGGCCATAACAAATCCTGCCAAAATATTTTAACACCGTTACGATTTTCTAATGCAATGCGTAGTGAATGTGACTAGAAAAGGATGGTGAGTCCATGAAGGGGGTTCGCTCCCTCTCCTCTGCGATTTGTCTGGTGGAACGAGCACGCCACAGCTGCCGGGGGGTGGGAGACCACAGCCAGCAGTGGGAGGGGTGTTTGCCTCCTGAAGCGTGTCCCTTCGGGTGCAGCAAGGGCTCAGGCTTAATTCTTTAAACCAACCTTTCAAATTTTGGTCCTGCTCTTCAACTTTGCTAGAGTCCCAGGGTCGTCAGAGGCAGCGTTTTAGCGATGTTAAAGAATGTGTTTTGGCTGCTGTAAGCGTTCAGTAAGTTTAAAAGGGAAATGCCTTAGACGCTTATGGATGAGAGAGGGGTTACTGGCTGAAGGTCCTAGAAGTTGACAGACTCTTACCTTCAAAATGAAGGGTTGTCTCATACCTTAGAATAGTTTTGAGGAACATTAAGGTGGCTCTTAACTATATAAGCAACTCTGCTTAAAGTGCTAGAACAACAAATTAAGAGTTCTCACATGTAGTGTTCAGGGGATGAAGACAATTCAGACAATCTAATGTTTATCTTAGAGCTGTAGGTGTGGGAAAGCTAAAATTTATATTCCTGAGCTATTCTCTAGAGCAGCAGGTAAATTAACTGCTGTTTTTCTAATACCTTGGTGATTTGTTTCTATTAAATTTAATACCATCCACTCCCCTCTCTCCCTCCCTGTGCCCCCAAAAACCCAACCCAAATATAACTGTGGTTAGTATTTGGTAAGCAATTTAAAACCTAAAACCAGTAAGCAATTTGAAATGTGCTGACTGCAGCACATCATCTTGTACCCAACATGCAGCACGTTGGATTACTCTGGCAATTGGCTTCTGCACCAGGGTAGAATCATGTGTCTTTAGTCAATTTTACATTTACATACTTAAAAATAAACAAAGTAGCTGGCCATGTGCACCAGCAAGTTTTGCTGAAGATAGGAAAGCTGCTGAGAAATAGAAAAGTTAAGCAAGCCTACGGCTTTTGCTCACATGGGCGTAAGTCAGATCAGGGCTTTTGCTGTTGATGGTGTTTCCCACTTGGATGTTTCTCTATTTGTTTGTCTTTGAATACCAGATAGAATTGTAAGTTCTCACACTCATCTCCTGAGCCCTTGTTCAGATTTTCTGGGGTCACACAAACATTCTGTTCCCTGTGGCTACCATATATGGCATTTCCCAGGTCCCAGGGGCAATGATGTTGTCACCAAGAGGAGGGAAGTGTTAGCCTGGGAGTTAGGACTTACTTTCAGACTTTATTTTAGGATCTTAATATTCGTAAGTGAAATGGGAATCTTAACTCTGTATTTTTCTCATGCAAATCAATCTATTTCTAGTAATGAGCAATTTAAGTTTTTTTTTTAATATTATCGTTGCCATCTCGAGAAATCAGGATCAGAATTCAGGATGCTCAAATTAGGTGTTAGTGCATACAGATAGTTATTCTGTTGGTGAATCTATTATTAGAATGAAGGAGTACTTTCCCTGGGTCTGTTTCTTTTCACTGCTTTTGTCTCTTTTTCTCTCTCAGATCATCTTGTCTAAGTTTATTCTTCTATTCTTTAATTTCACCTCACCATTTAATTCATTTCTACCAAAGCCATGGGCTCTTTAAGGACTTTTTAAATTATTGGATCTTGTTATTTGTTTGCAGTGAGTTCAAAACTGAACTACATTTTCTTTTGTCGTAGTCTTGTTTTATCACTGTTCTAAAATGGCACGTTATTTGGGGCATTCTTCCCCAAAAGCATTCTTTATGCTGTCCTGGCTGTACTTCATCAGTTTTTCTAATATGCATTTGCTGCTAAAAATTTTCTGTAAGTGAATGAGTATTGTGTTATCCTTGAATGTCATTCATTTTCTGGGTTTGAGTTTATTTTTTTGGTTGTGTTTGTTTGTTTGTTTGTTTTTGTTTTTGTTTTTGGGGGTTTTTTTAAGTTTCTCGTGGAAATGTCATGATATGCATCCTGTACATACAAATCTAATTTGTCACTCAGTAGACCCAAATGTATGAGGAGCAGAGCTTAATACTGATGTTATTTGTTTAAGAATAGGAAGTAAAACTACTTCTGTAGAAACCAAGGCACTTACTCAAGGCAGGGAGGTGAGGAATGGGAGTTTAATATCAGAATTGGATATTAAATTGGTAAATTTAATATCCTGGAATATTAATTTGGTAAAACTGTATGCTCTCACAGTGTCAGCTGTGGAGAGCATATGCTAGGAGATGCTCGTGTTCAAAATCAGGTTGCAGAGTTAAGCAGTCTAAGAAATAGACTTATCACTTCATAAACTCTAGGAAAGACTGTTTTCTTTTCCAGACATTTAAATTACTGAGCTGTTTTATACATTAAAACCCAATTATGACTTGCATGGTATTTCAAAGAGTTTCTAAAGCATTTCTTTTAGGAACTGTGCAAAGTCTGAGGCTCTAGCACTGAGTAGTTCATATTTTCAACCGTATCAACTGCGGGGTTTTTTCTACCAAAATATGGTTTTGAGAAAGTTCGTAACCTGCTTAATCAGTACCAATCTCAAGCAGCCAGTTCCAGAACATGCTGCATGTCCCCTAAACCCAGCAAACTAAAATCCCAATGTGGGCATTGAGCTCTAGAATACAGCTTAAAATACTTCATTCTTCCTTTTTCTAAGATGGTGAAGACCAAGGTTGAAGTCAAGTTTTTTTTCCTGCCACCTCTTTTCTGCCACATTATGCAGACTGTGTACAAAACACATTCAGAGAGAAATAAAAATCAAGATATGTTGCAGGATTTTAGGGAATGAGATTTACCTGCTACTGATCATACTGAAATACTTGTTTTAAACACCATCTTCTTGTTTCTAGGGGCCATCTTAGTACTTGAGCCTGATATCAGTTTTAAAAAAACCCCAAACCATCCAAAACTCCAGAATAATCTTTTGTTTTACTCATTTGGGTGCCGGTTTGTCAGCAGAGAAGTGTATGTGAATCAGATCACACTAATTCTGTCAGGAAATGACTGCTGTGGTTGTGTATAATGCAGTAGCTGTGTTATAAATATGAAGATACAAAAAATGCACGTGACACTTGCACCATGATGACACCACTTACCAAAGGCACCTTAGTCCTGAGTATAGAAAGTTATTACTAAACCTTTTGGGAATTAGTAGGATGGTGTTTGGTAAATGCTATATTCCCAAATCAAGGCTTAGCTACCATGGATATGGGGGAAAACAAAGTTTGTAAGATGCACTAATCCTACTTTAAGGGCCAAATAAGAGATAGAGTAAGTTTTCAAAATCAGGAAGCTGCTTTATAAAGACTGTTATGGACCCAGGATCCCTGTATAGGAAGAAGCAAAGCTGTTTGCTTCAACAAAAAGAACTAAAAAGGAACTACGCTGTTTCTCACCCCACTCATTCTGTATCTTAGAGCAGAGCTGAAGTTGAGATGGAAGCCTAGTGCTTCTCTTTGTGAAGGGATCATGAATGAAAGGTTGCAAAGATATTAGAATTTACTAAGTCAAGGCATACTTGTCATTGACTTCTCTTGCTAGATATTTAAAGTTCAAGTGCTTGTTTGCTTTAGTTAAGTGCTCTGAAGTGCTTTTAAAAGTGTTGGCCCATTTATATAAACAAATTGAGAAACTCTATTGATAGTCTTCCCAGTCAGAGTGCGTTACCCAATATTTGAATATCCTTCCTCAAGTCCCAACAAGATTTGCACTAGCAACTTCTAAGACACCCGAGGCTTTGTTAATGGAGCATTGTGTTATTTTATCATAGATGTTGCCAGAAATGCAGTTTCTTGGTTGCACACAACCATGAGGAGGAAATAGAGGGGAGTCAGTAGCTTAGAAACTTGGTTATCCATAACTTAAGTGTGACTTGAGAGGAAGAATGAGCTGGAGGCCTAATTTCCTCTTGGAACGTTTGCAGTAGGGAATTAATACTTACATCTCTCCCACAGTTTTTTTTTTTTTTCCCGCTCCTTCTTAGCTGTGCTAACTCAGGAATCTTTTAGTGCTCAGAGTCAGGCAGCCAAATTTAAACACATTCTCAAACCATGGGAAAATCCTGTTTGCACACATATGGCCACTCACAGAAAGAAAGGAAACTACCAGCACTGTTAGTGAAGGTGGAAGCTGGGATGGTGTTAATGCACTTCCCCACAGTGATCCCTACCTGGCAGTGTTGTAGTGCTTCCTTACTAGCTGTTCTCATCAAAACATTGCTCTTCTGGAGTGATGTCCTTCAGCCTAATGATAGGTTACCTGTTTGATACTGAAAGCCAAAGAATATAATAAGATTGTATATTGAAATTTAGCCTCTTTCTGTGGATAAAAAAATAAGCATTATTTGGAGGGATCACTGGGGAAACTTTATCCAGTAAGTCAGGGTAGCTATCTCCAGAAAAAGTAAACTGAATACCATCAGCAACTATCCCCCAAAATGCAATGTAGTGTGAGCAATAGGGAGCACTGTCTTAAAACTAAAACCACATCCTTCTTTAAAAAAACCAAACTAGCTTGCCCCAATAATTTTAATCTGCATGTGAAGTCTTTTTGCCTATCTTATGTGCTGTTGGTGAGATTCAGGGGGTGTCATGAGCAGGTGAATTTAGAGCTGTTGATAATTTAAACTGCATTTAATAAAACCCAAGTTGGAGATATCTTACAAATCAGTGAATGTGGCATAGTTTGAAGATTGCTTTTGTCAAGTTTGATTAGCTCAAAGAGAAAGCTTTTCTAAATATTGGTTGAGAGATTAATCAGACAATCTAAGACCTTGAATTATTCCTCATCACAGGAAAACAACATAATGTATTATCTCATGTGAAGACTGGAAAAATGTAACTTTTGAGGATTTAAAATTTGTGTTTTAAAGATTCTGCTCAAGGCAAAACTTTCAGGCTGTTCTTTTTTTAAACTGACTTGTAATTTTTCCATATTATGCTTCACTTTCTACAGCGTATTCCCATATTACAAGCTGATAGTACCAACATCATTACATTGAAGGATGTTCTTATTATTGACTCCATTCTCAATTAATTATAAGTTTGTCATGTTTTAATGAGTAGGATTAAACTTTCATATTCCAAATATATGTCTTGCGTTGCTTGCTTAGAAGCTTTCTAAAGAGTGTGGCTGATCAAGTTCTTGGAATCTGTACAAGGAAACAAAATATTCCTTGTGCACCTTAAAAAGTGTTTACAAACACTTGCAGAAATGGTTTCATGGCTCTCTGCTTTGGAACAAAGTATAGAATTTGGGCAAAAGCTTTGCTGCTCTTTTCTAGCCTTCCCTGTCACAAACTGTTGTTGTCTTCACTAAGATAGAAACTCATATAGATTACTTGTTATGTCCTGTAAAATAAAGGATGGCAAAAGGGAGAGCAGCGCTGATGTATTTCAGGCATACCCTAATTTTCACTGGGTGATCTGTATTCCTCTTCAGTAAATCCCAGCTTCCTTCCTTGGCCTTTTTTACTCTCTCCCCAAAACGAGAAGGTACTTTATACTTTTACTTAATTGCCCTGTCTTTTAAAAACGTGGTACATTTGCATCACAGCTGCTGCCACCTGTGCTTTTCAGATTCGGTCCAGTGCAGCTCTGCAGGGCGTCTATCAGGCTTTCTCTCCTAACTTCAGTGTGCATTATTAGATGCTGTTTTCCAGCATAGACCCTGGTCATATTTTCTAGCAGAAGTTTTATGTTCATTGTCTTTTATTTCCTTGTACAATTTCACACTTTTCTCTTAGTATAGATGAAATAATTTCTTCTTTTATTTGCCTGCAAAACATACACACAGGATGGAAGTGTTCTAGCCCTGCTTTGGGTTCACTTGTGCTGATTTCAGTATGCTTAGGAGTTTTTTCTCCCCAGTCTATCACTAATAATTAGATACCTGTAAACACTAAGCAGCAGTAAGTTTGGAGTCTGTGTCAATGTAGATAGGTGTCATAGTAAGGGCAGGTAAGCAGATTCCTCAGCAAAAAGAAAATCTTTCATTAAATATGTTTTTACATTGCCTGTTTTGCCTGTAGTGAATTAAAAGTAACCTTGTAATGTGAATAGCAATGTCAACTGATACCACAGTTTGGCTAATAACACACGAGCATGATTTCCAGAGGGTTGGACCAGCATGGCCCACACCAGGTAGGAACCCAAAGTCCTGGTAAATGCTGGGCAGAAATGTACACCCCAGGCCATTTCTCATGAGACCTGTTACTGCAAATAGCCTGTGGCTACATTTGGGTATTCAGGCTTCAACAGGATGTGGCTGCTCTTTCTCACTTACCAGATGGCTTTTCATGTACCATCACCTGTCCTAGCACTCCTTCACCTCACTAACAGAGTTGTGACAGGAGCTGTCCTGATGGTTATGAAAGCTTCTTTCTGCATGTGGCCATCATAATTATCACATGTGGGCACCTTTATTTAGCAAGTCTGCACATACATTACTAGTGCAAATGTGTTATATTTGGGTACATTCATTTTATATCTTCATTTTATCTCACTTATAAAATAAGTCTGGGGTGGTGATATTTCACAGCCTAATCAGAGAGTTAAACCTGTGCAAAACCTGCTTGATCTAAGGATCAGGCTTTGCATGTCTGTATGACAGGAGATGAATTTCTTGATACTCTCCTGTTTGGAGGAGCATCTATGGCTTAGT
This sequence comes from Hylia prasina, assembly GCA_013397195.1. NCBI lineage: Eukaryota > Metazoa > Chordata > Aves > Passeriformes > Sylviidae > Hylia > Hylia prasina. The sequence continues at coordinate 363,164 of VYXD01012715.1, forward strand.
TGTGCCTTTGCACTGGTTGAAAGTAATTTGGTAAATCTCAAGCATGGCAATGGAAGTTTTATACTCCACCTCCTCATCTGCTATCCTCAAGCACATTTTGTGCATCCCTATCATCAGCATCTGTCTTTTGAGTGATGATTTACTTGTCTCTAGGTCTCTGTCCCTTTATTCAATACCAGATCTAAAATTACATCTGTCTGGAGGGAAAGGCATGATCTCAAAGAATTAATACTGACTTCAAAATTTTATTGCCAGGAACTACATGTGATATTGCTTTAAATTAACCAGTAATTATTTAGAATCATGTAGGAAAGAGTTAAAAATACTTAACAATGACAACAACAAAAAAATCCTTCTTCCAGGCAACTGGACCTCTTCCTTTCAACACAGCTGTTGCAGGAGTTTTCAATGGTATGAATAAATGTATTTCTTTTAACACTTTTGTTGTTTAAAATGCCATTGTTTCATCTGAGGTGTGAGGAGATGTGCTAACCTTGTCAATGTGGGTGCAGTAGAGCAGAAATGATAACTGTATATACTTTTTTTTTATAAAAATACAGAGACTGTGTGTGTGAGAGAGAGAGAGACAACTTATTTAAATCCTGAATACAGTCAGACCTCATATGCATTGTTAAAAAAAAGCCCTAAAGAATTGCATATGGATTAGGGGGATGAATATTCTATTATTTCAGTCTGTTCTGCTGATCTTCTTATTGTGACTTTGCGCTTCAGAAATCTGCCAGGAATTTGGCTTTGCAGTACTAGACAGTAATTTTAAATGTGTATCAAGCACTTGATAGTGTATGATTTGCGTGCTGTTGCATTCTCATTCCCTAAATTTTCCACCAATTTATTACTTTTTTCATACTGTTTTAATATTTCAGGATGATGAATATATACAGCATCATTAAAAGTAAATAAAAAATGCATGAAATTAAAAAATGGAATATTAGATGTTTCTTTGCTGTAATCCCTAGGTCCAATAGGAATGAAATGTCTCTGTTCTGTCAAGTAATCCCTAAACATGATTAGAGACCTTGTAGTTTCCACATAGCCCACATAATATTTGTATCATATAAGCCTATTTATGTAAGGTTTGAGTAAAAGTTGTTATTAGAAGACCTATAAACCTATTCTACAATTCAAAAATATATGCTTGCTTCTTAATCTCTCTACTTTTATTATTTTGCTGGAGATGGCAATAAGTCCTTAATTCATATTTCAGCATTCTGTTGCATCTTTTTGCGTACTTATATTGTGAATTAACAATCCAAATGAAATGTATTTTTAAGACAGAGGACTGAGTTCAACAGTTCATCTACTCATGCAGCTTCTCCTTAAATCCTCATTGGAAGGGATGTGCACCTCTTTCTAGGTCTCTCCTTTGACATCTGGGTTTAATCTGACCTGGGGGCCTGGAGATGGAGAGATCGTTTTTCTAGTTTTGGGGAAGGGAAGGTGGAAAGAGGGAGGGGATTAATTTTCTCTGTTTAAATCCCATGATAATATATTTTCAATGGTGGAGGTGCGTCTGACAACTCCACAGAAAGTTTTAGAAATCAGCTTTCGATTTGATGAGCCTATAGCAGGGTTTTAGGGGGAAGAAAATATCCAGGAAAATGGGGAAAAGCCTTGAATGGCAAAAGAATAAGACAGGAGAGACAATGGGTGTTTCCAGCTGTTTCTTGTGACACAGTTGTGTTGCAGGTACAGCAACACAACCCTTCCTATTCCCTGGCTCAGCTTCTTGCCTGGACAGCAGAAATGTTCATAGTCCCATTTTATGTCTTGTTAGGCTGAATTCATTAATGTGCAGAGGTATTCCAGTTCCATGGTAGCACAAGGAAGATCAATAAATAAATAAGAACAATAACTTTAGTACTTCTGTGGTTTCAGTAGGATTTCACAAAGAAAATACTTTCCAATGATAGCAGGGGTCAGCTGTGGCAATTCCATATTTCCCATAAGAAAATTTGAGATTATATTAACCTTGGGCTATGTACTCAAAAAAACCCTGTGGAAATACACCTGTATCACTTTTCACACTGCATTGAAATTTACTTTTATTTCATTTTCGGCAGTTAGGGTAGCATTTGAGCAATAGCCCTATTCTTGTATTTATGAACTAAGAGAAGCAAAACTGCTCTATGCTGAGCCCAGGAATCCTTTTCCAGGAAAACTGAGATCAATAACTGTTATTAAGTCTTCGTTTATAGGGAGTGTTAAATGACCACAAAGTCCTGACGTTCTTCAATTAATAGGTTATGCTTGAAACCAGGCTATCTACCCCTTGCCCCCTGCCTCAAGCTACCATAGTCTGAAATGTTGATCTTTGATGTCATTCTAAACAGTCACTTTCAGTTGTTACAATTCCTTTTTAGCTGGAGAGACTACATTACAGCAGTACCAGTAAGTTAGAGGTAAATGATGGTTTCCCTCACTAACCTTCTCCTTCTTCCTGCAAGTAGTAGAAGGTGGGAATGAGGTGATGATACTTGAGGCTCATTTTATCATCCAAAGCAAGGATTTACAATTATCATTGCAGTTACTTTTGGGTTTTGGTAATCAGCAAAAAGGGAAGTGTACACCCCAACCAGAACAGAACAACCCCTGAAAACTGAAAAGCCTGGCATGCAGATATATTTTCAGTTGCCTTTATTGCCTCAGTTTAAGTGGAAGAGAGAGATTTGGGAAAGCGAGAGCTTAATTTAACAAAATAATATTATATTTTCGATCCTTAAAATGAATGAATTATTTGGATACTTAGCAGTATAATGTATTTGAATAATGCTGGTACTTAAGTTAGAAAAAATTATATTGTCAGTGTGGTGTGTTTTCCTCTTATGATGTTTTTACCAATTTGGCATTTATGGGAAGCAATATCATTGTTGAGGAGTTTCCAAATTGCTTTTTATAGAAATACGCAGAAATTAAATCTCCTCCTTGTTATGAAAATGAAGCGATGTCTTGAGACTCTGCTATATTAGCACAAATCTGTGGAGACAATAAGCCAAATTCTGCTTGCAGTTATTGTGTGTCCACTTTTAATAGCTTCAGGAAGCTGTGCTAGGTATGGGCTGTTGCAGGGCATTGTAAATAAGCATCTGCTTAACTACAGCATGTGAGCTGCCCTTTTCCCTGTCCTCTCAGACTGTGTGCCTCAGGACATATTGGAAGGAAACACATGAAATGGATTGGAAGTGAGACCAGTTCATGGGCAGTCCAGGCAAGTCACTGTTTAGAGGGGTGCAGTGCAGAATTATTTTAACTCAGAACCATAATGGGTCTTCATAGCTGAATTTAAACCACATAAAAGTGCTGTATGTGATGCATTTAAATTCATCGACAGAATAAAGGCAGAACTAAGGCAAGTGCATGATTGATTTTCACAAACACAATCAAATCTAAGAGATGGAGATGCAAGATGGATCAAATTTAAAGACCTGATTTACCTACATTAGATATTTAATGGGATGCTTAATTTGATTGCTTCACCAAAACCTACTCACAGTAGTAAAGCCACTGACTAAATGTCTGCATAATCAAGGGATCTGCGTGCATCTACATCTTGATTTCTGTGTACAAATAACCAGCAATTAATGGTTCAAAATGACTGCAGGGATTGGTTTAAGGTTCAAAATGGCAACTCGAGGGTTTAGGGGGTCCTCTAGCATTATTTTTTAGGAGTACAGAGAAACTTGTGCAAGTCCATGTAAACAGAAAATTTTTAACTTTGCAGAAGTTAAAAAGGCTCTTCATGGCTACAGCTAGAAGCCATCTCTCTTCAGCAAGGTTGGACGCTTTTAATAATGAGATTTAGGCTCTCAATATTAAACTCATCCTATTAGCCTACTCCTGTGTAGCCTAAGTGTCCCATTATGTGGGTTTGCTAATAAAAAATTAAGAAAGATCTTTGAACAGAGGGATGACAGCTGTTGTATGTATTTTGTGGCAATCATAAGGCACTGTATACTTTCTTCTTGGGAAATAACACATTTCTGAGTGAAAAGTTAGCAGTCACTATTGGCACCCTTTTTATTTTTTCTTTTTTAATTTGTCTCATTGTAATGTGTGTGAAGTACATTAGAATATCAGACCAAGAGTCTTGAAAATACTGATACATCTTCATTATTTTTACTGTAGTATTTCTGTAGTAGTGAATCATCCATTACATTTAGTCTATTTCCCACAGCACAGCTACAACAATTGAAATTAAGGGTCTTATGCTCACGGACCCTTTCAGCTCTCATTCAAATTTGGCAAACTTTGGCTGTTTTCTCAGAGTAACCTTTACAAGACAACCGATAAACATTATTTTTGTTTTAATGACTCCCAAATAATGTCATATTTAAATGAAATGCAGTTTGCCTCAGCAGGGTTCTTTGAATTTATGAGCATTTTTGTCCCATATCCTACAATAATGTGACAAATATTTGCATTTTTACTGTTTTCTTGAATACTTCTGAACACCCATTTTTAGGAGACTTCAGATTGCTTTTGAACATATTTGAATGCATTTTTAGCTATCACCAAGCTTAAAATAGGAACCCTTTTTTCTGCTTATCTTTATTAAACACCTGTAAAAATCAGTGGTATTTCTTTTTTCTTGTAAAGTTTTATTCCTTTAACAAATGCCAGAAATGCTGCACTGTTTGTTCCAGCATGGGCTTCTTTTCTTGGTGGTAATAGGCAGTAAATAGTCTGGTAATGTCTCTTCCATACACACAAGCATTTACCTGCCTGAATATCATAAACAGAAACTTAATATTGTAATGAAATGCATCTGATCTTTAACTATCATCAATTAATATTAGAAATGCTAGGTAGCTTTTAGAAAATATCCAGAATGAAGTCTTAGAAATTGATCCTTCTCTACAAATTATACAAACCTCTGATCTAAAGAGTAGGTGGCCAGGTATAGCAGTGGCCAATTATTTATATTATTGAATATTCCTTTTTTGAAAGTTATTATTGAAATTACCTTTTTTTTAAACCATGGGTTTATTAGTCAAGGGAGGGATTTTTGTGGTGTTTGGGGTGTTTGTTGTTGGGGTTTGCTCAGACAGGTACTTTAAAAGAAATTTTATTATTCGGCACCTTTATAATATAAGCGTGGAGTTAGCAGCTTAATTTTGCTGTTCTTGGAGGCAGTTTCAGAGTTTTTCATGTCTTAGCTGGGTTAAGTTTTCTGTTTTCATTTTTTTTTTCCTCAAGAATGAAAGTTGGTAGCTTATTTTTAAAGTGATGTTTTCATGTGTTGAATCAAATAAAAAAAAAATCAATCACATTAATTCATGTATCTATATAAAATCTAACATTCACAGAAGTCAGTGGGAATGTTTCTGTATTGTTGTTCTCCTTCAAAAATAACTTCTGTGTATACTTTTTGTAGTCAAAAAACCCAACCAGATACTCTGTACAGAATTTTGTAAGTAAAAGCAAATAATTTAAAATAGGATTGTGGTTACTCACCATTCTGCATTTGAGCACTGTGCTAGATGTTGGTTAAAATTAGACTTGCTTAATGGACTGGCGAGGGAAGGTAGGAGTGAAAACAAGAAAAAGATGACAGAAGTAAATACGCTCATAAATACAGAAACTATGTGTTTGCTTTTGTGGCCTTTGATCAAGCCCAAGAGTTTACTTTCAAAGGACATTGCGGGATGCTTAGGAAGGGAACAGCCTCCTGGTGTAATTGGAAAGGGGGAAGGTCTGCAGCACGGCAGCTGCTGCTGCTCCTGCCTCTCTGATAAGATTGTAAGAATTGCCAATATCAGTATTCAGCCTTGTAGCGTGTCAGGGCGCTTTCATGTGAACTGAAGTGAACTGTCTGTACGCGCTCCCTCCCGCGCTCCTTCCCAGCCCTCGGCGCCGCATTGAAGTCAGGGGAGAGGAAAAAAAGATTTGAGGATTGCCCAATTTGTTCTGACATAAAGAGATGTTTAGCTCTGTGAAAGGTGGTGGAGGCAGAGTGCCTGACTGACATTTCAACAGGCTGTCTGCTGGGATTGCTCACTTCATGTCCCTTCATATTCCTGCTGTGTCCTGCGCGAGTGCTCTTGTCTAATCTTCACAGCGAGAGCGCCAAGAGTCCCCTGGGCTTCGGTGCTCAATACCTTGTTAGACGGGGCATACGATGCCATAGCTCCTTCTTTCATACTCGCTTTTGCTCTAATGCTTCAGGCTTCTTTCAAGTCAAATGAATTTATTTTTTTTTTAAGGGATTTGCTAAAATAACTGTGTGTATCTCCTAATTGCCTCGGTCTTCTCTCGGCCATGCTAGATTTAGGTGATACCATGTAAAAATACATGGAGGGAAAGAGAATAAAAAATTCCAGTAAGTCAAAGCTTTTAGGCATCATTCCGTGCTTTTATTTTTAAATTAAGGTGCATTGACCTCCTTTGGCTGGTTTAGAAAACAGACCAGAGAAAGTACTCATTGAACAAGCAGTGGGAGGTATAACATGTTGATAATAAAGCTGAGACAGTGCCTGATCAAGAATGCTGAACTCCATACCAGGGGTTGCAGGGAAGTTTAATTGTTGAGGATCTGTGTGCTTTTACAATTCCAAACATGTTCTGATGCATTCTGGCATGCCACATCCTGTTAGATCACATCGGGGCAGCCCATGGAGCCAAACACTAAGAACATGAATTAATGAGAGCTACTGCTCACCTCTTATTCCAGGAGTATTATCAGGTACCTTGTTAGCCACAGTTCCTATCTGGATTCAATCCTCCTAAAGCAGAGATGTTACTAAAGATACATGTATTACATTTTCCACAGATAGGTATGTTTTTTTTCATTAGCTTTCTCAAAATACATTAATTAATGGATGTAGTTTAATCTTTGTTAAGCCATTAAAATTATTCACCTATTCCACTCATGGTCTTCCTTTACATCTTTTTAAAGGCTCTTTTTCTCAAGTGTATTACTGCTGGTGACAAAAAGGAGAATGGGAATATACTCTTTGCTTCCTGCAGATCTGAGATCCCCATACTGTGATCCGGAAAACACATTGCATGGAATCCATGGTACACATGATTCCCACTGCTTTAGCTTCCCCTCAGTTTCAAGTTCTGATAAACCTCTCTTAATCCCTCTCTCATCTGGAGGTGAAGTCGTGTGTCTCACCAGGCGAAAGATTTCTAATGCAAACCCCTCTTTTCAGACATACTTTCCAAACTTCTGTGTGTAAAGCTGCACCCTTGTTCCTTCCACAGTGCAAGGACAGCTACAAAAACCAAAAGTCACTGTGAGTAGCTGCGTGGTTTCCCTCAGCCAGTGTCGTATCTGCTCTCACGTTCTGTTTGCTAGGAACCAGCAATGACTTTTTTTCCTTTAATAGACTGCACGGGTGGATATTAAAACTGACTTATCATCCTTTCTGTAGCACCTCCAGCCCAGAGCAGCTGAACTTGTATCAGTGCACTGTTACAATTTGAGGGTGTTGTATAGGTGCTGTAGAGGTCCCGGCAGGGTCCTGGCTATTCAGAAGACAAAATTCCAGATCTCTGAAATTAAAATAGCCAGGGAATTAGCTAGTGAGCTTTCTGCTGCAGGTGCAGTCCAGGTGATGTCAGGAGGTTTTAAAAAGGGCTTTGATGGACCTCAGACACACCAGAAAAGGCTCTCACATACATAAGGGTCATTTAGAAAAGGGAATACCAAGGGGATACTGGCAGTTGTGCCCATCTTAGTTGGTGGGGTATCCTGAACTCCTGTGGATATTTCAATGTGGAGAAGCATACTGGCAAAATGTCTTCATCTGTCAGGCTGTGGTCCAGCAGTTTGTGATATATGTCTAATTCAAGCATGTGAACAATTCAGGAGATGTGTGGGGACAAGTCATGTGTAGTGTTACATACATTTAGTGGTTTCCTGCGTTGAATGCTAAGCAAGAGCTGTGTGCTCCCAGCAGGAAGGAAACCAATGCATGTGAGATGTTCAGAGGTACAGACACATGCCTGCTGGTGTGTGTGCTTACAGGCTGGCTTCCCTCCTATTTGCTTTTGTGTGCATGCACATATCATTATGTAATATTTAATCTATATCATTAATTTAATTGTTTTATGAAATTTGTACTTGCCTGTGCAAGCATAGCAGTAAAGCCTATGCTCTTAACTGAGGTTGATTGTTTCCAAACAGCTGATTACAGAACTTACCATCAATTAATTTAACAGAAGTTGTGTTTATTTAAAAATTGACTCAAAAGACAGTAAATTACTTGTTGACTGATTAAATCAATTTAAAAATTGACTTAAAGTGCAGTAAGTGACTCATTACGTTAAGCTATAGAAAGACACCCAATAAAAAGAAGAAAAAAAGAAACCTGGCAGGAAGTTGTAGCTTCATATCCTGATTTATTTTTGTTCAGAATAAAATGTCTGATTACCAAAAGTGGATGCAAGGACATCTACCTGACTTATGAAATACTCAGGTAGTAAAAGCACTGCCATTAAGCAAAAGGCCAAGTGTCGCTGAAATACTTCCCTGATTTTTGTATCAATAAATGAAGTTTACAATAATGCTTTGGCTGGGAGATATTGAGTGGCATACCAGGATACTATTAAGTTACTAATATTGAGTAACTGTTCTATATGTCTCTAGATTTGTTGAACATAATGTCTATATGTTAAACAGTTTTCTATGGTATTTAAAAATTGATATTTCAAAGAGTGTAATAGCATAATGAAATGTAAACTGAAAGCAGGAATGAGTTAATTAGACTAATGATCCCTTGACTCCTTTATTAGCCAGCTCTTTAGAAATTGGGATTAGCTTTGTTTTCTCTGCTGAATAAAGACAGGAAGGATGATGTTGATTCTAGTAAATGACAGCACCAGAAGAAATTAGTGTTTTCCTGTTCATTATAAGTTTCATCATCTGAGATAAAAATTTAGCCTTCCTGCATGCATACCTGATTTCACTACACTTTGAGCTTTACTCGTACTGAAAGAGAAATCAGGAAAATAATTTAGGAATGCCTGCTGATTTCATATCATGATTTTAAGGGTGATCCACTATATGGGATTTCTGGAGTTGAAACTTTACGACTCTTTGTGCAAACCTGGAAGCGACTGGGTTTGAATTTAAATGAAGTCTTCAGAACAGGCCAGCTTGACAACTTTTTGATCTAGGTTTTGAACACTTAATTTCTCCTCTCTATGCGAGAGTAATTTGCGCATGTCTCTTGCTTTTAAGGGCTATCAAGAAACATGAGAGTTACCTCTATGGTGGTTCAAACCAAGCATGCACAGAGAAATAAAATCGTTTTTACAGCAAATAGGAGGATTCATAAGTCGGCAGCTGTTAGCGAAACAACATCATTAAAACTTCCAGCAATTCCAGACCTTGCTCTCAGGACTTGCTCAGGCCAAGCAAAACCTTAAGTAAAGTGCTGAATTATAGGCAGGAAAAACCAGAATTTAAATTGGTAGGAATTAGCGATGATTCACTAAGCTAATTTCTGCCCTCCGTTTCCCTTGTGTGATGGCGTGTGGAGTGGCGCTGAGATGAGGGAGGGCAGAGTGGGAGCTGCTGACAGCCAGCTTTTAAAGTTTGGATTCTTTCTGGTAGATCTTTATCCTGCAAAGTAATGAGCTCCTGAAACCTATAGGTACAGAGGGAACCCAGTGCTGTGCAGGATCAGACCTTTAACGAATGCCTGAGAAATACAAAATTTATCACACAAAGGAGGTGGCAGCAGCTGAGTTGTGAAGCTTTTTACTTATGGGCAGGGTTTGTTTGCTATCCAACACGCCCTTGTTAAGTGTTCTGTGAGCACCATGCTGAAGCAGAAGTAATAATGCCACTTGTTTATAGTTCAGTGTTCCCAGCTTTCTGCAGGGCGGTTTTGAAGGTGGTGCGGGATGGCAGTCAGCACACTTGGGTGTCACTGCTCCTCTCCTCCTTTATGGAAAAGAGTATCTGGAAGCCATCACATGCCTATTAGTTGTTCCCTAGGTGCTGCTCAGTGGCTCTGTGGTGTGAGGCTCACTGGATGCCTCACTGTGGCCTGTCCTGGGCAGGGGGTGCAGCCTGTGTGTGGCACACGGCAGAGCTGAGCACTGCTCACAGTCCATCGCCGCGCCTGACCTTGCGGTTCATTATTAATTTGAAGCGGTGGAATTAAAATTTTCCATTCTTTTGCATTGTCATGCCTCACGTTGATAAGCACAAAGAAATGTAAATAAAAAAAACCTATTTCACAACCCTAGCTACAACCTTTTTGTTTTATGACAAAAGACAGTTAATTAGCATACTAGCAGTAAGCAGCCTTCCCAAACTCGTGCTAATTATGTATTCTGTTGACCGTGACTCCAGTCATAAGGTAATTGGCTTGCAGCAACATGACATTTCAAATCATCTCTTAAAATTACATCAAAAAGCCAGCCTGTTTTGTTTTGATAGGGGAACAATCAATTTGATAAGTGGTAACACAGCTCATTGTTTCACATTAATTAGACTAATTGCAGCATGTTAGCCTCTGAAATAGACAGAACTTGGAGAAGACAAAGGCTGTGGCCTTTAGCATGCAGTGCATGTGGTGGTTCCACTTGCTTGCACATACTGTAGGCAGAAAACAGAGTTGTTAGGATTCAGCCTTGTGGGAGACTGGGTGTTAACAGTGGTTTGATGTGTTGTGCTTAATCCACTGGCTTTCAATTATAAGATCTACGTTCAAAAAATCCCAGAGAGAGAAAAGGGGGAAGGAAAAAAAAAGCCATTTCAATCCTAATGGTGACAAAGTTCATGGTGATCTTCTGTTTTGTGTCTCATGAAAGATGGAGCGGAGATCTGGCCACAGGATCTCTTCTATGTTGTGACACTGAGGGACATGACTTAGTGGTGGACTTTGTACTGCTGGGTTTATGGTTGGACTTGATCTTCCAGTCTAAATAATGCTATGGTTCTGTATGGTTTTTGGACTATAAGACCTTTTTTTGAGAAGGCTGTACTTTTGTTCCTGTTTTTCCTGCCCATTCCAACAAATGTTTATTTCTTAGAATACCTCAGTTGGGCTATTTTTATTTTTATTTTCAGTTTTATATTTACTAAAGAGTAATGTATGGAGGAAAAAAATAATGAGTAGTGGACGGATTACTGAAAACAGATAGTAGAGATGCCTGACCTATCCGCACATTTCTAATTTAGAGCATCTTTGCCTGCTGTTGAGATTACCAATTGTACTTAGCTCTGTGATGATTTTTGTGATCAAGCTGTGTCATCTGTAGGTTGACATGACCAAATGAATTTTACTTATGACCTAACTGAAATGTAAACCAAAGTTTTAAGAGATGAAAAGTTTAAGCCCAGTCTACAGGCTAGGCTAACTTCATTGCTGTTCACAGCTTGGTACAGTGGTTCTTGCCTTGCAAACCCAACATCAGGCTGTGTAGAAATATGTTCTTTGACCAGTACATTGCTAGTATGTTTGGTAAACAGGGTAATAGCCAGCAACTTTTCAAAGACTGAAAAGCATCAGAGGCTGGATTCCAAAACTGTATGCACACTGATGAAATCATATGCATGAGACCGTACCTTTTCTTCTACACTTCTGAAGTCCACGTGTACCATCAGAAATACAAAATTACCTTTTGTAATTACGTCCATTCAACAAAATCTTTCATCACTTGAAATAAAAAGGTAAAGTAAAAACAAACAAAAACAAGAGAGAAAGATTGGGGGACAATTCTTAATCATTGAATTGCCAACATGAAGGCTGTAATTCTTCAGTTGCTCTCCATGGAAGACAAGATTTTTTTTTTGAAGTGAGGTGAGGAAATTTAGGCAAGTCTGGGTACAGACTTCACTTAGACATCTTTGCTTCTGTTACTCCCCCTCACACACACGCCCCAGTCATTGACTGGTTGGACAGTAAAACCTCTGGGGCAGAGATTTTGATAAAATTCACCGGTAGTCTGTGTTTGGAGAAATGTAATTTTGTTTAAATCAAAGACTTTGTTCTAACAGCTGAACGTTCTATTTGCTCATGGAAACTCTATTTTTATTACTTTTGGTTATGCTTCATGTTGACCCCTTAGCAGATGGTCATAAACTCTGTTTCAGATCCAGCTACCAGTGACTTCATACTACTGATTTATTTCTATCATTTACCAGCAAGAATATTTTTAAAAATGTATTCTAAGCAAATCATGCCTTTCCGCTCCTCTCTCCTTCACTTTGCTGCTCCTTCGACATTTAAGCCACCTTTCATTGAGTTTAAAATTATGCCCAGATTAGCGATGTAACTACCCTAATGTGCCACTCTTACTAAAAAGTCGTGGGCTCCAATACAGGAGGTGAATTGGAAAAAAGCAGAAGATTGGAGCCTTTTAGCATTCAGCTTAAGTGCTGGTTCCACTTGCCTGAACACAAGCTGGAGCCTGTGCTGTTAGGATGCAAGCCTGCATCCTCGCTGTCACTGCTGGTCCTTCTGTAGTCAAGTTCCTGCTTGGAGCAGAGCAAATCTTTGCTCAGTTAAGCGAGTGTCAGTCACTGGCAAGCTTGGCTGCCAGCCCAGGTTTGTTAGACTTTTCTGTGCTGCACCTGAATGAGATATTGAGAAGACATGGCTACCTAAACAGAACCTAGAAGCAGTAGATGTATTTATAAAAAAAAAAAAAAAAAATTGTCAAGGGGATGACAGAATAATTTTGAGAATATAACTTACACTTCCAGCGCTCGCCTGGGAGGTTTGCAATAAGGAACCTGTACTGCCTGCTCGGTGACACATGTCCTATGTGATCTTGTTTAAATACCTTTCTCTGTTTTTGTGAAATCCAAGACTAGAAGGAATTGCTGACTTCTGACTGAGAAACAGGGCATGGGCAAAGCATAGCTTAGCAAGCTGAAACACATTGATACCATCCTGCAAAGGTGCTGAGCTCATTCATATGCGCCAAATGACTGCTTTTGGCTTACATCAACAGTGGGCACTTAGCTGCATGTAGGATTGTGCTTTTAAATTGCTTGGCTACTATCCAGTCAAAGTCAACAGGACCATCTTCAAATGGAAAAGGAGTGGTGAGAAATAAAGTTGCAAAGTTTTTGGGTTGCATGAAGGCACAGACAGTGGGTATTCTGCACAGCAAGCTGAGGAAAATCAGGGACAGGGTAAAAAGAGATAAAATAGGAATAGTTTTTAAACAGGAATTGGTGGCAGAGCTATTAATCACACGAGTCTTTGAGCCATAAGGATTGCATGAGCAGAGCTAATACGAAGAGGAGAGATACTTTGCCGATATCCTGAAATAGACTATTAAAAGCAACAAGGAAAATTAAAGGAAGATAATGTCTGAACAGATTAATGACATGTAATGATAATTTGAAAACCCTAAATCTACAGACAAATCCCAAATCCCTTCAAATATCCAAATCCCTACGTGCGACTGTTTTTTTGCATGGGACAGCCTTGTTATAATCAATTTTGCAAGTTGCTGTTGCTTGTTATACAGTCTCAGCTCTGAGCTTTGACTCTGATCCCATTTACACTAGTCAAATAAATCAAACTTTCTGCTGTTTCTCTGGCTGTACACTGCAACAGTGACCAGAAAGTGGACTCTGCTAGAGCCTATGTGGTTTTTAGCAGGAGATTTCACAGCATTTCTGAAGCAGGTTAGAAAAGGAAGAGAAAAAGGCATTTGTCATTGCTGTCTAAGGTAGGCCACCACCTGCACTTTACAGACTGCCAAACTAAATGGGGACTTGATGCAGGTAGGGGCCTTTTGTCTGAAAAGAGGAATCAAGAATCTACGAATATAAGACAGACACCTGAGACATAACTTGTATTATTGTATTTCTTGTCAAAATCTACATCATCATCTTTGAAATGAAGGCATCATTGCAGTAGACTGAGGACAAATTGAACACGGGTTGAGGACTTTGCACAGGGAATTAATCTTCTCCTTATGTGGCATGATTTTTTTTTTAAAGTCCTCTTCTTGCTATTTCTATGACCTTCCACCCCTAATGTGTAATTGTAGCTGTTTAATGAAAGAAAACAAACTTAAATTCTGCACTGACCTGGACTTGTGAAACAAGCAGGATTTTCAGTGAAGCTTTCATAAGCTATAAATCAGTGTAAAATTTAGCTCATATTACATTCTCATTGAAAATGGGTTATATGATAATTTCTGTTGAGCTGATCATAACTAAGAACCTCATAGTAGTGTCCTTCAAAAAATTTTAATCAAGATTGTCTTTCTCTCTCCACCTCTTTTGGTGCAATTTCAAGAGGTTTATTTGCATGTCAATCTGCACGTGTCACTGGAGTTATTCCACTGAAGCAAAACATTCCGGCTGCATACGTGTTTTACAGCAGCATAATGTCAGGTGACTCTCTGCATTTATTTCTGATTTGTGCTAGTGGAAGAGTCAGGCCCGTAATTCTCTTAAGCCCTGAAAACAGGGGTATTTCCAAGTGCCTGTCAGATCTGTTTTCCAAGTCTTTTTGTGCTTTGCAGGGACTGTGCAATGAACAATATAGGGGGAGAAACTGTGGATCCTATAAAAAACACTGAGCTGGTCCAACCTTTTATTTTAGAATCAGTGTCAAAAGGTGTTACTAAGTATGTTTGACATTTTACTTTCTCCTGAGGTTTTCCCCTGTTTGTTGTATGGTGAACAGGAAAGGGATTCCAGAGAGGTGTCTTGGGCAGCAAATACCTGGAGAGTCCTCTCGAAATTGCCAAAAGCTCTTTACCTCAAGGACCATCTTATTTTACAATATTTGTGCAATCTTTAATATGGACAAGGACAATTGCTCCATAATTGGTGATAATTAACAGTTTCCCACCTAAGTATGTATAATCAAGACAAACAGGGTGGGGAGAGGTGTGTTGGTAAGAGTGGGTGTGTTGATTTCTCATGCAGGCTTTTTTCTTTTCCATAATTAAAGGCTTATGGTATGAAGTTACAAATGGGTGGACTCCTAGTAGAATCCTAGAAAGGATAAACAAGTTTTAAACAGATTTTGAATGGCTATTGCAGACAAAGATTATGAGCTATGACCAGAGACGTTTGTCTCGAGAAGCACAGCAGAACAGAGTTTTAGTTAGATAAAGCATTAAGATCACTACGCGTCAAGTTTGACAGCCAAGATCTAAGTAGTTTTCATGCCATGGTGAAGCTTTGGATTTGAAGGTAGGAGACTTGGGATTTGTTGAGCAGTGACTGAAATGGAGGAGTAGAAAACATAGTTGGATAATCGTAGTTGTAGCCACAGCAGGTGAGGTGAACTAGGGGAGGCTGGGACAGTGGAAGTAGAGACACTGGGTTCTTTGTCAGACACTTTGCAACTTGTTCTAGATGGACAAGTGAGGAGATGCTCAGTGTATTTGCCCCTAGAGCCTACAAAATCAGCAGTCACTACCAGGCTTCAGATTTTGTAAGTCTCATAAAATTAATGGAAATATTGCAGCAAACCATTCCTCTGCTCTCCCACTGTTTTGCTGCATATTGTAGGGGGAGGGGGGGTTTGTTGTTTTGGGGTTTTTTTAGCTTTTCCTTCCTGCCAGTAAACATTAAAAGCTCAGGCTGAACTATCTCCAAATTTCTTTCCCTTCCCACCAGTTGTTTCTGGCTGTATTCCAGAGAGGGAGAGAAGATGACAGGTTTTCATTGGTCACTTAATTGTGTGTGTCCATTGGTTTTCATGACTTTCAAATTTATATTTTTGTGTGCTTAGGGGCTTTTGTGACAAGGTGCTAATGGGTTCCTGGCTGGGCAAGCACCTGTGTCAGAAAGTGTTTCATTGTGTCCCTTGTTTTTCCACCTCTGACTGCTTTTATTATCTTGCATATATACCTTTATTGCAACCCCCAATGCATTTTGGAAGGGGGTGGTGGTGTGCATATCTGCATGTACACAAAGGAAACTGTTGGTCTTATGTGGAAAAGGATATTAATATAGAGAGAAAATGGGAGTTGGAAAATGAGTTTGTAGATGTGCCTGGGAGATGAGAAAGGTAGAAGATACAGAAACAACTTGGACCGCTGACTTGTCCAGGGGTTTCTCTCATATGATCTGAGAAGTTCTGTAGGGTGGGCTGTGGGTAGCTGGTAGGTATCCTGAGGCTGGAAGACCTCATTTCCCATTGCTAGGCTGCATGAAATGGTAGATAACAGTACCTGACATGGTTTCCTAATAAAGTGCTTCCAAATGAGCACTTGCTGTAGCTGCCTCAGCCTAATGATTGTGAAAGCGAGGAGAAATGGCATCTGTGGCTTTCAAAGAGAAGCAAAGCACCCACAAGGTGATCTCTGCATTACACTGTAATCTAAATTAGGAATAAGACCTTATGTCCCCTCAGGATATTGTATTTAAACATGTGCTCCTGTTGCAGTAATGCAAATTTGGCTTCTGTGAAGAAGATAAAGGCGAGTGCTTTTTTTTGCCTATTTTGCTGATACTTCCTCTAAGATAAGTTATATATTGATGACCTGGTGCATTTAGGGAGATAAAATTTGTTGCCCACCTTATTTCTATGCAATAATTTAGCATTTTATTCCAGTCCAAATGTGGAAAAATTTTGTTGCAGAATTTGGCTATTTTAGCACTACAGCCAAATAAATGCCTATTACAAAGTATTCTGGCCCTTGTTCTAAGTAGCTGTCATCACCTCTTTTAATGGAAAATTATTAGCCCTTTTTATGCTTCCTAGTTTGCTCTTGCACGTGGTTTTGCCCTTCTCCAAAGGTAAAGACTCACTGATCAACTTCTAGACGGGAGAAAAAAACAAGGTATAGTGAGCTTGGGGTTCCCTTAAATAGTCAATAGGCCTTCTGAATAAAACAAAGACCTTAACTTCCACATCTGTAGGGCAAGCCATGAACAATAAAAGGATCTCTTGAGAGCCATAGAGTGTATCCTGGCATAGGTCTTACAAATGGGTTTTGTATATTAGTTTATACAGTCATGGTATAATGGAGAGATGGCCAAGAATAGGGGAACAGGATATATAAATGAGATTTTTATGACCCAAATGTGCATATGAAATGTAGGACAGACTGGATTCAAAATCAGTTCTGTATTGTGGGGCCTGCCTTTAACACTGGAATTGCAGTTTTTTTCCATTGTGTTCCTAAGACAAAAGACTATATGATGCTACCAAAAAATAATTATATCTAAGCCTCCACAAATTTAAATACATCTATTGTTTTTCACTCCCTTTCCAGACAGATTAGCAGAAACTATATTGCATGTGTTTGTCCTTTCCAAGCGATAGACATCTTTCATGATTTTAACTGATCTATAAACATCTTTCTGGAAAGAAAAATGTCCATTAAAAAACAAATGTGTCTGATTACTGCTGGTCTAGTGATGATGTATGGATGGTTTTGCTTTCTCTGTATAAGGAGGGAGAGGGATGATTTTTATTGAAACTTTGTCTCTGTGGTTTTTTGCAGGCGGTGCTCTATTAGTGGTTGGTTCTTAACTCAGCAGTGTATTTTAAAAGCTTGTCCCCTTAGAAGCCTTCCATCTACCCCTGGCTAATAACAATGACAGTGCAGTGGGAGCTCATTTAACACATGGGCTGGACTGCAAGCTGTGCTCTGCTCCTTTTGCTGGGAAAGCAGCTGCCAAGATGCCTTTTGAGACTCTTCGGTCTGACTTCTCCATCCCAGCACTGCTGTACTTTGCATCAACTTCAGGGCTACTCTCTATTTGTAGATGGATATTTATACCTGATACCCACAAAACCAACAAATTACAGAAAGAAATCTGTTCTGCTGGTCTCTGTCCAAACCCCAGCACAGTGTTGAGGAATCAAGGCAGCACTTCTAAGTGAGATGGGTATTTGGGGCTTGGAACTTGCACCTTGAGTCCTCATAATCTGTTGCCCCACAACCAAATTCACCTTCCAGATATGCTGCTGTAAGAATTTGAGTCATTCAATGTCATTAATTAAGTTATTCTAGAATTACTCCAGTGTAGCTGTGAACAAAATTAAGCCTCTAGTCAATTCTGGGAAATTAGACAGATCTGTTTTTTTCTAAGTGGTTTCTAATACGTTTAGTTTGGAAACTTTTTGATGAATGTTATCTAGTCTTTGAGGATTATTTCAGTCTCTCGAGTTTGAGCACCCTGACAATTTGTCGCTGGCCAAAAGGAATGAAAGGCTGATTTCTGCACAGACCACTTTAATTTTTTTAATATTTTTTTTCCCCCAAAATGTAGAATGTTTTGAAGGTGTCATAAATACACAGATGGATAGGAGATTCATTCCTAAGGACCTCAGTGCTCCAACTTATTTACGTAAATGAGCGTGGCTTGTTTAGCTCAGTTGTTTGGAGCATGGTGCTAATAACAGCCAGGTTGTGGGTTCCCCACATGGGCCAGTCACATTAGAGTTGGGCTAGATAATCCTTGTGGGTCCCTTCTAACTCAGAATATTCTGTGATCTGTGGTCTTAAAGCTTAGCCTTGTCATGGTGTTTGTTTGTGTCTGTGTCTGTTGTTGTAATTTTCACCAGTAGACAGTCTGTAAGCGAGAGGCAGAGATTCAGTTATACTTTTCTTAAACTGCGTTAAAAAATCACCTAGGTGTTGTTCTGCCATGACTTCACAGTTTCCAAGGTCCCAGAAAAACTTTATGCTAAGGCTGATGCAATATTCTTGGCCAAAGAACAACTTATCTGATTTCACTGGAAACCTGAAGGGAGGTGAATCCACCAAGGTCAGTGGCACAATTATATAATTTTTGCCTTGTGAATAAACAGATGTTCTATTTCATGAGTATTCACACCTATAGTATTGGACATTAGGTGAAGTATCCCAGCCTGCTGATGCATCTAAAAAAGTGTCATTGCTGCCAAAGCCAGGGAAAACTTCTAAATTCTGTTGGATGCAGTCATAAATGTGGAATATACGTGACTTTTGTTGATTTTTGGTCCTATTTCAATCATGTTGGGAATAGAGGAGTAGACCAGGGTCTTGGTTAAAATTGCAAACTTTCTTGGCTTTATTTGGGGGATTTTTAAAGGCTTTTTAATTTGGGTTTTTTTTTTGCTTTAAAGATTAGTGGGGCACTTTGGATTTTTGCAAACACAAGTGAAATCTGACCCACTGGACTTCCATTGCTTTCTCAAATTGGGACATTAAAGGATGTTAAAAATTAAAAATTCCTGCCATATACAGGAAACAACTAATCAGCCAAGCAGTGGGCCTTGAATTGTTCTTGGGGCCATTTTTGCAGATACTATTACTGCATATTCATTCATTCTCTCTGCATCAAATTGGTATGTCAGACTTTTCTGGTTTCTCTAGTTATTCTATGTGACTCTGATGAGACAGAAAAGAACTTGTCCCTGTTTTGGCTGGTTATGTGCCGTTGTTTGTTTCTCTTACACTGTCAGAACAATGCTGAGCTATTGAGGTTTACCTGTAACTTCAGCATAATGAATTCTTATTGCTTTGAACACAAGCTCTTTCCTTGTCTTGCCCATTTCCCTTATTACCTTTAAATCCTCTCTTCTGCCACTCTCTTCTTAGGTCTGTTTCTCTTTCCTTACATGCCTCTCAGATAAATAGTTCTTCTTCCTTCACAAATACAAACCTGACAATAAGTGTGTTAATATTTGCCTGCCAGAGAAATGAGCGGAGGGGTGGAAGAGGATCAGGAGAGGCAAGAAAGTTTGTGAATGAGCACATTTCTCAGTGTGTCTGTCCAGTATTTGTCCTCTAGACTGAAGTGTATTGACTGTTACGTTGATCATAACTTGCTGGCAGCACGAAGCATCATTTCAGCTGCACACAGAAATGCACCTGCCTGGCCTCTTTGGCCGCTGCCTTCCAGTGACAGGGACAGAGTAATAGTAAGAGAATAACAAGAGGTAAGTAAGTGGAGGATCCTTTGCCATATATGAATGTTTGGTTTTTTCCTTTCTTTCTCTCAAGATGCAAATGTTAGCTTGACAGTGGTCAAAGAGAAATGTCAAGAAAGGAAATGGGAAAGTTGAGAGTATTCACTGTGCTGGTATGTCAATCTCTCATATGCCCTGTATAAAGTGAAGAGAGTTCAGGCCTATTACCTGAAGCCTTTAAATTGTATTAATAAATGTTAGTATAATCCAGCACAGTTAGAGCCTAACCACACCTGTATGAATATCTTCAGCTATGTTTAAACCACTTCTTACAAGAAAAGCCCCTCCTTTTTTTTTTTTTTTNACCTTGCCTTTCTCTGTGCCTTTGGTCTCTAGTCTCTGTGATTTTATATGTAATCACCAGCAGCACCTGGACAGCTGTGTGTAAGACCTTCAACTTAATGTTCGCGGTGAGCTTCACCAAGCTAAGTGGACAAAATATGGTTAATGAAAAGGTTTTCTTAAAGCTTAATGAGGCTCAACAACAAATGCAAATGGGAAATGACCTTTTTTTTCTTTGCCTTCCTTTGAAAAAGTAGGAAAAGCAAAAAGACAGTTTGTCCCACTAGAAACCTTTTAGAATTATGTGAGGGCGCAGCAGAAGGAAAAAGAAGGTTAGGAGAAAAATATTAATATCTGATATTCTAGATTCCTTGGTGCAAGGTTTATGATAATTTAAAATATGTGTAATTGTTGAAGTCCCAATGAAGTCTGTTTGGTTTTACAAAGGGACTGCTGGACAGACAGGCAGATTAAGGGACTGTGAATGGGACCCGAGAGCCACTCACTTGTAAAATCAAGAACAAAGAGGAAAATTCCTCAGATTCATCTTCTGTTCTGATCCACTTTCTGTGTTGTTGCAAACAGATAGAGTGAAATAACTCTGAATGTGGTGTTTAAACCAGTTTTCCTTAGGAGAAATGAGCCCAACTTAAAGCTGGCCATAGCTAAGTGAATTATTTCCTTTTTTGACTATGACAGTTATCTTGAAATAGCTCTTTAATGAAATCTCCTCCTCTTTCAGGTCCTTGGAAAAACTCCTACGATGAGATTCATTTCATCTAAGTTTAGACATCTCTAGTGTAAACTTCTATATCCGAGCTCCACATCTTTGACTCTCTTTATAGCTGCTGGAGAGGAACAGGGCCTTCTAGGGTGCGATTCATCTCCTTTGTTTCACAGGGCTACTTTAGAAAGGAGAAATTCAACACTTCCACTACCTGCCTCTCTCTCTCTCAGCTTTAAAGAGATACTAAACTTTGGTGTCATCACACTCATCTAGTCAGAGGAAACCCACCAGTTGTGACTTAGGAGGGGAATTGGATACCCACGTTTTTCACTTGGGAAGACATCACTGGCTGTATGTAGGAAAGGCTGAAGATTGCAGATTGGCAACCTATTTTGGTTATGGTCTGAGCTGCTTTCACACCTTTACCTGTAATCTCAGCATTCTGTTGTGTGAAAAGAAATTGAACTGTAGAAAACCTGCTAGAGTTACTTGCAGGGTGTATAAGCTTACTCTCAAAGGTATTGCTCTCGTGTACCTACAGTGTCTTCATTCCTTTTCCTAAAACCACAGGTAAATGCTGTGAAACAGTCAACTCAGTCATTCACTCCAAAATATTCTGGAAAATCTTTAAGAATTCGTTCAGAAGTATGTTAGAAGATGGTAAGTTAGCCTGGTCTCTCTTCACTTCCTGGAAAAGTAGTCTTTCCATTCCTAGCTTAAGGTAACAATGAGCCTAAGGAGAAATAGGCACAGACCATAATGCAAAATGGAAGATCTAGAAAATCATCAATGTGCAATTACTACATCAAGATCAAGACTAACACTGAAAGCATGTCAAACAGCAGTAAGGAGGTAGCAGCTCATCTGCTGAGCTTTATCACAGCATCTTGTGAAACAGATTTGATCACTTAAAGGTGGGAAATAGTAGTTGGACTTTTTGGGGGGGTTTAAGTGAATAAAAGAGACATCCTGGGGTAATATGGAAAATGCAGTTTAAATGCTTTCACTCTTGAGATTAGGATATCCTTTTTTAGGACACGTTGCTTAGCAAAGGCTGTCTGTGCTGGGATAGAATAAAATGAAGGTGGAAATCTCTTGTGGTTTAAAATGGTCTGGTATGTTGTGACTTGCCATTACATATGGTGGGATTGGTGATTGGTGACATAACTGCTTAATCTACTGGAATTTCTCCACTGGGGAGTGGGTATGTAGCAGGGCCCTTTGTTTCCTTGCAGCCCTTGCTGGCCAGGTGTCTGAGTGGAGGCTGCTGTTGGTCTCTCTGCCATTGTGCTCACCTGGGCACTGAAGAGCTGAGATTAGAGCTGAAAAAGACTGCTTTGGTCAATGGACCACCTCCTTGCTTTGATGTACCTAATTCAGCATAGCTTGGCTTGGCAGTTCTGATGTGATGACTAACACTTTGACCTGCTGGTTTCTTAGATAGTTTATTTTTCTGGGCATTAAGAAGTGGAGGTGTGGTCTTAAAGGAGCAGTTGATGTATCTGAAATGTGTGTGTGGAACCTTTCATGTCTGTAAGGACTTGGTGTGTGGGTGGCAAAGGAAATCAGAGCCTTGAAAAGATCTTAACAAGACTGAGACTGTGGGAGGAAAGCAGGAGAGAAGTTGGCAAATGATGAAGGAAAAAAGAGTATTTAAGTTGTCTATAACTCCTTGGAACCTCAGGGGTGGAGGGTCGCTCTGTCCGTTTAAATCCAGAATAACATAACCACACCACTGCCACCACTCTCTCCTCACCCCTAAAACCAAAATAAATGGAAAAACTCCACCAACAAATGATAAACAGCCCAAAAAGGTTCATGTCTTCCATATATTTGCAAGGGAGTAAAACAATAAACTAGCTTTTTTTTTTTCCAGATTTGCATAATTAGTTACCTTTTTGGGGGGTACTTAACTGTAAAATTTTTCAGCCTTGTTAAAATCTAAAATTGTGCTTAGCTGTTCTACATGAAGTGCTTTAGAACTTTCTTAAGATGAATTGTTAGAGCAGTTGAAGACACTGTGTTATCAGTACACTGTGTTGATACCTCTGTGTCCCTTCAGTTCTGTCAGTCTTCCTCTTTCTTTGCCTCTTTTACTTCTGGTGAAAACTTCTACTTGAGGTTTTGCTTAAGTGGTGTTACTTGACAGTTTATTTCCTGTAATTAACACTCTGTATGCACCTGATCTAAAGGCAAGTGAAGATGAGGGAATATTTTCCCTTCAGATCAGCAGATTTCAGATACGACCCTCAACAGATGATTATCAAATGCTGAAATTCACATCTGAATAAAAGGAGTTATGTGTGTCGGTTTGTAGAAATGCTTTCTTTAGCCTAAGGGATAGCAGTCAATACTGAAAGTGAGATGAAAACTGAATTTTTGCAGAACAGAGATTTCATTTTAACTGAGTATTTTTTTCCATTTATTCTTCTCCTTTCTGTTTGAAAAATATGTTAAATGCATTGAGTCAGAGAGACATTCTGTGCTGCATTAGAATAGCCATCAACGTCAGTCGAGACCATTTGGATCATGTCACTTGTCCTAAAGTGTGTAGCTGTTTTTTAAAGAAAGAACGTGTCATGTTCTGTACAGGGATCTTTAATGCATGAAACTTGTTTGAAGCAATAATAAATCAAGTCCTTGCTGCTAAAACCAGTGTCTGATTTTTCCCTTGTGACAATCTCTATCCTTCCGTGTGTAAAAACTGAGACAATAGAAAGAGCAATTCTGCACCCACAGGTATTGCAAATAACTATGATCACAACTAACTAAATACATAAATCTGGCAAAATAAGGAACTGAGATATAATTGTCCTATGCATTTGCCACAATGTTTAATAATGTACTCTTTTCCTACAGCCATCGTTATAGGAGGTTGCAAGCTGTGTAGAGATATTTTCATTATTCATGCTCTATTGAGTAGGCAGTTCTGCAGACATTTTTCTCACCTCTCCTAAAAAAGTGGAATAATTAAGAGCAAGCAGAGTGTTTGAGATGTATTTGCCTATCATTTTCCACTCTTTTATGCAAGTATTAGTTCTATTAGATTCAAGCCAGTTACCAGTGATGTAAAGAAAAAAATGGTCTTTTGCATTTTTTTCTCTTTATTAATTACTGGTTTTGACTGTGCATAGCCATAACTAATACAAGTAAAGGAAATGTAAATGCAAATCCATTTAAATTAATCTGGAGTAGTTAAGAACTATTTTAGCAGCATGAGTTAGTTTCAAAAGCCCTGTGAGAAGACGACAGAAATCTTAGGCCTGGCAAATGTTATTACTGTCTACAATGAATAGCAGTGTAATCATAATTATGAATGGGTGATGTGAGATCCCCACTTGGGCTTCAGCTGGGGTTGAAGTTTAATCAGACAAAGGATTCAAGGGTTTGATTCTTTTTCACCTTGTAAAATTCCTTGCTCTTTCCTCCTCTACAGATTTACTGCCTTTGTATTTGGGCAATAAATTATGAGTATGAAATTTTTTTTTTTTTTTCCTTTTATGGGTAGACAACAAAATCCCCAAAATTCAAAGCAAAGTGATGGGGAGTATCGAAGTAGTAGCACTAAGGGCTGGACCCCCTGTACTGCAATAAGAGTGGGTTGAGTCCAGAAGCAGATCCTGGCCAGGCACCTCCCAAACACGGTGGTCTGTACTGGGGTGCTCAGGAAGCCCCATGTCAGTGCCCACTCGCTCCTCCATGAGGATATCAACAAAGGTGCCGAGCAGTGCCAGCTGAAATAGTTTGGTTTTTAATATTCCTCCAGTCCACTGGGAACTGCAGAGGGACCAGAAGTGCATTTTTCATAGACCAGGATTTCAATAGGAAGTTGACTCAAATGACTTTGAGTTAGATCAAGAAAAAACTTGACTTCAGCCAGTGACCTTGAGCTGAAAAACATTAGCCCATTATCAGCACCTTGAACTGTGATGTCGCTTTGTAGAGTTTTGCTTATGTAGATTGGTTTATTTATTTTTTTAATCTGGTGCAACATAGTAGAGGTAACCATCAGTTTGTTATAAACCCGAGTTTTCTGTTGACCTTTCTCCTTCCAGTCCAAGTGCAGTAGAAAACTGAGGCAGCAGTGGCTTGTTTGTTGTTCCACTCACTGGGCTGCTGAGAACTTCCATCAGCTCGGCTCAGAGAAGTAGGCTCGAGCGTGGAGGCACAACACGCGAACTGTTGTGATTTGTTGCCATGATGACAGTGTCAACTTAACTACAGCTGACAAACAGTTTTTAAATAGAACATTTCAATTCATTATAGTATTCTCCATCTGTTTTTTTTCACCGTCTGCATATATGCAAAACATCCAAGAAATGCTACCACAATGGTTTAGTTTACTTATCTAGCCACTAACATTAATTAGTTGCTGAGAGTGGTAGTTTAGGGAGCAAGTAAAATGATGGAATTCTCCCCTCAGTAAAGGAAACTATTTTATTTATTCAACAAAAGATGCCCAGTAGACTTGTTTCCACATTTAGAGAACAGTTTTCCAATTGATTTGTTTTGAGCCCAAGTTCTACATTGTTGGGAATGTCTTTTGCTACTTTGTTACCTCTTGCTTTTCCATTTTGCTTCCTTCCCAAAAGCATCTGCCACCTCTATTTCCAGTGTGGAAATGGTAACAGAAGGCGAACACCATTTCATAATTAAATCAGGCTGCTGGGGTCAAATTTAGAGAGTTTTATTCATGGCTTTGCCACTGGCCCACTCTGTGACCTTGAGCAAGTTGTGCATTGCTGTATCTCAGTTTACCTATAGGCAAACTAATATTGACTTCCCTTGAGGGGTTATCATGAGGCTTAATTAAGCATTTGCAGAGATCTGCGAGATAGAGGACTAAAAGCTGCCATAGACATTCAAATGACAACGATGATGGTGATGATTTGTGCCCGATTGCACCCCTTCCCACAGACCCACCACCGTGGCTGCTGCAGGGATTAGTTGTCAGGTGAACTATGAATCCATCAGTTCATCCATCATTACCCCCCTTGTAGATTGAGCCCAGCTGGCTGGCTTTGCTTATTAGTAGCTTTTAATAAATCAAATCATATTTGCTCTTTTAATTGTATCTTAAAGAGTAGCATGGTTCTTTGCTTTTAAATTAAAAAACAGTGTGACAATGTAGACATTAGAAGCTGTGCTGCTGCTCTTGACACTGCTGCTCTCAAACTGTTGATGTAAAACTAGATTGGAAGTATATGTTGAAGGAACCTCATAAATTCTGGCAGAGGACTTTCTCTGGATGCTGAATGCCTCTTTTGCTAAGTTTGGGCACCCTGGTTTGTAAACCCTCTCAGAGCATTGTCCCAGAAATCACAATTTTAAAATTATAATCTAGACATCCACAGGAATCCAGGGTGAAAATAGTTGAGGATTGCAGTTTGTTGACAGTAACAGCCATGCCCATTTGGGGGTGGGGAAAAAAAAAAAGGCCAGATTATGTAAGAGCAGATTAATGAATTATTCAAGGTATACTTTATTGGGATTTTAATTTTTAAATTACACTGACCAAAAATGCAATGGGAATAACAAGTTGACATGTTTTATTTTTAATCTAGGGCCAAACCTGTACCTAACAAATCTTATTAAAAAGGAGTATATCCCCTAAAATATTGATAACATAATTTCCTTTAAATTTCTAAATCATATGGAAAGCAAAGAGCCTACATGGAAATAGCTACTCTTAAGAGATTCCTACACATTGAATTCAGTGTATGTAGCCCAGCTGCCTACTTTGGCCCATTAGTAATTTAAAATAAATTGAGCAGTATTTCCTTTATTAACATAGCCTGGATGCCAAGTCATACATGAATTCCTCACTAAGTACTGAAAAGGGTGAGGGTTAAAGACAGCAGGAGTTTCCCACTGATTTTTGGCAAGCTTTTGCCCAATGTCTTATTGCATTTTAGATCATCAGCCTCAGAGTTTTGGAATTTACCTTTCCATCATGTGCCAAACTTAATTCAAGCATGCCTAGCAGATAAAATCAAAAAGGGCCATTGGCTTCTTTAGCTGTCCACACAAGCTTCACCCTCAAACTTGGCTGTTTCTAGAGGAATTGCATAATGATGATAATTCTTTCAAATGGCTAGCAGGAAAATCAACACAGCATGCATGGTCAATAATTTCTAACTTCTGAGAGCAGATCAAAGATGAAGGCAGCAGGGAGGAGGAGTAGCCTTATATAAAAGTGTAAAGGAAAAACTCAGTAACTGAGATAGCGCTTTGAGGAGATAACAGAATTCAAAAAGATTTATTAAAAAAGCAAACAAAGTAGTTAACTGGAGAATTCAACTACTGGAACATAAACTGAGCACACTAAATTGAGCAGTAAGCTGAAGCAATATATTTTTGGACATGTTGATCCCATATTTGACCCCCTTTTACGTTGTAAAAGCATGTGAAAAGTAGAGACAGATTTGAAATCTTTACCACCAAACACTAGTCATAGCAGGAATATGCGCTGAAGCTGGGCTTTCCAGCAGAGCATGGCAGAGATCCCTGTGGTCCTCAGGGCCAGGAAAAAATGGGAAAAACCCGGGGGGGTGGGGCGGGGCAGTTGTGCTCACTGGTGGCTACTAGGCACATGTCCTGATGAGTGTTTTGGAGGAAGGGCAATATATACTGGTATTGGAGACCCTGCTCTGCTTGTGGTGGTGTGCATGGCTGAGCAATGCAAGTTTCTTTAGAAGTAGTAGGGTTTAGTATTTTTCTCACCTGGTTATTTAAATGAAGAAACTCATCTAGCAACAAAGGAAAAAGGGATGCTGCAAATAAGCATAACATCTCATGCGAAATAGTGATGTGTACAGAGCACACAGCCACATTCAGTGTCTTTGAAATCAGTCAGGATTGGGTATGAGCACCTGTCAGGAGGGTTCAAGAAACTGAAAATCAGTGAGAAAACGTTCCCAAGAGTTTAAGACAGGTATCGAGGTGGATTGGCAAAGGAGACAGTGTTTTGTCTGAAGACACTGTCAGGAGTGGATGAGGCAGAGCACTGGAGGCCATTTGAGTAATGATATACACAAGCACAGGAAAACACAAGTATACTTACAGCAAGGACCCTTCAGTCAAAGAATTTAGGAGGAAATTTGTTACAGTGAAATAAACTACAAAGGTCGGGAATCAAAGCAAGAGAACAGTATAAGGAAAATAATTTTGTCTATGTATTAATGTTGGTTTTATACTTCCTACGCCCCTAAAGACTAATCCATCATAAAAATATATTAATAGTATGTCTGGAGATGTGTGGTTTTTCTGTCATCAGCCTAAATTGGAGGGGACTATTTTGTGTTAAAGTAGCTTGTCTTTCCTACTTGAAGAAAATCTTCCTTTTGTTCCCTCCCTGACATTTTTCTTTTATTATTTATTTTTTTCTAAACTTCAGCAGTTGTCTGAAGTGACTTTACTCCAGGATCCCACAGTTGGATAAAAAGAACAAAATACAGAAAGATAAGTTCTTAAAATCACTCTGGGCTTTCTTTAATGGTAATCATTAGCCCTGTTCCGAACTCTATTGACAAAATGCTGGAGTAGTCTTTAGAACCGAGCAAGTGCTCTCTTAAAGGAAGAACTGGTTAATTACAAGATCTAATGCAAGTGACCTAATTTTGCAGCTCTGCGCTAACTTTTCCAGCACACAATAATGTGAAGATTGGAAATGATACCTATTGATTCATTTAAGTCAACAAGTTGAAATCTTGAGTGGAAAGTTAATTTCTCCTTAGCTATTTAAAATCATCATCTTTCCAGGCCACTACTAGGTAATTTCTGCTTGCAATTTAATCAGCAGCTTGGAACTCACATATTAATATGTACAGGGAGGCACAGACACATGGAGAAGATGTTTAATGGTCAAAGAATGAGGGCACCATCCCTTTATTCGTGGGAGGCAGAGCTCAGTGTTACTAAGTCATCTTGTGGCAAGTGCAAATGTTCCTGTTGGGTTTTTTGTAAAATAAATAGAAATTTACTTTTGCTATTGTTGAGGGCTGAAAGTTATTGCTAAAGGTATGTGAATGGTTTCACCATAAATCAGGGCATACAAAATGTCACTGCATTTTGGGATCCAAGTATGGCTCTTCTAAAAGCAATGGTATTTTCTGTCCCCTTCTCTCAGCTTTAAGTAGCAAAAGTGTGTAAAATGATTTTCCTGGATTCAGGTGAATATTTTAGCCATAACTCAAGAGGATCCTTATAAATTACTCCTCACTAAGCTTGGTAAGATTTGTGTGTAACCTACCAACATTGTTCTGGTTTCCTTTTTCTGTAGGTGAGATGCTGGTAAATTGTGATTCCTTACAACCTCTTGCTGTAGGACTCCACCTGAATTTCAGGGACAGTTGCAAATGTGTATCTTTATAAAAGTGTGCTGCAAAGAAGGATTTTCACATCCCACTTTCAATGTTCAGTTAGGGCGTGTGAATATCCTTCTGGAGGACCTCTCCTCCATACACTGACTGTGTTTGGAAGTCTGCAGGATCTCTGAAACAGAGCTAATCCAGACATCTGTGATATGGCTCCAGAGGGCTTCCCTATCCGTAACGTACTGTGGAGTGCAAAGCACGTACGCCTTCCACTCTGGTGCCTGGAGAACTCATGCCCTTAACTTCACTGCATTTCCTGAAAAAGGCTTTTGAGGCACCAGGTCAAAGCAACCTCTTAGTTCCTTGCACTAATTAAGAATGAGGATTTTGGGGTCTTTTCCAGAGAAATGTTGGGAATTTGGTTGTAGACCAGACTTGTTCTTCTTTCAGGCTGACTTAACAGTTCCATAGTGCAAAGACTGAGCTATGAAGATCGTGGCTGAGGAATAAACTGGTCATCCTAAAATACTCTATTTTTTTTTCTTTTTTTAAATTAGAGTCTTTCATGCTGTTAAATAAATTAAGTGAGCCTGTTTCAAAGAGATAATTTGTAGGGATCATGTATATCAAAGAGAAGAGTTAGCTGAGAAAAGGAGCATTGAAAAAGTCATCAAAGTAATTGGCAAAAACTGTTTGATACAGGTTTTTAGTCATAAGGAATTGCAGTTATATGAACACAATGTAACTAATGCTCAGTATTGCTATTTCACTAATACTTCATAAGTCAGACATGAATATAACAGTTTGAATCTTATCTGTGGCATATGCTGGTGGTGCAGTGTGGGTTCAGGTTGTTCTACCTACTTGATCCATGAATTGCTGGCTGTAGTTTATCCTTGTTCTGTAATACATAAATTAACAGCCTAGCTTTTTGACTGGAGCTGGAATAAGCTGGGGAGCAGTGCACTGGCTTGTGATGAGAGATGGTACAAAACTCATATATAAGGATGCTCCGTGTCTGGGAGAGATTCAGACTATTTTCAAGAATTTCCAGTATGCTGAGTTATAATAACAAAAGGAATTGAAGTAAAATCTCAGCATGCTGATTTCAGTAGAGTGTAGTCACTTGCACAATATGGCAACATTTACCTCTAATCAGTTGTAATTCAGCTCCAGTTTTTGTAGTAACTGAATATGATTTCAGTTGATGGAGCTTTAGGCAGAGGGTTCAGTTCTGTATAGATAATTCTTCCCTGTGTAAAAAATTTTTCCCATCTAGTTGGTGGTTTCACAAAAGAAACTGGCAGGAGCATTCCTACACATTCTCACCATTGTAAGGTGTTATTTCCTTCCAGGAATGAGTTAAGCGATGTTGATAACCTAAGGAAGCTGTTGCATGTCTGGGGTTCATTGGTTGGTTTTTGGTTGTTGGTTTTTTGGGGTTTTTTTGGTTTGGTTTTTTTTTGGTGGTGGTGGTGGTGGTGGGTTTGTTGTTGTTAGTCAAATCTAGATCGGAGACTGTAGGAAACTTCTACAGGACTTAGTGCATGATACATGAAATTCATTGAAGATAAATGCACAGTAATAACAACTGGGATGGAAAGGTTTTGCTACTTGTCTGCTTAAAAATTTTACTGTTTGCCTAGCTGTACTATAAAATAACTGTATGAACTCAGGAAAGAAACCCAGCCATCAATACCAGCAGTTACTTGAAAACATCTGCTCACTGCACAGCTTCAGTCAAAAGACAGATTTAGGTACATGAGGAGAGAATAAAGAATACTATGGAAAATACAGTAATGCCATTATGTAAATGATGCTGGTTCATCAAGTGGGTGACACCATCTCAAATAGGGTATTACAGATTTACCAGGAGCTCAGAGTGAGGCAAGAAGAATGATCAGGTGCATGGGAAGACTCTCATATGAGGAGAGATTGAAAAGACTAGGATTGCTACCTTCGAGAGGAGATGAATAAAAAAGAACATGATAAGACTCTAAAATACATTATTTTGCATAGAGAAGGCAGTTTGGGAAGAGTTTTTCTCTCTTTCTCATGATACAAGAACAGGGGAACATTATAGAAAGATGGCTGATAAATAATAATTTTTCACCTCATGTGCAATTAGGTAATGGACTTCTTTGCTCTGGGAAGTTGTTAGGGGATTTAAAGAGTTTTAGGAAAAGGTCTGGCAATTTATATGAATGAGAATATTCTGTGTTGTTCTGATCTATTAAAAAAAAAAGACTACTAAAAGAGATCTGAAATTATATGCTTTAAGTTTGCACTCTAATTGCTAGGAGACATTGCAAGGACACTTTCCTGGGGGATGGGTTATCCCAGATCTGCCTAGTGCAGAGGTTTTTTTTTTTTCATTTTCTGCTGACACATCACATTCTGCTTATTGTTCTAGATGCAGCTAGATTTGAGCCCATGTGGCAATTTCTGTGTTCCTGGTTGTTTCATTGTCAGACTATTTAATTGGCTGTTGATGCCAGCTCAAATTTACAGCCATATTATGTTGTGCAAGCTACTTGTGGCGTGAACTGTCCTTTTGTTTGGAACTTCTTCAGCATTTACAAGACAGTAGGTCATGGTCTATGAGCACAGTTATAATAAGCACAGTGGTAATACAAATAACGAATAGTAGTTGTCTATGTGAACATTTAGAAAACATTCCCCAACTACAGGAATAAATTACTACTGGTAGTAGCAGTTATGCATCTTCTATGGAATTGTTTACTATTGCAATTGTCACACTTCCATCTCTGTGCAGGGAAGAGCTTGGGGCAGGAGAGAAAACATTTCCCCTTAGAATTAGCGAGGAAAACGTCTTCCCTTGAAAACCAGTGTCCAACTCCACTTTGAGATCTTCACTCCAGTAATGTTTGTTACTTCTGCCTAATCCCAAACTGGCAGAGCTTCACACCACAAAACCTGCTTTACGGAACTCGACTCAGCATTTGAGTTAGTCAAGGAAAATGGAGTAGCTTTGGTCTTCAGAGACTTTCAGGGCCATATCCTTCCCATGATACTTGTGCAGCAGTTAATCACACCCTTACAGAGTGCCCTAGAGAGAATGCAGCCTGTGCAATAGCTGCCCTTTCACTGTTCCTCCAGTGATTGCTCGACTGTTGAAAAGCAGCCTGTAGACTGCACGCACACACAACTGTACACATATAAGTTTGTGGGTAAATACCCACAAATACGTGTACCTGAATATATAGTTAAGTGCATACACATCTTAAAACTTTTCAAAGGAGATGACCACCTCCTGCTGTTGGAAATTCTAGGGAATTCAGCGCACCAGCGTGCAGTCCCAAAAGGAAGTGCTGAAAACCTTGGCAATCCTACGAGGTTAATAAAGTTCACTGTTGCTTAAATTAGATCAGTGTAATTCACTGCATCTCTAGTGCAAATTAAATTTGTGCTTAAAGCCAAGGAGCAAGCTAGCCAGGTTCAGGAACACATTTGGGATGCAAAATACACTAGACCTGTTGCAAGTTGGTTTTTGGTTGCAGTGCCTTGGACTCTTCAGATAAAAGTATTTTCTGATACAAGAATTTACTTGTGGTATTATGCATACCATTTGCGATCTGAACTCCTTGTATTTTTAGTATTTTATTATTTTTATTCTTTCAACTTTTCCAAGAAAAAAGGAGGAGAAAAACCGGGGAAATGTGTTTAGTTCAATCCTTATGGCAGACTAATGAGATACTAACCATCAAGCTGCCTCCTTTGTGCAGATATTTATCTGCATCGACAAGCCAGTTTGCTGCACTGCTTTGATTCTTACAAGTATACAAGAGAGAATCAAATGGGGTTGTTAGCACAGCCTGGAAGAAGCCATCAAACCTTCCATCTCCCTGACATAAACCTGTGCTTTTGTTGTTTGCTGCAAACAGTATATGGGGTTTCTGCTGCGTTCCGAAATGGATGTGCAAAACGGCTGAAGGATTATGGGTTTTCCTCCTCCCTTGGAAATGATTATGTGGAGCTTTCCACAGATACTTAGTGTGGAAGAGCAGCTGTGGTTTCTCATCAGACGTCATTATTAAAAATATAAAAACATTATGGGTTCTAAATATGGGCAGATTTTTTTTGTTCAGGTGCTACTCCCTAGTAGATTGTGCTAGGAAGCTGGAGATGAAGCTACTGTATGCAGACAAATCCATATTGTTGCTGTCTGCATGCTCACTGTGCAACTGCTCTACAGCTATACAGTTTGAAAGCAGAATCTCATGAAAGTAAAATCAGCATAAAAGTCAGGTTTAGACTTCTATATTCATATTTATGAATTTGAAAAACCTCCGCCATGATCTTATCTGGAGCTGTGGTAGCAGTTGACAACAAATGTGCCCTTGAGAAAACTGTGTATGGTAATGCAATGGAATTGTGAATATTCCTTCCTAGTACTAGTTGCCTGCATTGATGTTGTTATTAATAACAACAGTGGTAATTATTTTTAGAAGCCTGGGTGCCACAGAAGGTTTCTGCTGGCCTGCAACTATTGCTCAGCCAACTGGCTTTGTGTTGGTAATAACTACCATGTGATGGGTTTACCTTTATACTCTGTTAATGATGTAGGGTGACTGTTGTCCCAGACTGTTGGGTTTATGGGCTGATGAAAATTCAAGGGAATTAAATTTGTTTTTCTGAAGTACTCAGCTTATTTCACTACTGCTGTATAAGCCACGTTAGTTTGCATTCATTTCTCAAACACAGAATCCCCAGTTTCCCCATTAGGTTTTTCTATAGACTCATGACCATTCTAAATAAAATTCAGTCTTTTTTAACAAACAAGAAGTAAAATTTCCTCTTGTCCCATTTCATTATCAAGATAAAAAAGTTCAGTTTTTTTGCAATCACAAGTACTCTGTTTGGGCTTTTAGATGGTCAGGTAGAAATGCCTTGGAGTATGCTGTGATGTTTGACAAGATGAGGTAAAAGAATTAGGTTTTTTTATTTTCTCAGATAGAAATCTCTACTGTTACCTGAAAAATGTCTTAATAAAAAAACCTGACACAGAAGGCTAACTGAGGACTAACAGCCTGAACATGCCACAGAGAAGATAGTCCATAGCAAGTGTAAATATAGCAGTGTAAAAATAAGAAAGGATGATAAATCTCATCTTGATTCAACCTGTATGTATAAAATTTTAATACCATTTAAGAGACACAACATTTAAGTTTATGAGGTGAGTTCTGCAGTCTTTGGTCAGAGGCCGATTAAATTCAGGGCCTGAAGACTGGACAGTTTAGAATATGCCAAGACTAAACAGAGAGTTTTGGGGGTATTATAGAGACAAGGTAGCAGTCGGGAAGGAGGAGCATTTCTATAATGCTTATAACAGTACTTCTTATACTAATAACTGGGGCTCCTAGTGAATAGATTATGAAACCTTCTTTCCTATGGGAATTTCATTCATTGAAGGTGTTCAACTGATTAAGTAAACTGCCCAGAGTGCCAATTAAAAGGGTAGACTTAAATTTTCCATATTTACAGTACTTGGAAATCAAAGCCAGCCTGATCTTTATGGTAACCCCTGTTACAAAGTCCAAGTTGTTTAAAGGGCTTGTATCTCATTGTTTAAATAGCCTTTTGATAAGTAAAAATATAATAGTGTTGATGATTGCCTTCAGATTTGCCTATCAGGATGGGTTTTCAGGGCTGTAGTCCTGAGTGTTTCTTTTTGCTTTGTACCCATATTATTAATAAATGAAGCACAAAAGTCTCTGAATTTCCAACAGGCACAAATGCCCATGTGTCTGTAAGCCTGAAGTCCTGTGTTCATGTCTGTGTGTGGCATTTTGGTCTGGGTCTGTGTTTCTTTTCTCAGTGGAAGTGGTTGCTGAATGGAGCATTTGATCAAGAGTTTTCAAATTAGACTTCTGTAATTCAGATGTAATTAAAGTTGCTGGTCAGGCAGAGAGGAACTTGTATAAGTAGAAGGGAAAAAAGGACAGAGAGGAATAAAATGAGCAAAGTAGGGGGAATTAATATGTGGATGAGATTGTAAGAAAAATAACTAAGTGGAGGAAAAGCAGGAACTGAGAAAATGAAGATGAGAGAAACTGGGAGGTGATTATTTGCAGAGATTATTTTATTTGAAGAGTTACTAATCCCAGTGCTCTGAGTCGTTACTTGTTTGACAGTGTAGTGACATTTTTGTTGAGAAGGAAGAGCATGGCATAAGTTTTCCAGGATGGATGCAAGGATTTGTTTTGTTATCCAAATACAAATAAATCTGAAGCTTATGGGGATCAAGGAATATTTTATATTGCTTCTGCCGGGAATTGCCCTTTGGTTCCTTGTAGGTCCCACCTGAAAAAGTGTTGCTGAGAGGGGAGCAATAGCATCACCCTGCTGTTGCCTGCTTAGGTTTTGCTACCAGCTTCAGCAGCAGGTCTGCTGCCCTCCTTTTAACCTGCTGGGGAAGATGGACCAGTCTGTGGTGGGAAAGGAGGCTGACAGGTGTGTGGGGTTACTCTGCATGACAGCCTTCGACATCTCAAAAACAAGAGAATAGACCTTGTTTCAGATTGAGTTCTAAATAAACTCTGACTTTGGGATCAGGCCTGCGAGATCTGCAGATAGTTGATGGCTGAGTTTACTCTTACCAGAACGTATTTTGTCCAACCTGCATCAGTCCTTGAAAGTGGAAAATCTGTGCTTGATAATTATGACTTTATTTTCACTGGCTGTTTCAATAATTGGGCTTTAAAACTGGGTATGATTTCTTGATTATGAAGTAGAAAATATTAGCCTAATGCTAATACTACTAATACTACTGCATTAGGAGGGGCATCTTCAAACAGTGACCTCTGCTTCTTTAATAACCTGTAAAGTATGGGGCATACCTGTATCATGGTGAGCATAAAGTACCACTGCAATAGGACTCACTCCACTTGGCTTGTTCACTTATGGGGCAATACAGGACATGTGCTGCAACATATTTCTGTGAAAATATGGCTTGTAATATTATATGACTCATATAATCAGGAAATATTGAGCATTATGGAGCATTTAGTATTTGTCTTTGAATTGCTCCTGACCTGAATACTTCCGATGCTCAGAAATAAATCTAATGAAGAGAAGAAGAAAAATGCTGGGATCAATGTTGATGGCTGTTACTGAGAGTAAATAGAAGTACAAGCATTCATTCAACTACTTCTTATAAAGCAAAGATATTCTATCAGAACTTAGTTATGAACATGCTTATTTCTCTTTGATAAAAGTACTTTTTTTTAAAGGGATCCACTGATTGTCCAGTAAAATATATATTAGAGATGAGGCTTTGTAGCTCTATGGAATTACAAACATCTTTGCCGAAAATTTTGGTGCAGAGAGCTCTTAGCAGTTATTCAGAAGAATAATTCAGAATTGTTCTTCAGAAGAATGTTACTTGGGATTCAAGATTATTTTTGAGCACAAGAGAGGACTTATACCTGCCAACATTTCTTCTCTTTGCAGGGAGATGTGTAGGAAAGACATAAAGATACCACTTCTGCCTCACACTGGAGAGCTTTCTGAAAAGGTGACAGGCTGCAAACACAGTAGTTTATTTTTCTCCAAAAAAAAAAAAAAAAAAGAGGATTTGGAATTGACTGGCTTGCATGTGATGTTGCTTTTTTCCTCCCCCTTTTTTTTTCTTTTTAATTTTCTTTGCAGCCTCTCCCAGCCCTCACCCCCCCCAACATGAGGTGGCTCTGTGGGATAATATGTCTGGCCAGTTTGGGATCTGAACACAATCTTACTCGCTCTCATGTTGTTTGGCACTTGAACAGGAGTGACAGGCTTTGGTTGCTTTATCAAGTAACTCAGTGTATCTATTTTTGTAAGCCGTGTCATTGGCTGAAAAATGCAGGTCCCTCTACAATTATGGGGCATGACCGGGAGCAACAGAGGCAGCCGGGCTTCTCTTGGACTCCTACCAGTTAATTGAAATTCTACTCCAGCCAGTTGAGATGGGAAGTGATATGAAGATGTGGATAAACCTGAGTTGAATTGATTTTCCTTCTCTCTCTTTCCTTCACCTTTTTATTTTTTTATTTAATGAGAAAAGAAAAAGATAATTATTTGTGTTTATTAAGGGAGCTTAATACAAGTCCTGAGGGACAGACCACAAAAGAGTAAAGGCTCACACGTATTGCTGGTTTTGGTTCCTTTTGTATTTTCTAAATGAAGAGAGAGAGAAAAAAATTGCATACTTTCACCATGTTGAGAACTATCTGTAGCTTAGTGTGCTAAATATAACCAGGGAATATCTATATAAACTATATAAGCATTGGTACTGTGGCATTATAGAAGATGTTTTTGGTATACCTGCCCACCAGTGTTTGCTGGGCATGACTTTTGCTTACCTCTAAGAATTTTTAGAGTTAAGCACCAATTCTACTTAGTTTAAATTCTTTCTTGGTGAACAAATGCTCAGGATTCTTTTGCTGTTGAGACTTTTGTCCATGGGGCTTAGGGCATGATACATTGGTAGCAGTAGGGCCGAAAAATTGCTTCAGGCTTACCTTGAGCAGCAAAACTTTTTTTCCATTTGCCCCCATCAAGAAAGCACTTGCCATAGGAGATGTCTGTCCTCTTACTCAGCCCCAGCCACTTGGATTACCTTTTTGTCTACAGAAACTTTTTCTTACTTTGCAAGAACACATGTATGCATTTGTCTCAAATTCAGAACTTTGTAATTCCTGCCAGACTTGACAGATTTAAGAGAAGTGAGAAGAGAGTTAAAATCTATTGTATGCAAGTGCATTAGAGATATGACCTCTTTTCACAAATACCCGTGTAAACACGTTGGAATTTTCCAAAATATGCAAGCTGCCAAAATGTGCCCACCCTTGTGTATGAGTTAAGGGTGTGGTAGCACTAGAAAGCATATGGGATAAATTAAGATTTTTTCATGGAGGAATATGATAAGAGGCATTTGGCAGAAGCTATTGTGAAATTTTCTGCAGCACTAGGATTGGTTATTGGTTTCTTTTTGTGTTGTTGGATTCTATTGGCTGCTTCTGCTATAAATTTGAACCTGTGAAGTGATGGCAACCTTTGCTTCTACAAACACTAATGAAAGTTTAAGGTGATTAATACTCTTTGACTTGAGCCTTTGTATAAAACCCTCAATTGTTATAAACACATGTGCCATTATAGCTTAATCCACAATGAATGATTTTCCAGCACAATTAGGTAAATCTCTAAGTTATCAGTTCACCTGGCTGATTAAGCTCATTGAAATACCTTTGTGCACTAACTTGGAAATAGTTTAACTTTGCTAATATTGAAAAATAAGCATGAAATGGTATAAGCAATAAATAAATATGCCTTAGGCTTTGGGCACAATTTAAGGAGGAAAAATCTTTGGGAAAAGGCTGGAAGCATGATATTAACTGGGTTTGGTTTGATATTTGGACAAAGAAATCACTGCTCTGAGCTGAGCAGAGAGATAAGCGCCTTGACTTGCAATAGATTAAGAGGCCTGCATTGGTTAGAACAAACCATGTTTGAGACTCTCCCCAAGTGCCACCACGTTTAGATTTAAGATTAACTGCAGCAGAATGGTGGAGCGGCTGTTTGTTTTATGAAACAATCACTAATGACATTAAACAGACGGTGCCCCTTCCAACACGATTGTTCATTTGCGATAAACTGAGAGAAGCCCACAAGAGATTGGAAAAGAAAACTCTTAAGTGCTTCATTTTCAGGCTCTTACAATGTCCTATTGGAGGTGACAATTAGTGAAAGAAAAGAAGAATCCAGCTCCTAATGCATTTAGAAATTTTCTTTCTTTTTTTTTTTTTTTTTTTTTTTTTTTTTTGGGGGGGAGGGGATTGATGACAATGAGACAAATAATTTGTAAATATTAGCTTTATCTTTATACCAAGGAACTGCATGGTAATAATATAACAACAAGGTTTTCTATGCAGATTTTTTCCAATTCTCCTCCCTCCCCTTGCTTCTGTTAGCGTGAAGCCCACACTAAGCATTAGCAGTATTAAAAAGTGTTATCTGTTAGTTCAATTAGACATCAGACATTTACTTTCCAATGTATTTGAAGACTGATTTGATTTGGGTCCAATAATTTAAAAATAAGAGAGCAGAGCTGTGTACAGAGCTGTGTACAGATATCTGTAGCTCTGAAGTCTTAATTGCAAATTCAGATAAGGATTAGAGGGGGCTGTATCTCTGTAGACCAAAGGTATTTGCTAATACCTGAGATATAAAAGTGGTTAAATTCAATATTTACTAATTTAGGATTTCCACTTTGGATTTTGATTAAGCTTTTTGGGTTGAAAACCCCACGTTATTAAGCTGTGATGAGGGAAAAAGCAACTCTTTCATAAGCCTTGCTTTAACGCTTTATTTCAAGTAATTTATTTTGGACCTTCTAAAAGCTGCTGCAGTACTTCA
This sequence comes from Hylia prasina, assembly GCA_013397195.1. NCBI lineage: Eukaryota > Metazoa > Chordata > Aves > Passeriformes > Sylviidae > Hylia > Hylia prasina. The sequence continues at coordinate 402,772 of VYXD01012715.1, forward strand.
TTTAGAGAGAAAAAAATCAAAAAGCAGCCAAACAAACAAAAACATTGTCCATGGCTTGTCGTAGCATTAAGCTTTTGTTTTGTACACAAAGAAATATATTAATAAAAAGTGGTTTTAAATGCTTATTACCAAGATGGTTTGTTTTGAAACACAGGCTTTTTCACAGCAGTTTTTACACTTCATTGTGTACTATGAAAGACACGCTAAGTAGCGGTTGTCAGGTTCCCATCTGAAGTAGACTACTGCTGGGGAATGGAGCCATTTATGATGCCACTCAAGCAGGACTAATCTAGACTAGATCTCTTATAAATAACCAGCCAACAAAAATACCAAATCATTCTCTCTTTCTGATTGAAGCGAGCAGAATTGCTGTTTTAAAGAGCAGGAGATGCTCCTTATGAAGACATACTGCAGGAATTAGCAAATCCCCTGAATGTAGTTGCCCAGCAAACCTCAGCCTTCTGGAGGAATCAAGACATCAGTTTCATGTAGACAAGATTTTTGAGAGTTGTGCTTTGTTTTTCAGACTGTCATTTGATAGACAGGTGCTCTCTGGTTGTGTTTTTGTATTATTGACTCAAACTGTTGTAAATCTCCTGTTGTAAAACTTCACACTGTATGTATGCTCTAACCTGCTGTAAGTGGTCTCCCTACATGGTGTAAATGCTGATTTATGAACCCTGTCTTACCCAGCCAGGGTTCCTGAGATCACGTCCTCCTAGCAAGAGATGGACTAAAACTGCCTTTCGTGTTTCAGATGTGTTTTCGAAACATGGTGCTCAGCCTCCCAGTCCTTATTTACATGACTAGTCCTTCTTATGAATAATTGAACTTCTGTACATTGCTTATGGAAAGGAAAAAAGACAAACCACTTCCAAGTCTTCCCATTAGGAAATAGGTTCCAGCTTAAAAGGAAGGATATTCATAAATTTTGGAGGCTAGAGCGACTTTTCCATGTTTATGTTTGGGCGTCAGGAATACGTAATTAATTTAAAACTTATAATTCTGCATTATTGACATGAAGGACTGGGAGGGTAAATAGGAGAATACTTCTGGCTCCAAGAATATGCTCAGCAATTTGCTGATTAACTTCCCTCTTGTTTTGAAAACTACCTACTGCTTTAGGGACTCATGAAATCTGGAAGGCGCCAATTCAGTGCCCCGAGTCTCCCTGGTACAGAGCGCAGCCAGCACTGGTGCTGGTGTCACTCACAGTGCGCCTTTGCCACACCAACATCTACACTCTTCACTCTTTTGGAGGAAAAACCCTTGCTGAGAAGTAATCTCTGAATGAATAACCACCCCTCATGCTGTTAAGGCATAAGTGAGGTTCAGTGTTCACCTGGTTTTAAGGTTAGAGAAGTTTTGTCAAGTTTGCTTTGTTTCCACTATCTTGCATTTAGTTTCTTGCAAGTTTCAGATTGACTATTAATATAGTTCCTTTTATTAAAAAAACAGGACAGAGATCAAATAATTAGTTACAGAAAATCTTGAAGGATGATTGCTAAGAAAATGCAAGAAACGACATCTGTAGAATTTTCTACAATGACATTTATAGGTAAACCTTTGTTCTGGCTTTGTACTAGATTAAGTATCTGAATTAATTCCATAAGGATGACTTAAAGGTTCTGTAAAAATCATTATGTGGGTGATACATGAATGTTTTCTATGACGGATGTTTTCTGGAAGTTGCTAGTGTCTAAACAGTTGTGTATATAACTGTAGTTTAGATGTTTCTTAATGCATCTTCAAGCTGTGTTGGTTAGTGTTCCTGGAAGGTCAGTAATAAAAGGAAACTAATAAAAATGACCTTTCTGTAATTGTTGTTTGGTAAATGTATTTTCTTATTTCATCTGTTTTGTGCCGGTATGATCCCATTCTACCTCTATTAAAGCAAATCTTTTGAGTCAAAAGTTGCTGATGTAACTAGCAATAACATTTGGCCCAGTGTAGGTGTAAGCATCCATCAAATAAAAACTGTGGACTGAGAACCAGTCAATTCTCATACCTCTTGAGGCTCAATACACTATTGTCTGATATGGAAAATGACAGGAAAATAATGTTGGCACTGTTCCTGAGAAGACAGACAGGACAATCAGTGTTTTGACACAGTGGACAACACCTTGGGGAAAACATAGGGGTGGGGTCAAGTAGCAAGAGACAAGTTATACCATGTGTCCTTCCAAATATTTGGAATCTATGGTTTTGGGATCTGGGAGATTTGTGATAAACTTTCCTTTAAAGAATACTTACAACTTAGGGGAAAGAGGAATGCTAAAGGCAGGATGGTTTCTGACCTAGGTAAAGACTGAGTGATGACTGCGAGACAGCCAAATGTTACATCCAAGGTGATGGTAGGGGTAGTGCTCATTGCTGAGCTGCTGAAGGCTGGTCAAGGAAAACAGATAAGTCATAGTAACTTGAATCTTTATGCCTTTTTTTTTTTTTTCCTGAGTTCAATGTATAGAACTTCTCTGGTAAAACGGCAATGGGTTGCTCAAAATGGTTCCTTTAAAATAGCGTCCATCAAAGATTCTTGTCTTTATCCTGCTTTTAAACACTTCTTGTTTTTCAGATACTTTACGTATGTATTATCTGTCTGTGTACTTTCATGGCTTTTGGCCTACTGCAGTTTTGTTGTATACAAAATGTCTTATAGCTCTCTTAATGTCTCATAGCTCTGTGTCTTGTTTACATTTTTAGCATAGAAATTAAGCAAGAATTTGCCTGTCTCCAATGCCAGAATATGCTCTCTTTTGTGTTGGGCAGCGTCACAGATCCTCTTTGTGTCTGGCTGTTACTCGTCTCTCAAGACAGTAAGACAGTAAGACATTGAGTATCATCAGTATGATGGCACTTAATATAATATGCTGAATTTGAATGATAATCCCTTATAGCAAGGCTTCTATTTTACCTGTTAGTTTGCAATGTCTCTTATGACTGCCTAAAATAAATGGAGAGATATGCAAAGGCCAGTCTCTTTAGTGGCACACAAAAATAAAGATACAGAAGACAGAATGCTTGTGTTAGGATCACATTTTAAAAGAAAAAAATGAAGAATAAACAAACAAACAAACCGAACAACACAACCCCCTGTGAAGTTAGGGAATAATCTTTTGATGTCAGAAAATTCCAAGGAGGGTTGTTTGAAAAACATGTAGGCTTTTGACCTTTACAGTATAGTCAAATAAAGATCATCTAGTACTTGCATTGACTATTCAGATCTGTGGCCAAAAAGTCTTTAAACGTTCCAGATTGGAAGGTGGCAACTCATTATATTTCAAGCTGATTTGGGACAGAAATTTGAGTTATTTTCCTTAATTGTGCATGTCTTGCCTTGGTGGTGGAAGTAACTAGAGTCCAGCTTTCAGATTTGAGCCTGGCTATTAACACAGTTTTAAAGGTGTCTCATTTGACTTGGACAAGACGCTAATACCTGAAGATCTACAGATCTTGGTAGCTTTGAAAAACTGATCCACCTCTTCTAAAATTGAGGAGTCAGAAATAAAGCCATGTAATTCATGAAAACTTTGCTGTCTGCAGTGTGAATTTGTTTCCTTATTCATTAACAATAAGTGCTGAAATTACTGCATCAGAATATTAGCATATCTTATGTTTCTCCATATAAGTTATTCTGAACTAATCACAGTGCATTTACCAATTTTTCACAATATTAGCAACAATCTGTTAGTTGGTGTCAGGTATTTAAGTCTCTCTTGCCAAAGTTTCATTCTCCAAGGCTGAGAAATAAATTGGTTTCTTTGCATAGCAATGAGAGGCACTGGTATTTAAGAAAAGGTAGATAATGTTCAGCTACTAGTATTACTAACAAAATTTTTAGCTTCTTGAGATTTTTTTCTGGGGGAGAAGGCTGAATTGTTTTCTAAATGGGTGTTTCTAGTGCTTGTAGAGAAAAGGTAGTTTAAAGTACAGAACCATTCTAATATGTGCTCTACATCTTTTGTTGAAAGTACCACTTTCAGTAGCTACATCTTTCCAGAGCTAAGTGAAACTGTATAAAATACTTCAGTGGTGTAATATTCCCTGAGAAGCCCTTCTAACTTAGAGCTTTCAGGTGGTGCCCCAGGATCTCCCAGTTACTGATGTCACCAGCCAGTATTTCTGTATTAGATTGCTGGGAATGCAGGTAACACACGTTAAGCATCCTCCAGCTTCTGCATTTATCAGTGGAATTGCTTTACCTTGAACTACTGTACACTATGGGTAAACAGAGAAGAATGTGGTGAGAAAGTACAGAGGAGAAGGATTTATACCAGGAAAAGTTGTGTCTGCTTTGTTCAATGAACAAAAGAAAATAACGCTTTGAAAGGTTGCAAGTATTAGCGTGTTATTATCACATCCTACTTTCTGCAGGCAAAAAAAAAAAAAAAAGGAAGTTTAAAGGACAAAAAGAACTTTTCTGAGAGACAGAAATCCTCTCTCTGCTATCTACGTATTTAGCATAGATGATGCGGTTTGTGTGCTGCAAGTACCATGGCTATTTTGTCTGTCTGGTGCATGATGCGTTTGCCAGATTAGAAACATTAGTGCCCTCTATTGTTCATCAGAGAGCTGCAAATATTTTTACAGATTATGATCCTTATTATTGTTCTTGGTATCAAACAAATTTTAACAAAACCCACACAATATAAAGGCAGACTTTCTTGATGCTAAAGGCATAGTTTCTTCAGCTAAACTGCTTCAAGAAGAGTGCATATGGTTTTTTCACTCTATCAACATGCTGCTGCAACTTTTTCTGCTTTATGAAACAATAAAATAAATTATAACCCCCAATAGGAGAGAATGTCTTGAAATAACTATAGAAATATATATTCTTTTTGCTTGCATATTTGCTGACAAGTTCACTTCTATCAGTGTGCATTTTTTAGTAGCAAAGATATTTTTATTTAAGCCATTCTCAAGTGTCTGAAAGGAAAGTGTTTTGAAATAAATATTGTCTATTTTTCTCTCAAAATTATGTTTTATTTCAAGAATTGGACTTCTATTATTTTTGTAGGCTAGCAGAAATATGAGAGAGTGCAACTTTTCTTAAGAACAATAGAAAAATAATGTGGCCAAGCTGTGGTTTGTTTTTTTTTTTAGTTTTTTTTTTTACTACATTAAAGTGAACTGCAAGAATGACAACTTCATTCAAGCAGATCATTTGGAATTACATTAAACAGCTGCTATTAAACAGCTGACAACAAAGGAAACCATTTTGATCTCGACAGCAGAGAGATTCAAGCAGCATGCTCCCTCAGTGACGCTATGAAGAACACATTGTGCTCTTGTATACCAACACGCAGTGTACTCCCCACTGTGCTTGTTGCCAAACACCATTTTTTCAAATCACTTTGTATTCAGTCAGGGATCCGGGAAGTCCAAATCCAGCCAGACAAATGCAGAACAGCTTAGTTGAAGCAGCTTTAACAGGTGCCATCAGCACAGACTTGTCAAACCAGAGAGACAAGGCAAACAGCTACGGAGTGGTGGTCAATAGGGTGTGAATTTGCCCCACTGCACATGATGGCACGGGGTACTAAATAGCTTCGTTGGCACAGAGGCTGGTTTGAGGCACTTGGGTAGAGGGGGGGGAATGTGACAAGAAAAATACATGGTCACTCCTTACAGACAGAGCCTGCTAGATTTTTATGCCCACATTAATTTGTTCTTCTCAGTCGTGCCAGACTCCGAGTGGACCAGAATAAAATGAGCATACCTGTAAAGGGATAAATGGAATGAACGTAGGATTGATTTAAGAGGGTGCTTCCCATGCTTGAGATAGTTGACTGAAGGATGAGGAATAAAATAAGAGTGGAGATAATTGGATGGGTTCTTGTCTTATGCTGTCCTTGTCTTTCAGGGTACGAGAGGCATCCCTTCATTATATCATTGTAATCTGCCATTACTCATAATATGCCACATGTGTTGCCCACAGTGTTACCCCTTCCCAGTGAGGAGCTGTCCTGCACTTCCAGTGCCTTTTCAGCCATAACCTTGACCCACTCCTGTTGATCTTCTTCTGGAGGTGTGGATTTTTTCTCAGGTGGTGTAACAGTGACAGGAAGTAAGTTACAATACTTAAAGCAATTGTTTAGTCTACCATTTTCTTTAAGGTAAGGACATTGTGTAGTGGTCTCTAAATACAAAGGGACATAGTTGATCAGTGAACTAAAATACTGCCTTCTAGCAAAGGAGGGAAAATCCAGCAAATGATTTGGCAAATGTTCAGATTTGAATTTCAATTTGAAATTTAATATCTACAATAGGTGAGAAATGTGAAACTTTAGCCCCCTGAGAAATTTTGCAAGGCATTAAACTAAATTTTTATGTTAGGCTCTTGATTTTAGTTTTATGTCTGTATTTACATCAATAGTGCTTGTCACTTTCACAGAAATTATGTGAAAGAAGATGTGAAAAGTTGTCAGATGTGGCTCTGCCAGTCACAGAACCATTTTGCAGGCTTATTTTAAAGAACACATAAAGTATCAGTAAGGATGGAAATTATAAGCTTTGCATTAGAAGATGCTTAGCTGGGCCAGAAATGGGACACTTAGTCTGTTTTACTGTAAGAAAAAAACTACTTTTATCATGGCTGTCATACTAACAATGGGTTAAACCAGGAAGGTGGCCTGGACAGAAGTGTTGGAAATAAATTATTATGAGGACTGTCTGTCCTCTGTTCTTTGTCATACGGAATAGAAAGCAGGGAATTGTGCTCATGTTGGATGTGTGCACTTGCACTGTAGAAGAAACAGAGTTTAAATCAGACTGTAGTCACGATGAACTGTGTCTCTTGAGTTAAAAAATCCTTGTACGGAAATTTTGTACTGCTCTTTATGCAAAATAATTCAAGCTACCTCATACATTAAGTTACCTCAGTAGTTAATTCTTCCCCTTGTTTCATGATGTCTCTAACCTGCATTTGTCCAACGTACTGTCTGACCTGAAAACCATTGGCGTACCTGTAATTTGTGAATTTTCATCAAGTTAACTCTCTCTTTGCCACGTTAGATTCTTATGATGTTTGTATGTTTGCGGAATAGAGCGTTGTCCTTAAAAGCAGTGGTTCTTGGCTGGTAGCAGGTGAATCCATCCTCTTGGGCTCAGCCTCAGGGGCAAGGCGGTGCCTCCTCCCTGCTCAAGGCAACAGAGGAGATGGGTGAAGTTTTGCTCTCAGTCTTTGCAGAAAGCCAGCTAGGTGTTTATCATTTACCCCTGACTTCTTCTCTGCTGAGTCCAAGATGTTTCTTTTTCTGAGCTGGATTACATGTAGTGAAACACAAGTCCGTATTGACATGAGAAGAAAGCATTTACTGAAGTCAAGCATTACAGAGGTCTGCCTGCATGTTATATCCCAGCACTTTACCGTGTCTTGTATGTTTATTTTTTAGCCAATGAGGAAAAAATCCTGTAGGGATGACATGAAAACTCAAGTAATAAGCCAATAAAAATCTTAAAAAGATCAGGCTGAAAAAGTCTAAAGCAGCTTTGTTCACATGCTTCTGTATTGGCTTCAAGTCTTCAATTTGTCTTTAACTGATAATATTCTTCTCCACATACAGCTCAGTGTTAAGGAGCTGACATTCAATGGCAAGCCACAAGAAGGCTGAAAAGGCAGCATCATGAATAGTGAACTCTCTCTTGGTTTCCTTGACACCTGCATAGTGCACACTGCCAACTATGATAAATGGAGCAGAAATATAGACACTTACTAAAAAGATGGAGCAGAAGTTAAAGGCTGGAGTGAGAGACATAGAAAGATGTATGCTTGATCTCACTTGGAAAGAGAAACAAATGGGTAGGGGAGAAAGTGAAGTTGAATGACATCTTGAAGACAGGAAAGGACTGAGGCTGAAGTGGCAGGAGGCCAGCAGGAAGAGCAGATGGGAGGTGGGACAAGTTTATTACCAAAGAGGCCATTGGATAGTAAAAGAGCACATACTGCTAGAGAAACAGATGAGGTGAGCTGATCATTTTTCTGAATTCTATCTGAACGAGTCTCCTATTTGGATTCCTCATTTCTTGAACTTGATATACTTTTTGGGAAACTTCTCTGGCAGATGGAAGAAAACTGTGCCATGTGACACTCACAAAAGCAATCATCAAAAGACAGCAGAGCAGGAGGGGGGAGTTGTGCTGTGTTCCAGAATATTTATTTGAACTTGTGATTCAAAATATTTTTGTAAACGAAGAGTATTGTGTTTGTAAATCTAAGCTATTGCCCCTGAAAGAGAAAAGTAACATTAGAGAAGCGTATCTTAATAAAGCTGACTTGGCCAGAACAGTTCTCCCCTTACTGTAGGGATTAGAGAAAATGTACCATGTTGTTTGGCTTGATAGTGGCCACTATTGTCTTACAGATTTTGTGTAAATTGACAGATGAGTGAGTCTGACCTGATGCTGGGAAAAAAACCCAACAAACCAGCTGACCTTGTAAAAGCCCCAAAGAGCAGAAGAAATGATGTTTTGCCTGCAGGGCTCATTAATTAGTTGAATTTCTCATCTAATCCTTCTGGGTCAGCTGTGTTGCTTAGTCTACTCCAGAAGGGACAGGCTTGTAGAAACCATCCCGACAGGTATCTTCAAGATGCAATACACAGGCATAAACTGTGTATGCATTCAGCAAGGTAAATGCTGCAACTTCTGTCCTTGCATGTTAATGAAGGGGTAGAAGTAAGGGCTTCTTTTCGTCTGGATAGTTACAGCAAGCCTTTTAGATTACCTGATTTCAGATTAAGATAAACCTTGGACCAATCTGTGGAAAAATGTTTCACTTGGTTTCTTTTCTTCTTTACTCAGCTACCACATCTCACTCCCATCTATACTAATTGTTTTAATAAATCAACAAATACAAGTAGTTCCAACAATGTACCAGTGTGTGATACCTCATAGTATCTCTGACACTACAGTCTAGGAAAGTGTTTTAAATACTGACATATTAGTAGCAATTATTTAATTCTGTCCTATATTTTATTTTGATCACAGCAAGTATAAGGGCTAAAATTTGCTCTGCACTGCACCATATTCCCATGCCTTGTATGAAGTTTGCTTGTATGCCTGCACAGTTGAAGGTAAAAATGATCTATCACCTTGACAGAGTTGGAGGGATCTGCAGTGCTTTAGGAGATGTGATTCCAGGACAATTCTAGTTTCATGCCTTCTCAGCAATAAAGCCATTCTTGGTGCTAAGGATAATAAAAGTTGGCTGTTCCCTCATGAGCACTTGAGACAGAATGCACCCCAGCCTCTTCCTCCAACTCATGCAAAGGCAACAACCACAGAAACTTTTGATGCATCAATATTAGTAAAATTTGAAACAATGGGCTGCTTTAAGGAGCTTTGGGTTTCCTTTGAATCCGAGTAAGTGCTCTATGTTTCTCACGGTCTCTGTGCTTAACTACCTTGTTTTTTGGCAATAGTAATATCATTTTGTGTTAACGTGATGATATTCATGCCGGTAAATCTTCAAAACTGTGTGAGCGAGAAAAAGATAGAGAATCACTATTCATTGCAACCACCTCTAGGGAGAAATTCAGCATTTGTTTAACAGCAAAGAATAAACTTACCTGGAAGATCAGGACAATTAAGGTATAAGACAGCAGTTTAAAATTTGATATGCTATGTAAAAGGTATATTCTGCTCTAGGATATACTGTTTGGGACAAGAAGAGGGACACTCTCCCACCTCACTCTCCATGCTTGCTACCGTAGATTACTTCTGTGTATACAAATAAATGCGTGGATAACCCCATTCACAATGAAGTTTCTTGTACTTGAGATTGAAGCCTATTTTGTTACCCTGAATATTTGAGAGCAAGAGAGGGCCAAGAAGACAGATACAATGTGTAAGTGCATATATATATATATATATGTATATATAAAAATGTAAAACCAGACTAAAGCCTAAGTGTCTACAGAACTGTGTCACTGTAATTTTTTTTCCTTGCTGTTTAAAGCCCTAGCCTGTATTATAGCTGGCTTAAGTCCTGTCATAACACAAGTTTGATCTGGAGGTTTCAGCTTGTGCAGGTTTTTTCGTGTCATTTCTAACTTTTAAATAAGACGATATTAATTTTGAAGGAATTAGCCGGAAATTTCCTCGTAGTGCAATGAAATGGCATGAGTTAGCCAGCCTAGCTGCTAAAGGTTTTCTAATGAAAATTAGGGTGATATGAAATGTCCCTGATAAAAGGCTCTGTAGGTTTCATCTGCTGTATTAAATACCAGCCTAAAAGGGGCGGCAGGAGTCACAAATGGTTGACTAGATATGATCTACTTTTACATTCCAGGGACACTCCTTTACGCTCCAGACAAAGCCTGAAAATCTGGAGGGTTTGGACTGTTTTCTTCCTTGAGGCTGGCGAGCTCCTTAAAAGTCTCGATCGCTTTTTCTTGCAATTTATTGTTATTCTCCTTCCCGGCTCCTTTTCGGATGCCATGCGAGGGTGTCAGGCTGTGGCGTGGCCAGGTGTTTGTGTGACCGCCATCCCCCCAGGGCCGGGGGCGGGGGTGAGGGGGGACACCAGGAGGTGTTGAGTGCTGAATGTTAAGCTCGTTCCTTTGTATGGCTTAGAAATCTCTGTTGTCCGGAATTGTACAGATAAGGCAGGCCCATTTGCTTCATTGTCAGGCAATGTAGCTGAATAGAAATGCAAATGTGACATAAGGGGACTGCGCTGGGGAGGCGTTTGCTGTTACCTCCTCTGACAGTGCTCCTGGCTGTTGGAAAATTCCTGCAGAATCCATGGAGGGGGGAGNCTTATAGGTTCTAGGGAAGAGTCTCTTAAAGAAAATGCCTCTCCCTTGCAGATGCTTTTATTTTCATGCAGTGGAACGGCTCGGTTTTAACTCCCTTATCAAGAGCTGCATGCACTGCCCGGACTAAATTGGGAGCATCTCCACACTGTTTGACAAATAGATTTTTTGTAAACTGATTTAGCCTTTTCATTGTTTGCATTTCATTATATAGCAGACTTCATGTCACAAAATCGGTATTCATTCTAAATAGAGAATTTAGAGATAGGACTGTAGCCAGATAAAAAAATATTGCACAGCTCAGGTCTATTAACCATAGAATAATAGCAAGTCAGTGATCCAAGGGGTAGTTCTTCTGCAGAGAAGGGCTAACATAACTGAGGTCAGGAGTCAGACCTCAGGACTTCAAATGTGGCTGTCACCAGATTCACAAGTAAATCTACTGGGAAAACAGGGAGAATGAAGAGACCTTGCAGGATAAGGAGAGAGAAAGGCAGTCCAGCTCTTTCACCTTAAATCTGAGGCTTCTCAGTGGATGAAGAATAAAAGTCTGATTTGCCTAAGTGCTTCACTTCATTCAAAAGCTCCAAGTTGCATCTTCCAAAGTATGATTCAAGGATGTAACTCAATCAAGTTTAGAGAATTTATTTAGAAAAATAACATTAAAAGAGAGATGATTCTTGTTTTTCTGCCAAATTCATTATTGAATAAAACACTGTTAGCATTCTGAAAATAGGTGTACTAAGCAAACAGTGCTAAAGAATGCAGATATGGCCTTCAGTAACACTGGAGAAGTTTATGCTAATACCTTGGGAGCAGATAATCTGAGGTTGGAGTAAATGGGTCAGTAGGAAGACTGACTTGCAACTTTTCCTTTTGATATTTTATGTTTTAAAGCCTTTCCAAATTTTTAAGCCTACTGTTTCCTTGACAATAATAGAGAAATTCTTACCTTTCTCTTAACAGTCACATTGTAATGGTTGTATGCAGAAATTGCTTTAGATTTCCTTGCTGTAACAGCTCCCTGGAATTATCCTCCAGCTTATAAACTGCAGCTGCTTTGGACATAGTCCTGGAAGGGTTCAAGGCAGGTAACAGCAAGGGTGTTCCCCAGGAAATCAGTATTTCATTGGTAGTAGTGTTTGAACTCAGGCTCAGATAAGTTGTAACCATATTATTCTGGGTTACCTGGCCAGTAAAGATACTGCATTATGGCACTAGTGTTATATCTGTTTCCTAGATACACAAAAATGGACGTACTTTCAGGAATTAGGTAATCAGGAATCTGTTAAACAATATTAAAACATTGTAGGTAATCAGGAATCTGTTCTGCAGTGCTAAAGTATTGGGGGGCAGTGTGCTGCTCAAGTCAAAATGCATTTGTTTGAGAAAAGAATGTAAAATCTGGCTGTCATCTGGAAGCTCTGTAAGCTTGGAGGGACAAAATTAATAAAGTTGCTTCTAACTAGAATGAAAGATGGAGACATTCACTTCTGTATACATGTGTTGGTTCAGCTTACTTTCTTGCACCTATTTTTTGTGTGTGAAGATAAGTAGGTAACCAAGAGCCTATAATATGATACACTTACATGTCGTTTGTGTAGGTATAGGTGCACACACAGACACATATCTGCAGTAATTGAATCAAATTGTTTGTGATACAAGTGTCAGAAGTGCAGTAAGTCTAAAGGCTGTATTTTCTGCATCAATTCACACCTTGAGTAACTGCTTTAGCAATGAAATATTGACTGGATCTGCTTAAAAGTCATACTGCTATTTTATTGCTTTATTCAGCATAATCAGAATCAAATAATTATCATTCTTGCTTTCCCTTTTTTATCTATCTGTGAAAGACAGAAATTTATGTTGTAGGCAAGTTAAACGCAATTTCTGTAAATGAAATACCTGAAACGAGGGCAGAGCTGGTGGGAGGAAAAAATAGCCTAATATGAAAACTGAAGTTTGCACATTTCTTAAAGAAAAAGTATATAAATTCAGATTTGCAAGTAAATGAATTAAACTGAAACAGCATGTGCATAGTGTTTACACCTTCACTATTATATGTGGAGCTAAATCTATTGATTTGAGATTGAATAATTGAACAAGGCTAACTGTCTGGTCAATAGAAGTGAAACTGCTATAGGACAGAAACAGAGTTGATAATAGAAGGCTTCAGCTGAAGAAGGATGTCATTATGATTATATGCTGTCATTTGAACATACTAACAGAGCCAGAAAAAAAGGTTTTCATTGTAATAATGTAATGTAACACAGGTGTTTTTGTTCAAAGTGGCTCTTCTGTATTGTACTAATGACATTAATGTTCCCTGAAATGTTAGTGTACAAGTCTACTGGAGACAGCAGGATTGCTGCTCTTGTGTTGGTGTACACTGGCATCTTCTTGGTGGGCGTTCTAAACCTCCTACCCACCACTAAGGGAAAGGAATATAGCAGTGGTAAACAGCATCTCAGTGCACCCTGACATATCAGGCCTTGGGCTTTCAGGGGGTTGGAGCTGAAGGACCTTGATAAAAAACAGTTGGTGGTGAATTCCACTTTTCTTCCAAATTCCTGGAACCACAGAGTTACCATCTGGAAGCTGTATATCCATGACAACCTTTTTTTTATGTCTCTTCATCTTAATGGTTGGGAGAAGTACAAGGAGTTCTTAATGTCTTCCTGTGCCCACAAGTGTGTATCCAAGAAATCGTGTAACCTGGAGTCTATACAAAGTTTACATTTTTGAGTGCTCAGTCAGTCAGCTGATACAGGCTTTTAAAAAGGCATGTCTACTGAAACAAAAATCAGAATTCTGTTAATACAGGGACAGAGTTCAGTGGCCTTCATGGAAGCCTCTGCCTATTTTAGATCTGGGTGTCTAGAGATAAGAGTAGCTATTACTTTATGGGGAGGAAGGATTTGTTTACTCTTGAGCATCTGAACTCAGCCTTTGTTACCAGTGGTTTCAGAGCTGTTAATTTCCCATGGTGAAAGCTCTTTTCACCAGCACAAACAGGTTATCCTGAGCTGAGGACATTTCACTAGTCTGGTTTGTCTCCAGTATTAATTCTGTGCCAAATTCTTGCTTCCTAGGTCAGTGAAATGTTAGAAGAGAGAGAATCTCACCTTGATCTTGGAGAGAACAGTTATAGGCTGGTTTATTATATTGAATTGTTCCTTAAGAATTATGGATAACAGGGCAACCATGTGGAAAGTTCCTACTTGACAAACAGACTGGGGTAGTTAAAATAGATGCTATCAGTAGTTAAATAGATGCTTTCAGTAGTTAAAATAGATGCTTTCCTGAGGTTGGTATGTATTGTAGCTAATCTGTGTTTAATTTAATGTTTCTTGCACCTTTAAAAAGTGCAACTCCTTTAATCCATTGTTTTAAAAAGCATGCATTATATGTCAAACAACATAAAGACAGCATGTGGAGATAACCATGAGGTAAACGATAGTTCCAGTCATCTAGTGTATGGATAAAAGGTTTCTAAGGCTTATGTTACTAGGCATTTCAACATGAGCTAGCTGTTTGTTAATCAGAGAACACGTGAAGAACAAAGGATGGAGAACAAAAATGTTGAAAAAAAGTGTTGTATAGCTAGAAGATGTACAGTGGGACAAGTAACGTGGGGGTAGGATTGGATAAAGCAGTCATGGAAACAATGAGCCATAAGAGGGCAAAATTTGTTTCACTTTGTTTCTTGTGACTTGAGTTTGTTGGTAAAGGGGATAACATTTTGTATTCAGGCAGAGAGCATGTTCTGTAAATCTCTTCAATTACCCGTTCCCTGGGTGTCGCAATAGATTAAGTCGCTGTGTGATGATATGACACCGCCATCACTCGTCTTCCCGGGATATTGCTGGAGGCAACAACAAACCTGTGTCTTTGGCACATGTGAAGGAATTTAGTGCTTGAGGGGTTAAATTACAGAGGCTCCCCTGTGGATCAGCTTATGCTTGGACAGTAATAATAGCAATAACATTAATAATAAAAATGCCAGAGCGAAGGGAGTGGAGGGGGATCAGGGGGAGAAAAAGGCAGAAGAGTGATGGAAGATGGGCTGGGACTGTCGGGGGTGGGGGCGGGCAGGCTGCAGGATGCGTTTTGTACAGGTGTCCCGGCTCCACGTCAGATGTCGTAGGAGCCTCTGCGACATGGACATGCACAAACAGACGACACAAAAGCTTTGAGGGTGGTTGGTGGCTCTGTGCGTGTCTGCGCTCTCGCTTCAAGCCATGATATCCTAGGGCAGTGTAACAAGCAATTCATGTCAGCTCTCAGTAAAGATTATTGGTGTTTTCACTGGGGAAATATTTACGCTTCATCTTCTTCTTCTATTTTTAGCACTTCGAGCTTGCAGTCAGGTAGAAGGGCAGGTGGGGGAGTGGGGAGAGACCCATTGAGGGACATATCTCATCCCTCAATTAGATGGAGCTAAACCCCTAATCTTGCTTAGGAATAGCTACTGATGCTAAGTTTTCTTCCTTCCCTTCTGGTTTAGTGGGATATTACATTTCACTGCAGTATAGTTGATAGAATGGGATGTCAACTGGAATGTTCTAATAGAAAGCATAAATGCATTTTAAGGAAGGCACTTTTACATAGATGAGGCCTCCAAAAAATCCCCCACCAAAACGTAATGTAAGTGAAGAATAAAGTGTTGAGTTTTTAGGGTTTTTTTGGTTCGGTTGTTTG